>JAWNOE010000247.1:16217500-16602500 GCA_035046095.1 Drosophila pseudotakahashii
ATCACTTGCTGGTCTGGAAAACCCAAAATAAGTGCGTTCAAGTGACCGGCAGATATTTCTCAACTGATAGGTTTTGCGAATATTATTTTAAATCAATATTAATACGCAGTCTTGTGGGCACGCTTCTACATAGGGATTCTTCAAGAGGTTCTACACTCACAGTGGGTATCAATGTCCAAAAAACTAAGATTGATTAAATATTTCGACGTTGATGCGACACTTTGAAGAAATATCATCGAGTTAAATAGTTATATCCGTAGCAATTTAAAAATTTTTGCATGGGCGGCTTCAGAATTATGATGTGAAGGGGTTTTTAAATTATTTTTTTTTCTTTCCTATCAGTGGAAAATGAGAGAAACGGACAAAGGAACAAGGTTGTAATATTAACAAAAAATAAATAAATTAACATATTTGTATTGTCGGTTTTGCTTAAAGGATCACTGTCAAGATTAGCACTTAATTCAAAACAAGGGCTATGGGTTTTGCCGCAATGAGCTGATTGAATTCAGCGGTAAGACAATTTTCAAGATAACATCTCAATCGTGCACTTCAATATGTTTTATTCGCAAGTCCCAAAAAACCCATTCAACCATTATCGGACAAAGCCAGGGGTGTGGGGCTAAGGGGGCTGCATAAGTTCAAAATATATTTAACAAATCAACCATTAAATTAAAAACCTTGAATATCAATATAATTGTTTAAAAAACTGTGCTTCAAAATTAATATTTGTATGATTTTAACAAATGTTTCTTGCTATTATATGATATGTATTGATCATCAGGATAATACAAAGTGTATGTGCATCATAAACAAAGTTTACAAAAAGCAATAATTTGAAAGAAAAAAGTTAGAATTTGGAAAATATTAACCAACATTTCCTGTTCAAATCTACAAACCTCTCTCTCAAGACAAAGTTGATAAGTTGATTCCTTCTAAAATCCTTTGCTGTTTGAAAATCGTATCTGTAGTTTCTTTTTGGTTTTTTAACCTTAAGACTCTACACACAAAAAAATTTGATTGCTAAAATTGACCTATACGGATAGTTACTTAACTATAAAAATAGTTACGTATATTTTGTTTTTTCTTTGGGTGTGTATCTTTGCTAATTGTGTGTATTTGTTGTTGCGAGAGTAACTATTTATGGGGTATCTGATAGCCGAGGTGCTCGACTATAGCGTCCTCTCTTGTTTATGGTAACGTTTTTGTTTTATTTTGATATGAATAAAGATTATGTCGATCCTATTTTATATTATTTCTTTAAAAATAAGTATTTAAATATTCTCTTTATAATTTATATAAAATAACTGATATCAAAAATATCAATTTGATACGTTCGAATATAGTACATATATTTTACATTAATTATATCATATCAGGAACAAACCGGATCGGACAACTATATTCTTGAACTCCCAAAAAAATTGGAAACAAATTGTTGAAAAATTAGAGCTTCGTTGTTTTATGATATATTAGCTTATATCCCCAAGAGTAGAGTATTCTTTTGTTTTACCTCAGAATTTTTCATTTAACTTTTGAAAAAGTGGACGGTTTTAGTAGCAGGCGTACGAACGATTGTAGAGTAATGGGGAAAAAATTGGAAACTAATTAAAGCTTCGTTATTTTTTAAAATTTCAGCATTACGAATTACATTTTTTTTAAATAGGACGACTATATATATAATTGCCTAGAAGCGATTGGAAAATTAATTGCAAAATAAACCTCAAAAAATCAAACGAAATGTATACATTTTTAAATATTTCTGAAATTAACTTGACAGCTATTATCGGAACGATCTGCAAGGGTATCTAAAAATCGGCCTGCAGAGGTTATCTTCCTTTTTTCCTTAGATTAAGAACCACGCGACTTTGTAGTGGATGAATATCTGTCGGTCACTCAAGTGATAAAACTAATTGAAAGTACTGATTATTGAGCGGTAGGTAGATAGGAACCACTATAAAAGGGGTGTCCATTTCAGGAGGTAACTCATTGGATTCTCACCATGCTGAAGTTCGTGATCTTGTTGTCTGCTGTTGCCTGCGCCCTGGGAGGCACCATCCCCGAGGGACTCCTGCCCCAGTTGGATGGTCGTATCGTCGGCGGTACTGCCACCACCATCAGCAGCTTCCCCTGGCAGATCTCCCTGCAGCGCTCGGGATCCCACTCCTGCGGTGGATCCATCTACTCCTCCAACATCATCGTGACCGCCGCTCACTGCCTGCAGTCCGTGTCCGCCTCCTCCCTGCAGGTCCGTGCTGGATCCTCGTACTGGAGCTCCGGTGGCGTCGTGTCCGCTGTGTCCGCCTTCCGCAACCACGAGGGTTACAATGCCAACACCATGGTCAACGACATTGCCATTATCAAGTTGAGCAGCTCCCTGGGCCTCAGCTCCACCATCAAGACCATCGGTCTGGCTAGCTCCAACCCCTCCAACGGCGCTTCTGCCTCCGTCTCCGGCTGGGGCACCCAATCCTCCGGATCCAGCTCCATCCCCTCCCAGCTGCAGTACGTCAACGTGAACATCGTCAGCCAGTCGGTGTGCGCCTCCTCCGCCTACAGCTACGGTAGCCAGATCAGGAGCACCATGATCTGCGCTGCTGCCAGCGGCAAGGATGCCTGCCAGGGTGACTCCGGTGGCCCTCTGGTCTCCGGTGGACAGCTTGTCGGTGTCGTCTCTTGGGGATACGGCTGCGCCTACTCCAACTACCCCGGAGTCTACGCCAGTGTTGCTGATCTCCGCTCCTGGGTGATCAGCGCTGCCAGCAACATTTAAGCAGATTCAATAAAACTTCGCAATTCAGAAAGTAATGTCTTTATATTCTTTATGTTCATTAGGATGGGATTGAATGAATAGTTTCAGATGCCGAATTAAAAATACGATTACGACATAAGCACTTTCCTTTCATATTTATTGGGCAACCAATCAATCAATCACGGGCGGCCGAGTTCCATAGTCGGTTCTTCGTCTGCGCATTGGCCTTGTCGCTCCTGGACACTGGACGAAGATGAGCTGCGTCCACTATGTCCCTAATGGTATTCGGCTTAAAAGAAATTCTCCTCTGCATTTCCTGCTACTTACTTGAATTCCTCATAGCTCTTGGTGCTATAGACAGCCCTCAGTTTGGCATCGTTGCGCAGCTCGTACAGTTCTCCATCCCGGATGCACTGCAGGCAGCTCTCCCGCAGACGCATCAGCTCCTCCGACGTTATCTTCCAATCCTCCATGAAGTTTTCTTCCAATGAAAATGCTTCGTTTAGTTTTTTGAACTGGGAAATTAATTTGTTTGACGAGGGTTGCCTGGGCAACTGGCTTTGCTATCGAAAAAGAAAAGCCCGTTAAGATTAGAGCTGGACAAATCCACTTGTCAGTATCAATAATAACAGCGATAAGCTCCTATTAGTCGGCGATTACCTTTTACAGCCCCGGCCAGGAATGCCGTTCATGGAAAGATTCGAGCAGTTTGCACTTGGCTTTCGGAATGGCGGTTTACGGGTTAGCGGTCACTGTGCTGGTCCTCTTGCTCCTTGGGGCAGCTGAAGCTGGGGCGACCAATGGACGAATTGTGGGCGGAAGTGACCAGGTCATTCGCAACGCCCCCTGGCAGGTGTCCATTCAGATCAGTGCCCGACACGAGTGCGGCGGAGTCATCTACAGCAAGGAGATCGTCATCACGGCCGGACACTGTCTGTACGAGAAGTCCGTGACCCTGATGAAGGTGCGAGTGGGCGCCCAGAATCACAACTTTGGTGGCACACTAGTTCCCGTGGCGGCGTACAAAGTCCACGAGCAGTTTGAGGAGCGTTTCTTGCACTACGACATTGCCGTCCTCCGCCTGTCCACTCCACTTACCTTTGGCCTCTCCACAAGAGCCATCAATCTGGCCAAGGAAAGTCCACTGGGCGGATCGACGGCCACGGTCACGGGCTGGGGTTACACGGAGAATGGAGCCTATGCCGATACCCTGCAAAAGGCCCAGCTGCAGATCATCGATCGTGGGGATTGTGCCTCGCAGAAGTTCGGCTACGGCGACGATTTTGTGGGCGAGGAAACTATCTGCGCCGCCAACGCTGATGCGGATGCCTGCACCGGCGACTCTGGAGGTCCTTTGGTGGCCAATAGCCAGCTGGTGGGCATCGTATCCTGGGGTTATCGCTGCGCCGACGAAAACTACCCCGGTGTCTATGCCAATATAGCTGTGCTGCGACCCTGGATAGTCAAGGCAGCCAATGCCATATAAACGGGTTTTGTGAAATAAAAATAAAAAGCATTTTTAAAATAAAAACACATATGGAATTCATCGCCCCCCAGGTGGAATCGAACCACTTCGACGCTAATCGACTACGGATTTGAAGTCCGCACCCCGGACCACCGAAGATCAGTGGGGCACTAGTTTCCATACAAATTTCCCTATTTATACGCACGCTGAGCAGAAAAAGCACTTGGGAATTATAAGCAGTTTATAGACAGTTTTAGCAAAAATTAAGATAACTTGCGAAAAGATAGGGTTGTCTAAGAAGAAAATTTATATGTGTGATAGGCTTCTTCATTATCTGAGCTATAACCAGTTTTAAAGGAAGAAAAGCTGAAATATATCAAATCAAGATCTTACAAAAAGCCTACATACCTTAAAAGAGGTCAAATAAAACTAAAAGTAAGGAACAGCGATATATAACCAAAGCATTGACTTCTATAAAAAAAGGGATACAGTTTATTACAAAATATTAACTCAGAGAATCAGCATAATTCATTTATGGAATGCAGTTAGCAAATGCATATAAAGATAATATCGCTCTCAGAAGCGACTTCAATACCATTGAGGACTTATGGAATTTCAACAAAAGATCAAGGAGTTAGGATAGTGATAATAGCTCGACGGCTGGAGTCCGCATCACTTGCGTGGCTGCTGGATGTGGTTCAGGGGCTTCTGCTGCACTGGAGCCGGTGGCTTGGGCGAGTGGGCCACCTGGGCGGAGGCGGGCGTAAAGTCGTTGTTGCCCTTAACGGGAGCACCGCTCACAGAGCCGGAGTTCACGGCAATGGGTTGCTGTGGGTAAGTTGGTTATTTGAACTGGGTATTTATCTATTTTTTGACCAGAAAACTCACTGTCAGTCCAGTGCAATCCTCGGCATCCTTGGGCGCACGCTCTGCCGCAGGCGCCTTGTGTTGCACAATGCGCATACCACCTGCCTTCACTGAAATTTTAAGTGAAATAAGTTAATTTTAGGACAAGATGTGGGAAAACTAAATTAAACAGTTTTAGCCATTATTTTCATTAAAAAGATTTTCAGGCGACCAAAAAATTATTTTTTATACAACAAAAAATTAAAAATTTATACAATTTATTTATTAGATCGACCTAATAGTCATCTATGATTTTTTTTAAATAATCATGGAACTATATTTATATTTTAATGGGGTATTTACTTAAATTGTTATTGCTATAGGCAAGATAATTTTAATAAAATAGAGTCGTATATTGACAGATCGATATTGACCAAAAATATATATATTTCCTTTACTGCATTACAAACGCCTGATCAAAATAATAATACTCTTTGCGAAGGGTGTAGACAAAATTAAAGTCGAAGTGCATCTGACGTCAGCACAAAGTGAAAATATATATTTTTGGAAGCAATGTCTTTGTGTGTGCGTGTGTGCGGCTTGTTTGTTTACTTATCAGCCGAAACAGGTTAAGATACTGATAAGGCGTAGATATTCTGGCAATTGATAGGATTGGCTGCATTATTAATTGCCAGCGGGGCAATTCGTAGATTTCTTATTGAACTGCTCCCAAAAAAAAAGAGGAAAAACAACAAAACCATGCCTGCACACACGCACACCAATGCAAGTGCACTTACATGCAGGTGGGTGTCCAGCCACAAGATTGGGTTGTTCATCTGCCATTTTCTCTGGGTTTTGTAAGCTAAGGATTGGATGGAGTATATTATTAACTATTTAATGATAGTTTACCGGGATTTGTGGGCTTACTTCTCTTCTTGTTAATAAATGCGCGGCACCGCTGTGTTTTGCTTTTGCGTTCTAATTGTGACACGTCCGACTGTTGCCTATCGAAACTTTCTCAGCCCGTTCACACTGCGGGCGTAGTAGAGCAACTGCTGCAGCACGTTCACACTGCAAAAAAGTTTTCGGTCTTAGCTTAAAAAACTTTTTTGAAATCACTATTGTCGAAAAGGGTCTATCTACTCGTTTTGAGAAAGTACAAATATAAGAATTGTTGTGTATACCAATGAATGTAGCCCACAAAAGACAAAATATATTTATTATATCTCAGTGCTTTTAATTACATAACTTAAGCCTAGACTTGGCAAATAATACTGCCACTACAACTATCAATCAGCCTGTGAAATGTTTTGCGCGGCGCTGATCAGGGTATCGTGGATGTCCTTGGCCGACTGTACGTGAACCCGGACAGTGTTCAGGTAGGTGGGATATGGAATGGGGCCGGCGTTTTCGGGCATAAAGGTCTCCATGCGCATGGGCGTCACCGGACCGGGGAGATAGTGATTCGAGGAGTTCTGCTGCTGGAGGCACTGCACCGCCGTCTTCAGGTGGATCTCGATCTGGTCGCAGCAGGCGTAGAAGTCTTCCAGATGCTTGTCGAATCGCGGGACATGGTGGGATCCCGTGTCCCTCTTCAGGTTGTCCGCCAGATTGTTCTGCTGCAGCGTGAAGGCGCTCGACCGGATGGTGAGGAACATTGACTCGCGCAGCGGGCCCAGCAAACTCTTCACCCTGGAAATGTTGTCCAGTTTCTCGGCCTGCTGTTGCTGCTGCAGTGGTTGCGGTTGTTGTTGCTGCTGGTGCTGCACGGGCACTGGAGGTCCTGACGGCGAGGACTGCATCACTTGCATCATCTGTGGGCCCGACATGGGCATCATGTTCATGTTTGGATTCATTTGGCACGTGAAAACGTAGGCTCCTTGGATAGCTCGAAGAAAAGTCTGATTGTTTTCTTTTTTATCAATAGCATAATGCGTTAGGGGATTTCTCATAGCTGCGTTCGCGCAACCTCCATATCGATTAATGTGTTTTATGGATATCTACCACAAATAAAGATAGATCTGACTTTTTTTTCTTTCTTTCTTGTTTATGTAAGCCTAGTATCCAGTCAAAAAGGCAACGAAATGAAAATTTCTATACAAAAAAGCAGGGAATCAAACCGAATCTTATTTCGGTTCCGGTTCCGGTACTGGTCCCATACCGAATCTGCTTAATCGGTAAACGGTTATATTTTGGTATTGCTGTTTTGGTTCCGGTTCTGGTACCGGTACGTACCGGTACAGTTAAAAAAATTTCAATGAATACTTTGAAATGATTTATTTGAGATTTATTTGGAAAAAACTTGAATGTAAGATCATTCGACTTTTTAATATAAAATATAAGGTTTTAATTAAAATTTGGAACTTTTTTATTTATAAGAAGAAACAGGATTGTTAGCTTCTTCAAAAAAAAAGTGGAGTAGAATGGCGCCAAAAATGACAGATTTACAACTTGTTTAGACCAATAGTGTCTCTGCTACAGTGACAATTTCTTACATAAGCAGTGCATGTGCTTTAAAGGGACGGAAAGAAGTCAATATAGCGGAAAGTAAGAGCTTATGGATATTTGTTTGTTAAGGATTTTTAACGAACTTAGTAAATGAGTACCAAAACCGTACCGGTACCAGCAATACGGTAATCGGTTCGAAAATAAATATTTATTTCGGTCCCGGTACCGGTTTCGGTTCTCTATTAGGAATCGGTTTATTTCGGTTATCGGTTCCGGTTCCAGTTCTGGTTTTATTCCCTGCAAAAAAGTATATTTGTTAGTAAATATTTGGCACATCTCGTTTTTAGTTATAAATTAGTTGAATCTTTTGTCGGTAAAGTAGCTGTTTGGGATGCACTGGACCGGCGGCAGCAACCGATAACGATAACTGGCGGCCAGCAACCTGGACAATCAGAACAGCTGTGGCGCTTAAAACACATTTTTCTATTAGAATTTATAGGCGCAAGGCGCGTTGCTAAAGTAACAGAAACACTACCGGCACCATGACCAGGTGAGTGGGTGTCCGTGGCGGCCAACTGGAGGATTGTGTCGCCAGGAGTTGCTCCGGAATCATAACCTAAAAGTGCCGCTTGTTAACCCACCTCCCTGCCCTTTTCCGCCTGCAGGAACAGCATCGAACTGGGCGATGTGACGCCGCACAACATCAAGCAGCTGAAGAAGCTCAACACCGTGGTTTTCCCGGTCTCCTACAACGACAAGTTCTACGTGGACGTCCTGGAGGCAGGCGAACTGGCCAAATTGGCCTACTACAACGACATTGTCGTGGGCGCCGTCTGCTGTCGCATCGACACCACCGAGAACCAGCGGCGTCTGTACATCATGACCCTGGGATGCCTGTCCCCGTACCGCCGGCTGGGCATCGGCACCGTCATGTTCGAGCACATAATGAACTTCGCCGAGAAGGACGGCAACTTTGACAGCATTTTCCTGTAAGAAAACTTATTATTTTGACTTTGGAACTTCCAAAAAAGCTGAAAAACTTGAACAAAATGGTCGACTATGTATAACTGAACTCTTTCATATGGTTTACAAGGCCTTAGTCCAACTAATTAATTGTCTAGATTCCTGTTTCTAAAAAATTAGAATTTTTTCAACCAAACCCATATTTTAAAATCATTTTCATATCCCAAAAGACTTTTTCGGATCTATCTTAAATTTTCAAGTTTAAGTAGATCATTCAATATTGAATTTGATCTATTTTCTCTATAAATCATGACGGGAAATACCCTATCAATTTAAAGCATTAAGTTTAAATTATAACCTTGAAATATTTACACAATGCTTTTAAAGTAATCTTTAAAAAAATCTACAAAAAGAGTTTATTTTTATGTAAATTAATAGATGTTCTTGTTATCTTAAGAAACATATACTGCTAAAAGTTACCCTTCACATTTGTTTGTCCATAATTTTTACCCCAGCATTTCGAATTTTCCCAAAAATACCCTTAAAGCTTATACTTACCTTTAACAATCGTTTTAGACATGTGCAAATCAACAACGACGGAGCCATCGAGTTCTACAAGAAGTTCGGCTTCGAGATTGTCGACACCAAGGAGCAGTACTACAAGCGCATCGAGCCGGCGGACGCCCATGTCCTGCAGAAGGCGCTGCGACGCACTGCACCCAACTCCAACAGCTCCGCCAATAATACCACCGCCAACTCGAATTCCCGTAGTAAAGCACGCCAGTTCACGTTTGTGTAAAGATGATGAGTTTCAATGTGTACAACCGGACAACAACAACAACCAGACATGTAGAGGCGGCCGAAAACGATGTATTCAATTAGTCCGATCATATCTATGTGTAATCAATAATTATTAACCCCTGCGCGGGAATAAATAGCTCTGTACGGCTCTGGCCAGTCTTTAAAAATTCAAGTTACCTCAAGCAATGCAGCGCAACGACGGCTTTGTCTATTGCTACGGAAATTTGTACAGTCTGCTGTACTACTGGGGATTGGTCTCGATCCGGTTGCGGAGTCCTGGTCAAGGAGGAGCGGTCTCAAACAGGTGGACGTTGCTCTATGCCCTGTCTGCGCGCTTCTTGCTGGTCAACTGCTTCATGGCCAGTGTGATGGTAAAGCTCAGGGATCCCGAGATGTCAGCTGCCATGTTCGGACACCTCAGCCCGCTGGTCAAGGCGATATTCACCTGGGAGTGTCTAAGCTGCTCAGTCACCTACGTAGAGTACTGCCTGTCGCTGGACTCGCAGAGGAGCAGGCACCTCAAACTCTTGACCAGCATGCAGGAGTTTGATCGCTCTGTCCTGGAGGTGTTTCCCCATGTTAAGTGGAACTACCTGCGGTCTCGGTTGAAGTATTGGTACGGCACTGTGATCGTCGGCTCCTGCTATTTCTCCTTCTCCATCTCGCTGATCTTCGATACGGCGCGTTGCAACTGCGGCATTCCGTCTACCTTGGTGATGGCTCTAACCTACACCCTGCTGACCAGTTCAGTGGGACTCGTGGGCTTTGTACACATTGGAATCATGGACTTTCTACGGGTGCGCCTGCGACTGGTGCAGCAGCTGGTACAGCAACTCTATCAAGGTGATGGAAGTGATGAAGTTCACGAGAAGATTGCATACCTATTCGACATGTCGAAGCGCTGCTCCTTTCTTCTGGGCGAGCTGAATGGAGTCTTTGGATTCGCCGCCGCCGCTGGCATCTTCTACGACTTCACCATCATGACCTGCTTCGTCTACGTGATCTGCCAAAAGCTTCTGGACCGAATGCCCTTGGACCTCGAATACGCATTCATGCTGCTCCACGTGACCATACACACCTACAAAGTGGTCATAACCAGCACCTATGGTTATTTGCTCCAGCGAGAGGTGGGTGGCCTGTTACCTTAGGTAGATTTCTACATTGATTCCTCCCCAGAAGCGTAACTGTATGCACATGCTGAGCACCTACTCGAGATACTTTCCTAGCCAGGATGTGGCTCGCCGGCAGACGGAGGACTTTCAGCACTGGCGCATGCACAATCGGCAGGCGGCTCTAGTTGGCAGCACAACAGTACTCAATGTGTCCACCATTTATTTGGTGGGTAATCCAACTGTTCCAGGGTGGAACCTCTCTTATCCTTCTCTATGACTCCTCCAAAACAGGTGTACAACGGCATGGCCAACTATGTGATTATCCTGGTGCAGCTGCTATTCCAGCAACATCAGATCAAGGATCGCCATCTGGCATCGGGCAAGGATGTCGACATTGTTGGGCCGATGGGTCCCATAACTCACATGGATTAATCGAAATTAATGGTACATTTTATTGTATTTATTGTCGTAGCAGCTCCAGCTCCAAACATTTAACATAAAGTACTTTAACTAATGTAAAATATATTTAAACAAGAGAGAACGCTATAGTCGGGTGCCCCGACTATCAGATACCCGTTACTCAGCTAAGGGAGTGCGAGGGAGATAGATATATAAAATCTTTGATCAGGCATAACTTTTTAACGAATGGTCCGATTTGAAAAATTTCTTCTACATTTCGATAGGTATTGATAGTCACAATAAAACTGCATTTTTAGTTTTCCAAAATCTTTAATGGTGTGGGCGCCAGACACCTTTCAAAAAATGGTGTAGGGCGATTGAGGGCGTTAGAGGGGGCGTGGCACCATTTTGAAATAAACTTGCGCTGCGTAGGAACTCCAAGAATATGCATGCAAAATGCCAATCCTCTAGCTTTTATAGTTTCCGAGATCTCAGCGTTCATACGGACGGACAGACGGACAGACGGACAGACGGACATGGCTAGTTCGACTCGGCTAGTGATCCTGATCAAGAATATATATACTTTATAGGGTCGGAAAAGCTTCCTTCTCCCTGTTACATACTTTTGCACGAATACAATATACCCTTTTACTCTACGAGTAACGGGTATAAATATACCAAATAATTCACCATTTTAGAAAAGAAGGGATTAATTACCAACTTTTATGAAAATTAAAGAAAATAGTTTGTATGGTTCAGTAAAACTTCTGGTTAATGTTAGGTATTATAATAGTAAAAGTTTCGAAGCGGAAGATATAGTTTTTGAGAGCCTTGAAAGCTGTCAAATCAAATTTAACAAACTGATAAACCTTATTCTTCATCGTCATTATCGCCATAAAAGTGCCAGCTGCAGCGCTCATATGAAAGGTTGTATTGTCCCGGATATGTTTTGAGAGTCAAGTATACATTGTTCAAAACATCGGCATATTCGATGACCTTCTGTGGTGTAAGGTTTGAGAGCAGATCCAGATCTTCGTAACAGGCGTACGGGAGGTCGTGGTCCTCAAAGGCATCGGCTAGATTGTATAGTAGCTGGAAAAAATAATTCGTTAAAACAAAAATTCTAGCGATAATAACTACAAATATGAAGTTCATATAATAATAAATAAAAAAAATAATAATATAAAAATAATACATACATCTAGAAAGACATATTCCAACGAGGAATCATCGAAATCGTCACTCAGGATGTAGTTGATGGCCGTGGAAACCAAATGGTAGTTACGAATCTTGGGCAGGTTCTTTGCCTCGCACAGTGCCTTCAGCAAGACTATGGCGTCCTGGATATTCTTACCAGCATTTGTGATGTGATATATCTCCGATTTAACATCGTTCACCATAAAGGTGCATCCGTTCGACCGTTTTGGTCCCGGTGCATATTTGGGTACTGCTTGCCAGTCGTATCCATCGAAGTGAATCTTGATGGCTGGCACAAAGTCGATGGAGAACGTACAGTTCTGTGATTCCGCGGTGATGGTGTGGCTAGTTTGTCGACGTTTATAGCGCAGCTCGTAACGATCATTGTACCTGCCCCATACCGTGCGACCGTGGGCATTCATCAGGATGCTCTTCATCCAAGTTTGCACCTCATCGCGTTTGAGATACCAACGGTTATCCAACAGCGTCTCCGCGGTGAAACTGTTGAATGACGCATCTTTGAAGTCCAAATGCACCATCCCCGGACGATGTTGATCCGGGCGCACGATTATATCTTCGTAAGAGGGAAACTCCAGCACCATCATCACATCGTAGTCGCTGTCTGGACTTTGGATTCCCAGAGGCCTGCTGCCTACAATGCACGGAATTATAATAACTGTTTGGTATTACATCTTTTTCGTAATGTCCTATTACTTACCAAAATGTAGGGTTTCTACCTCGCATGTAGAGGTCAACAGATCATTATCCTTCACTATGTTATTAATTACAAAATCCCGCACGTAGGCGAAATCATAATGGTTCGATGGACCGTGAAGTCCAGCGGCAATCTCCTCCAAGTGTTGTCCAAAAGTGGAACTCATCTTTGGATCAAAGTTAGTCTAAAAAGGACAACTAGAACATTTACAATTGCCTATATAATAATATTTTACCTAATACATTAAATAATAATAATTAAACCAACAATTTAAGGGACCATTTACTTTTTTGGTAACCAAAACACATAATTTATGTATTGTATGTTATTTTTAAAGGATTTTTGCGATCTCTTGGTTTAGTTGAAATGGATGACCATATATTTGTAGGTACTTATCCTAAGATATATTAGTAATATTTTGTATTTATCCCGATGAGTTGGAACGAGCTTAAAGGGGAATATCTACAATTTGTTGATAGATCACTATAAGAATAGTATTATGAATTCTAATCTCAATGAGCGGTTTAAGTAATTGGTAAGAACATTGAAGGGATGATACAGAAAGTAAGCTGTACTGATTCTTATACAAGTTGTGCCTTCGAGAAACTTGAATTTGGTCCTTAATCCATTTGGCAAAATACAAAAAAGTTCCCTGGGAGTCATTAACTATAAAAATCCATATAATAACATGCATTATTGTTATTATCGATGATCAAGGAAGTCAGCAGAGGTTAATGAAATGATTCAAATGCCTTTGGGAAACTTGAATTTGGGCTTTAATCAATGTTGCAAATATGCCAACTGGTTGGGTCAACACAAAATACAAAATAGTTCCTGGGGGTCATATCAGGTGGGTGGGTGGTTGGGCGTACAAGCAAGTAAATATGTATTGGCTGCAGATTGCATCAAAACTCCGTTAGGCGGTGTTCATATAAAAATCGCCTACATTATGTAAAAACGCACACCAATATGATTGTGTATTATATACATAGAGCTATACATATATAGAGAGGCGTCCGTATATAAACATACGTACATACATACATACATACATACATATGTGCACACGCAAAGCGTTCGCCTACTCCGCAGTCCGGACATCGTTTATCGATTTGCGAAAGGCAACAAAAACACACAGCAACGGCAGCAGCAGCAGCAACAACAACCACACAGCTCCACCAGCGGCGGTAGGCCGCTCTCCCCCCGCCCCTTACCCCCTCGGCGCACCGTTCCAGCTAGCTGGCATAGACCATAGCCCATTGCCCGCCCCCTTCCAGGCTAACCACCCCCTGCCCACCCCCCCCCCCCCTTTCACACTCTCTTTTTGCGGCACAGCTACACACACACACACACACACACACAAGCAGCAGCAGCAGCAAACGTACGAACACACGGCCCACACATACACATACATACAGACAGGCCTTCGACGTCGAACGCCAAAACGCCCAGCGACCCACTACCCGCCCGCCTTGCCCCCCACCACCCCCTCTCCTCATTCCACGAAATACTGCTGCTGTTGCTGCTGCCTTTGTTGTTGTTGTTGTTGTTCTTGTTGCTGCTGTTTGGGGGCTGGCTGTTGATGATAATGATGATGATGGCAAATGGTGATGATGACGTTTGGAGCTGGCAAACCGGGAGCTGTGGGTGCGAGAGAGAGAGAGGGGGGGGGGAGAGCAAAAGCCGGCCGCCAGGACTTGTGCCAAAAGAGTGAGAGGGACGGAGGGCGCACAGAGACGTCGCTGCTGCTGCTGCTGTGCGAGTGCGAGTGGGGGCGGGATGGGGCAGAGAGGCGAACAGAGGAAGAGGGCAGGCGGAGGAGAGGAGAGAAGAGGGGGGCAGAGAGACGAGGCGAGACGAGAGAAAAGCGAAAAAATACTTATAATAAAAGCAACAAAAAACCCGCACAAGCTGAAGAGATACAAACGTACATACACACGCAGCCAAAGCGCACAAACTCACACACATACATACACCTACAGGCGCCGTCGTCGTCGTCGTCGCCTGACTAAAATATTCGCCAGTGTGTGTGTGTGTGTGTGTGTGTTAGTTTGGAAGGAGCCAAAGCCAAAGCGGTAGGTAAGTTAACTGGTCGTAGGTTCGCAACAACAAAACCAGAGTCGCAGCACAAGAAGAAGAGGAAGTGGGGCAAGGGGTGCGGGGTGAGGAGCGGGGGGAGCTGAAAGAGACGGATCGATGGAGCCACTTCGCTGAGCCAGAAGCGGATCCAAAGGGGGGCTGAAAGGGGGTTCAACTAGAGATATGTAGTTCCCCTTTAAAATGTGTTCAAAAGAACGTCATATCTACAGGAAATGTTAAAGGGGGACTTTTTTAAAAATAGCTAAAATAAAATCTGTTTTCTTAACTAAATGATACTTAAATTATCTTGAAAAGTATCGTTGTCTAAAATGTTCTTCTCTAAAAAGTGTTGAATTCCCCCTTAAACCCTACTCCACATACGCCCCTGAGATGGCTCGCCCACTCTTGTGCTTTGCTCATCCTGCTCTCCCTCCACCTCCTCACCACTCCCCCTTTCACGACATCACTCTACCCCTCCTCTCTCTCCGCGCCATCTCTCCTTTTCTCCCTCTCTCTCAAGCTGCTGTACTAGCGGTACAAAAAGCTCTCTTGAGCCAAACTGATAAGGATAAGAAGATCACTCTCTCCGCATCGCAGCTCTCTCTCACTCTCTCTCCTCGCGAATTTCTATCGAAATGATATCCTTTCGATATTTCTTGTGCTCAAGCTATGACCTTGAACTTGGCTTGATGGCGGGCACGTGATAATCAACAGTTTCTCCTTCGTGTTGCATTTAAAAATGCATTTAAGCTGCTTTTGCAGCACATTTTGCCTGCCACAAAAGTGCGGGCAGCATCGCAATTTTGTCGCGCTTGGTTTTTGTATCCAACCAGCAAACATATATGTATGTATGTATATGAAAATACATACGTACGTACAAAACACTAGTGTTGCACTAGCCCTCCGGTTTGCGTTTTTTTCTTGTGCCTGGTGGGCGGTTAGCGCTGGAGCGGTGCGAACGCCCATGTCGACCCCCCCCCCCCCTCAGCCGCCCCCTCCCCCGCTCTCTTTTCCATCATGATGAGCTTGCCTCTGCTTGTTCTTGTTCTTCTTTACACGTCCTCCAACGACGTTCGCTGTTGGGGCCCCGCTTTTGTTGTTGTTGTTGTTGGTTCGGGCTGTCTATGCATGTATGTGTGGCTCTGTGCCTGTGTGTGAGTGTGCGCGCGCGGCGGGAGGTGGGGGCGTGGCGGCATGGGCGGACAGCAGGGGGAGCGGTGGAGTGGGGAGCGTACTTGTGTGTGCATGCAGCTCGTCGGCGGCGTCTCGTCGTCGTCGTCGTTTCATTCAAGTGTCCAACGTTTGCCGGAGCGGTCGCACACAGAACGGTAGTCGGACGGTTGGCAGATTCAGATTCAGATTCAGATTCGCTCTCTCGATTGTCCGCTCTCTGGTCCCTCTCTCGAGCTTACTCTCCCTCTGTGTACTGTTGTTGTTCAAAGGAAAAGGCTCCTGGAAACATAAGGAGCTTGCGAAACCGTTAGCCTCGAAAGCACCGCTAGCAGCATGAAGGATGTGAAAGTGGCGCGCGCAATCAGCGAGTCCTCGACGACGTCGGATAACACCTCCGATTTCATCGAGATCGTCAAGAAGTACGATGTGGTGTACAACAATCACAATCCGGATTACAAGAACGTCGAGGTGAAGCTGAAGGTGTGGACGCAAATCGCCGATGAGATAGGTCTTTCAGTGGGTAGGTAAAGAATACTAGGGTTAGCTCATAGCTTATATAGTGGCACCCTACTGAACCCCCTAACCTCCCCTCCCCCACCGCCCACTCTCTAAAAAGGAGGCGCAGGAAATTGAATTACGTAGAACCCACGCACACTGCTACATATACATATATGTATATACCACCTATGTATATGTATATGTACCTGAAAGCGGCCAAACTCAAACCGCCCGGCCTGATATTTTTCGTACGCTGGTACATATATATGTATATAGAAAACGTACATGTTTGCCTGTGTGTGTGTGTGTGTTGGAGTGCGGTCGGCAAATTGCAGCGAGAAGCAGAAACAAAAAAAATAAAAAGGAAAACACACTGGCACGCAGAAAAAACAAACAAAAACAGTCCAAGAGCGAAAACTGCGCGCTCTCTGATGCTGAGAGAGAGAGAGAGAAAGGTGGAGAGCGTGCTGGTGGGGCGGGGGGCGGCAGTGGGAGTGGGCGGCAGGCGAGAGCTTTTCAAAACAAAAACATTGCGCACGGCATTGCCAGGTGCGAATTTGGACGCAAAACAAGCAACCACCTGTGCTAAACTTTTAATTTATTTGATGGAAAAAAATATTAAATATTAGATTTTAAATTTTAACAAAAAACGTGTGTATAAATAGTAAACTTTTTGCTAAGGAACTTTTTTTTTACTTTTCTTGAAACACCCTGTATTGCCCCCTACTTCGGTCTCTTTTATTCGCTCTCTCTCATAAACATAAACATAAACATCTTTCGTTTGTTATTATTGCATCGCCGGCATTTTTTTTTTTGCGATTGTTGCACTTTTCTTTCAATCAAGCGGGATTCAAGTTTCATGGAACTCTATTTTTTGAGGCTATAATGAATATTATTTCGCATATAATATACATAAATACATACACACATATTTACACAGAAGCAAAGAAATGAACTTTAGCCACTTAACGCTTATCAGTTCCCACTGAATTTGAATTCGGGGAATCCTAAGAATTATAAGTATTTATAAAAACTTACCAGCGATTAAATAATTGCTTGTTTAGTTTATTGACACTATAGATTCTGTTTATTTTTTAATGTTTGCCAACACAATTAATGATCTTTTAATTGCCAAGCTCTTTACTTGCAAAAAGCGCCTGCAACTTGCGTGATTTCCGGAATTTCAACTGAATTAAAATCCCTGATAATAATAGGGCATTATTTACAGTTATACTCCCTGAAAATGCATTTCGTAGGCTTTGAAAGGCGGTCACACTTCTGGATGTTTTAAATTTGAATTTAAAATTTCAGTGATGGTAGCAAAGAATCGAATTAACTATGAACTATAACACAACGCATAGAAAAAGTACAACAAATTTAGATAATCGTTTTACCTGAATAAACCCACCTTTATTTTAACATTTTTACATAATAGAAAAGCTTAACTTTAATATTTAAAAGTATGGAAGTATAATTCGAATTCCATTTTATAAAATAAACACTATAAAAAGTAATGAAATGCATAATCCCCCATCTAATCTTTCCATATAACATTTGTTTTACAGAAGCCTCCAAACGGAAATGGAAAAACCTAAGGGACAGCTATACAAAGTATCTCCGCTCATTTCGCGTGGGCACCAAGACGTCCAAGAAGTACCAGTACTGGGCCCATGCAGACCACATGGATTTCCTCAAGCCCTTCCAGGGACCGGGCAGGTAACTGATCCCAACTACCAATAACCGAAACAAACTCATATCTTGCACTCAACTTTCAGAAACTCCGCTAATGGAAATGGAAAATCCAACGACGAGGACGACACGGAGTGTGATTTTGGCTACCAAGTTCTGGCCAAGGCAGCCAGCAGCAATGGAGGCGAGGAGGAGCTGAAAATCACCATCGCCACTGCTTCGGCGTGCTGTTCGTCCATAGGAACGCACACGGTTAATACTTATACGACCGCCTTGAGCAGCACCTCGGCGCCAGCCCTGACCTCCAGCTTGGGCGTGGCCACGCCCCCGAACATGATCTCCCCCGGCGGCGCAGGAGGAGGAGGAGGAGTACCAGGAGGCCCACAAATCCACAACAGCAATAGCAATGGCAGCGCCACCGGCAGTCTCAACTGTGCTGCAGTTGCTCCGCTCAGTTCGATGACCCCACCCGCTGCCACCAGTGGCTGCAATTCCGCCGTCGTCCTGCCCCTGCCCATCTCACCCGCATCCTCAGCCGCCGCTGCTGCAGCAGCCGCCGTCAGCAAGGCCAATGCAAATGCCCTCGCCTCGCTGGCCAATCACCTGCCCATGGGCCTGGGTGTGGGCGGTTTGGCCCAGCAGATGTTCCCCCTGGCCACGCTCAAAGCGGCGGCAGTGGCCGCTGGACTGCCTCTGCCTCCCACCATCACACCACCAGGTTGCAGCTCCGGCAGCAATGGTCAGAACAGCAATGTGGGCTGCCTGATCATCGAACCGCATCTCTTTGCGGCGGCGGATAACTTCAAGAAGGAGCTGACAGCCGCAGCGGCAGCCGGAGCTCCGCTGGGACTGTTCCAGAACCTGGCCAACCAAGTACAGAATGCCAACCGCTTGAACGGGAACGTCAATCTACCCATGATAGGAACTCCCACTCCGCCACCGCCGCCGTCAGCACCACCAGCCGCCAAGGTGCGAAGGGTGCAACCTTCGCCGCAAACGACGGCCATAAATCTCAGCTGCTCGGGAGGACAGAATTCCGGACAAATGCAGCCACAGCAGCCCATGCAGATGCCACAAGTTCAGCAGCAGCAGCAGCAACAGCAGTCGTCGCCGGCGAAAACGCGCAAGATCTGCGATCCGCGCTTCCCCAGCGACTGGGACGTGTCCGCTGTGCTGCAGGCCAACCGGGAACTGGACGCCAACACCCTGTTCTTCCTGAGTTTGGCTCGACAGGTGCGCGCCATGCCCATGAAGTTCCAGTCGCTGGCCAAGATGCGCTGCATGCGAATAGTGAGTGATTTGGAGCTGGAACTGGAGAACTTCGACTGCAACGGAGGAGCACCGCCGCCCGACGATTCTGGTGGAGGCGGGGGAGCAGGGAATCTCAAGTACTGCAGCATAGATACGCCGCCACCGCCGCCGCAGGATGGCTCCGTGGTCCTACTCCCGCCGCCAGTCGCAACCGAGGGCTCCACGGAGCACTTTGTGTATGTGATGTCGCCATCGCGGGTGGAGAGCATGATCGACATCTCCTCCGACGAGGAGGCGACCATGAACGGGCTGTCCTCAGGTGGCGGGCAGGTTTAAGAGTAGTATTCGTACAAGTTATCTCTAAATTAAACTTAAATTAATCTCAAATAGATTCCCATCGGTTTAGTTTTTGTCGATCTGTTTATTTTTTGTGTGGCGTCTGATGATCCTCTGCTTATGGTGTACAAAATGTGGAAAAATCTCTTGGTATCCCGGCGCCAAAAATGAAGCTACATGATTTTTTTTAGTGCGAATGAATTTCATTCAAGGAATCGATGACGAAGGCATCCTAAGACTGAACCTTGCCCTTGGTGGTGAAGGCGAAGTAGGCGAAACCGCCGACCAGGAAGGCGGCCAGCAGCTCGGCCTTGATCCAGGGTCCCTTGTAGGCGCCCTTGGTGGGCACGGAGATGTCGAGCAGGGATTTCACCGAGGAAACCTTGTCGCCATCACGCTGGGCCTTGCGCACATTGGCATAGCCGTCCTCGTCGAAGAGGCGGACCTGCACGTTGCCGCTGCTGCCCTGCTTGATTTCCTCCACCCAGCTCACCTGTAAGAAGCAAGTGTTAACCTTTTGGTCGTGGATTCTGGCGAGGATTAGTGGGCGTCCTTACCTGGTACTTGTCGTCGCCCACCTTGGCCACCGGCACCACCTTGCCGCAGGGGAACTCGGCGAACAGACTGGCTGGGGCCGATCCGCTGCACTGCAGCGTGAACTCGCCCACATGGGCCAGCTGGGTCAGAATCGTGGCATCCTGGGTGCTGAAGGAGCTCACGGTGGCCTTGCAGCTCCCGTAGACGCCGGAGGCGCAGACGGCGGCCATTAGGCAGATGGCGAACAGTTGACGGGACATCTCGTTGGGGTTTTGAGGTGGTTTTAATTGAGGAGTCTTCGGAATTACTGGAACTCAGCGGCTATCCAACTCGGCGACCTGGTACTTTCTTTCTCTCTGAAGCGAACGCCACGACAGCACACATACGTCACTTGACAGCTCCGAAAATCCAAAAAACCGAAGTCTTCGGCGGTTGATGGTCACACTGGGCGCCGTCAGGGATGGCAGCTATCGGTTGAAATTTGGCTATAAAATAGCTAGAACTATAGATTTTTAATGTAATAATAAATTGGGATGGGATTTGTTAATAGATTTTTAATGGTTAACTTAAAAGTACTTTTACATTTTTCCGAATGCGATATAATAATAAGTTAGAATGTTAGTTTTTTGATATATTTCGCTTTCTAAACCTTTGTGTAGCTAAAGAGCAACCGATATTGTTGTAGAAGTAATTATTTAATAGTCGAAACACTATTTTGCAGCTAATTATTATTATTTTTAGCAATTGGTTGAAACATACATAAGAAAAATCAACATATTATTATTATTATATTGTTAAACTATATGGAAATTATTTCCCATAAAAATAATTTTTTTTAAGAGAAAAAATGGACATAAAAACGAGCGGAAAGATCTTATTTGCTGGGAAATTCTTTAAGGATGAGTAGCTTATTGGCTCTTATAATATAACCGTCTCCATTGATCCCCGTTCCATTTTCTAATTACATTTACATTTTTACATTTTTTGTCTCCTTTAAATTTATTGTAAGTTGTAAATGTCAAGAAATTTACTCATATTTTAAGCTGTTTTTGATTCACATGTATTCATTTTTTTTTGTTGAAAATTTGACGTAATATTTTATAAGTTTTAATAATTTATAGCTGCCGTCGAGGTAAATTTGTGGTGTTACATAGTTTTGTTAATATAAAACCAGAAACAAAATATATAAATATTTTTAGCAATTCTTAAATTTTCGTAAAAATCTGCGATAATTTAAATTTCGCACAGGTTTATTAACAACAACACAGACCATCTAGGTTCGAACATCGACTTCAGCCTTATCAACAATTAAATACAATAAAACACACTTGGGCATGGGTATTAAAAGAGCTTCTCAGAGACATACGAACGCAGTTGAATAATATTCATTAATTCGAACGCGTCTTTCTGCTCGGAACATACACACTTCAAATGTTTAAGCTAGCCATTTTGCTGTTTTACGCACTCTACGCTGAGAGTACGAGTACCAGTACCGAATGCAGCTTGGAAGATCTGGTTAGTCAGTGCGGCGGATTCTGCTTCAGAGCGATATGGCCGATACTGGATCACATTTCCTATCACCAGGGCTCAGGATCGAATGCCAGCGAGTTCAATAACCTGGAGACACGAGTGAAACTGGACAACATCGAAAAGCAGCTGGTTGCCCAGCAGAAGGTTCTAGCCAGCCTGGAGTCATCGCAGAGGAACATCCCGCCGGGCTTTGAGCAGATCGGTGGCAGCATCTATTACATTGAGAAATACAGCAAGCAAAATTGGTTCGCCGCCCGGGATATTTGCCGCCGGATGGGAGGACACCTGGCGAGCATTCGCAGTGATGCGGAGCTGGCCGCCCTCAACGCCAAACTTCCAGCCTCAACGGAATTCTGGCTGGACATCAACGATCTGGGCACCACGGGCGATTACGTGTCCTTGAAGTCCGGAAAACAAGCCACCTTTCTTCGGTGGTCATCGGGGGAACCGAGCACTAGCACCCACCACTGCGTTCTCCTGGATAAACTTATGCATGACCGGAACTGTGACCAGTTGACCTTGTTCATTTGCCAAGCCGGCGATGAAAATGAGTAACAAATTATATGTAATTACTATAGTAATCCCAGCAAAACCTCTTTTTGTAAATAAAATTTCTGTTTATATTCTTCTATTGGTTTTTAGAAAATATAGCAATTTTTGACGCAACATTTTGTAAAGTTGAAATGAGCGGATTCTGTTTTCTTATTATTTTTTCGGTACTATGAAAAACGGTTTATCAAAGATCTCTGGCTTACCAACGCAAAAAAAAAAAAATAGTAATTAGGTTAATTTCAAATGGAAACAAAAATACATTTTCTGGTAAAAAATTCCCCTCATAAATCAAGAATCTTAAAAGTTAAAAAGTACACATACCTAGCACACATATACTTGAGAAAAAAAAACGACTTTGGCGTCAATTTCTAAAATTCAAAGCGAATCATTTTTTCAGTGTAGTACTACACGGATGTTATTCGTTTTATGAAAAAAGAAAGCAGAAGAACAGACTTTCAGTACAAGAAACAAAACCAAAAGTGCTTTTACAGAGAGAACTCCGACTTTCTCATTTGAGTTATAAATGTTTCTAAATATTAAGTTGAATATTCAATTCAATGTTTTTGAGTCAAGTTGAATTGGCAGTTTAACTCAACCAAAAAAACTTCTTGAAAGAACTCAATTTAATGTTTCTCCTTTTACCATTTTTATTTTGATCTTGAGAACATTCAACTAAAAATGCGAATTAATGTTCTTGATTCAAGAACAATGTGCTTGAATATTTCTCTCTGTGTACCTTTTTACCACGTATCTCTGGTAAAGGAGGGGCATCTGAGGTCGGGCTTATCAGTAGCTACTACGTCGCAACCCATACTAAGGTACCAGCCTGGGTATTAATTCGGCTTGTCAAAGCCAGACTGAATCAGTTTGAAAGAGATTAATAAACTTGAAAGTGTCCCTGCTTGCTGCTCGCAAAAATTGAAAATGTCCAAGACTTCCGTCGTTCTGATCTACGCCCTGCTGTTTGGATTTCTGGCTTCGAATGGTGTGAGCTCCGAATGTAAAGTGGACGACCCAGTGAATCAGTGTGGTGGATTCTGCTTCAGATCTCTGTGGCCGATACTGGATCACATTTCGTACCACCAAGGATCGAAAGGAAATCTCACCGAATCCAATCACCAAGGCTCTCGAATTCAGCTGGAAAATATTGAAAAGCAACTGGCTGCCCAGCAACAGGTCATCTCCAGCTTGGCATCATCGCAGGGCAAATCGAAGAAGAAAGGAATTCCGGAGAAGTTTGAGCTGATCGGCACCGGCTTTTATTACATTGAACGGAGCAAAACCCTAAATTGGTTCGCCGCTGGAGACTTTTGTCGTCGAATGGGTGGTCACCTGGCGAGTATCGGGAGCATTCTGGAAATGACAGCCATTAAAGCTAAACTTGCATCCTCAACTGATTATTGGATAGACATTAACGATCTGGCGAATACGGGGGAGTATATGTCCCTGACTTCAGGAAAGCGAGCAGGCTTTATGAGTTGGGCTAAAGATCAACCAACTCGGAATAGCGAAGAACACTGTGTTCTTTTGAACGGTCTTATGTGGGATAGGGAATGTAATAGTCAATACAATTTCATTTGTCAAGCAGGGGATGAAAATGAGTGAATGAAAGGATACAAATAAACATTTCAAACTTTGTACTCTTAAAAATTGTTTTTATCAAAAATGGAAAATTATCTGTCTATAGACAGAAAAAAAATCGCCCTTAATTTTAGAAAATCGCCCGTGATTTTAAAGCGCCATTGAATTAAGAAAATTTTTCTTGATTCTAGAAATTTTTTCTTAAGTTTATGGAAATCCGCCATTAATTTTTTTTTAAATCGAATAAGAAGAAGAGTCGTTGAATTTTTTCTTGGATTAATGGCGATATTTTCTTGGATTAATGGCGATATTTTCCCTACTGTTTTCTTGAGTTAATGGCGAAATCGCCTTTGATTCTAGAAAAAAATACCTATTTTTCAGGAAAGTTGTGTAATTTTTTGGTATTCTAGTATGGTGGCCTAGCTGTTAGAGGCGTCCGGACACTAAACATGTGCACAAAAGTCGCCGCGGAAACCGCGGTTCGACTTCACGCAGGGACGAGTCTATTTTTTTTTTTTTTTTTTTTTTAATTAGGGTTTTGTTTAGTATAAAATATTTTCAGTTTTGGTTTTCTTTTCACTGAATTGTTAAAACTATTGTTAACAAGATTTAATTAAAGTAATTGCAATTGGTATACCAATAATTCGACCGGTGACACTTCATGCATCTTAAGCCATTGCATTGCAAGAAGCACGCGTGGCCGAGTGGTTAAGATGTCTCTCTATGGTGCGAACGGTCTCGGGTTCGAGTTCAGGTCGAGGTAAGAATTTTTCCTTAAGTCTTTTATATGTTTACAAAAAGTTTTTTCTGTACTTAAAATGCATTGTAGTTTAAAAACATTTATAAAAAATTTGAATTTAAATTAAATAAATACAAATTTACCCCATTTTCACGATATGATTTGCATTAAAACAGAAAAGAGGTCCTCTTAGTTCGCAAACCCAAATGCAAAAGTGATAAAAAAATCAGTCGGACAAAATTAAAAAAAAAAAAGTTATAAACAAAAATACTTTTATTTTTCTATTTTCAAGAAAATTTTTCTTAATTTTAGGGGTTTTCGCCGTAAAATTCAGAAAATTTGTATTGATTTTAAGAAAGGCAAAACCGTATATTCAAGAAAATTATTTCTATAATTAATGGCGAGTCGCCGTTGGATGAAAATCATAGGCGATTTTCTTGAATCAATGGCGAATTTCTTGAATCAATGGCGATTTTTTTTATGAGTGTAGTTCAGATTGTTAAGATGTCATATAGCCAAGATATTAAAAAAAAGGAAGGAAGCGTTTCCGACCCCATAAAGTATATATATTCTTGATCAGGATCACTAGCCGAGTCGATCTAGCCATGTCCGTCCGTCCGTCTGTCCGTCTGTCCGTCCGTATGAACGCTGAGATCTCAGAAACTACAAAAGATAGAAAGTTGGGATTACCCACACATATTCTTGGGCTTCCTACGCAGCGCAAGTTTATTTCAGCTGAGCGCCACGCCCCCTCTAACGCCCACAATCGCCCATAATCGCCAACAAACAATTTTAAAATGTGTCTAGCGCCCACATTTTTAAAGATTTCCGAAAAGTGAAAGCAAATTTTGTTGCGTTTATTTATACCTATCGAAATGTAGAAGAAATTTTTCAAATCGGACCATTCGATAAAAAGTTATCCCCGATCAAAGTTTTATATCTCCATCTCCCTCGCACTCCCTCAAGCTGAGTAACGGGTATCTGATAGTCGGGGCACCCGACTATAGCGTTCTCTCTTGTTATACCCGTTACTCGTAGAGTAAAAGGGTATATTGTATTCGTGCAAAAGTATGTAACAGGGAGAAGGAAGCTTTTCCGACCCTATAAAGTATATATATTCTTGATCAGGATCACTAGCCGAGTCGAACTAGCCATGTCCGTCTGTCCGTCTGTATGAACGCTGAGATCTCGGAAACTACAAAAGCTAGAGGATTGGCATTTTGCATGCAGATTCTTGGAGTTCCTACGCAGCGCAAGTTTCTTTCAAACAGGTGCCACGCCCCCTCTAACGCCCACAATCGCCCTACACCATTTTTTGAAAGGTGTCTGGCGCCCACAACTTTAAAGATTTCGGAAAAGTAAAAATGCAGTTTTATTCTGTTTA
This sequence comes from Drosophila pseudotakahashii, assembly GCA_035046095.1. Lineage (NCBI taxonomy): Eukaryota > Metazoa > Arthropoda > Insecta > Diptera > Drosophilidae > Drosophila > Drosophila pseudotakahashii. The sequence goes on from JAWNOE010000247.1 coordinate 16,243,545, forward strand.
TCAATACCTATCGAATTGTAGAAAAAATTTTTCAAATCGGACAATCCATTAAAAAGTTATGAGCAAAAAATGAAACAGCCACTAGATGGCGCTAGTAGCTTTGACGCGTGCATATATTAATCTCTCTCCCACTCCCTTTAGCTGAGTAACGGGTATCTAATAGTCGAAGTACTCGACTATAGCGTTCTCTCTTGTTTTAGCTGTGTTCGTTAAATAAAATTAGAAGGTTTACTGACTGAGTTTGAAAAATGTCGATATTTGAAAGTTTCAATATTTTCACAATATCGGATCGATAATATCGATGTTTTCAAGGAAATTCTACAAATAGTCGTATAATTATTAATTATTGATATTATCTGAATGTTTATTTTTAAAATTTTAAAATAACATAGGTTTAGTGGTTAGTTGTTAAACAGTTAAACAACAACAAAATTGTTGGTAATCATCTGGTGCTTTTCTAAATTTATTTTATATTTATTTTATATTTATTAAATATATATATTTTATTTAGATATGTAAATTATTAAAAATGTAACGGGGATCAATCAAGGGAGATGGTAATATTATAAGAACCAATTAGCTTTTCATTCTTAAAGAATTTCCCAACGAATCGGATATTTCCGCTGGAGTAGAACCATCTGTCCACATTAAAGGCACCGTTCTTCAAAAAGTAAATTCCCTTCGGAATGGTGCAGGCCGACTCGCTAACAAATAGATCTGTGTTAATCGGATACCGAATACTGTTCGCCAAGTAGCGTCCGTAGTCCTTAACCACCTTGCAAATTCCTAGAGGGGGCAGCGTTACTAAGGGCAATAGCTTGAAGTTGCCGTCGCGTTCGCGATCGGAATAATAATCACAACCGAATTCATAGTAGTCATCCTGAATGTCCTCGAGAATTTCAAAAGTCCCATTTACAAAACGTTCTTGGCCAATCACCCGAAGTTTAGTCAAGTCACATGGTTTTGCGTTTTCGCTCCAGGTGAGGGATATAAAGGTCACATGGGGTTTTTGTTCCTGAAACTGAAATTATTAATTATTAGTAGGGGAGAGTTGGGTAAGGTGACGAACGATTCGTTTTTTTAATGTAACTTTTCCAAAAATCAATATTTTTCAAAAGTGTAAAACCAGAAAGCTGCCTAAAAGATGAAGGGTAAGGTGATAAAACTGAGCTGATAAATAAACACTAAAACTCTATGCAGATGTGAGATATATTTATTTTTTGTCAAGAGAGGTTAAACAAGAAAGGATGTTAACTTCGGCAAGCCGATGTTTATATACCCTTGCAGTTATAATAAGTACCCAAAGTTTAGTTCTCACGAGATCGGTGCAGTTCCTGGTATTCTAAATATATTACTGCCTATCAAAAATGCTTATATTAAATTTTCAAAAATTAAAACGCCTACTTCCTACAACGTTACAATCAATTTTTATATATTTTTTGAGATTATTCCTATGGGAGCCATAAGATATAGTAGTCCGATCTGGCTCGTTCCGACATATGTACTACCTGCACTAGAAAGAAGACTTTTGGGAAAGTTTCATTGCGATAGCTTTAAAACTGAGAGACTAGTTCGCATAGAAACGGACAGACGGACATGGCTAGATGGACTCGGCTATTTTATATATATAAGTATATACCAGTGCTTCGGGGATCACCATGAGACAAACGATGAACATCAACATCTTGACAAGAAATCGATTGAGCAATTGACTCTAAAATGCAGTTTGTTACCTATAAATAGCAAAATGTTTACCCTTATCTCGTTTTACCCTAATTGATCCGACATGTTTAAATGTATTTCATAATTCTAGATTATTTGATAAGCAAACGTTGCATGATGTTCGTATTTTTAACAAGTGAATTTTGAACATGTTAATTAAATAAAATATTTGGGTGCAGAAATGTTTTTATACCCATTACTCGTAGAGTAAAAGTAAAAATTGTATTCATGCAAAAGAATGTAACAGCTAGAAGGAAGCATTTTCCTATAAAGTATATATATTCTTGATCAGGGTCACTTGCCGAGTCGATCTAGCCATGTCCGTCTGTCCGTCTGTCCGTCTGTCCGTCCGTATGAACGCTGAGATCTCGGAAACTACAAAAGCTAGAGCGTCTCTAACGCCTATACCTTTAAAGATTTTTGAAAAGTAAAAATTAAGTTTTATTGCGTTTATCAAAGCTTTATATCTCCATCTCCCTCGCACTCCCATTTATTTATTTTTCCAATTTTCAATTTTAGCTCATAACTTTTTAATTGATTTTCCGATTGAAACATTTTCTTCTACATTTCGATAGGTATTTATAAACTCTAGCTTTTGTAGTTTCTGTAGTTTCGACTAGGGTAGTGATCCTGATTAAGAGTATTTATACTTTATAGGGCCGGAAACGCTTCCTTCTCCCTGTTACATACTTTTGCACGAGTACAATATACCCTTTAACTCTTCGAGTAACGGGTATAACAAAGTAAAGTCTAAAAAAAATATTTTAATAAATACTTATAAATATCTTCTGAGGGCTTAGTACATAAAATAACAAGTGGTTCGATGTTTTTAAAAAAAAATTGTCGAATTCATATGGAGCTTTCTTAAATTTAGAGACAGGCAAGCGGAATTCCGGACGAGTCCAGGCCGTTCCAGTCACAGTAATTCGGTACCGACGCCTCTCCTAATTAAAATAAGTTTTGTTCAGACAGTTCTTGTATGGTACCGCTCTGTATTTGGCATTTCGATTGTAATTGATTTTGAATTGCACAAGTAAAATGCCAAATTCCGAATCCTGTCCGATCGGTACAAAGCGCGTCGTCAAAGTCAAGCCATAAATATTGACTATTGACTGGAAATGATTAATGCCCATCCATCCAACCAGCCCAACCATCCGAATTGGCCTTTCAGCTTTGTTTTAAGTACATTTTATTGGCAATCAGAAAATCGGATACTTTCGTATAAATACTTTGGGCTAACAGGGGGCATATAAGTACATATATATGTTCGGTTGATGTGACCTTGAAGTGGGCTTGATTTGGATTTTTGCTTTTTGTGAATTTTATGCCATTTTGTGTTTGTGTTTGCCTCGGCTGGGCTCCGTTTTTCTGTTATGTTCGTTACTTTTCTTTGATTGCCACCGCGCACGGAACTTTTCCACCGAACTTTGCATGTCTTTGATGAATTTGAAATTGTCACAAATGTGAAAGTTTTTCACTTGCCATCCATCCCATCTGAAGGGGAGATTTTGGATACCCCCATGTGACAACAACGACTGAATTTGCATCTAACATTTCGCCGACACTGAGTGACTTGTACGCATTCCACCTCGCCCCTTGGCTCTCCGAAATTATTTTGGCAAAAATTCATTCATTCATGGCCGGATTTGCATATTGCCAAAAATGCTGTAATCCTTTCGATGGCGAGGCGGTTGGTTGGTTGGTTGGCTGGCTTGGTGGGTGGGTGGTTCGTAAATGAAAACAAAAGTTCGTGCGGGTTCATTGAGTCGCAGTCGAAAACTTGCCAGACCCACCGAAATTGCACGTGGCTTCCGGGGGAGTGGGGATGTTCGGGGTTTGGCAGGTGGATAGATGGGTGCACTGAGGAAATAAAAGTTTACTTTGGCCTGGGAACTTAGTAGCGATTTTGGTTATAAATTGTTTTATATTATATAAATATTGTTATACATTTAAATTTTAAAACTAAGGATTTTGTTTTACATTTTATTCCTGTTTTATTTTTTTTAGTTAAAAAAAATGTATATAATATTTGTTTTTAATAAGATAAAAAAAAGGTATTTTCTTAAAATAAATAAATAAATATAAATATAAAATAAATATTAAATATATTTTCAAATAATATCAAATATTATTTTTTTGCATTTAATTCAAATATTACATACGAAATTTTGAACGCATATATTGATTTGTGCTAGGAGAAGTAATTTTTTTAAAGAAAAGTTTAGTTTTAAAATATATTTCTTACTAAAAAGTTAGTAAGATTTAGTTATAAATTGAGGAATTTAAAAAAGCCAATTTATTGTGTCTCAGATTTTGTTTTTTGATTTACTTTCTCAATTTCTGTTGTTTTTAATCTCCATTTCCATTTTGTTAAAAAAATGCTCAGTGTAGCTCGGTGGATGGTTGTCTGACGTGTGGGTGTGAGCAGGAAATGGAACAAACAACTGAACTCCAAAGAGAGCCAAAGCCAGCATAACAGGCGACTCCTTGCCAACGTTGCGATTTTGTTGATTGTTTGTTGGCAACATAAACGAACCCCCCGAAAAACCGATTCCGATTCTCCGACTCCGATTCCGATTCCGATTCCGGATTCCGGTTCGGAGTCCGAAATTCTTCATTCACAAAACGCAGTCGGTGCAAGGCGTTCGAGCCAAGTGGACGTGGAGGCCACCTCGAGATCTCGGTTCAGAAAAACAGCAGGGATCACATACCCATCATCAAATCCCCAAACAAAGTGGCTTTCGCTTTCGTGACGGTTCACGGTTTACGGTTTACGGTTTCGCTGTGGGCTCCTGCTTTGTTGACAAAGTTATTGCCTTTGGGGCTTAATGACTTGGTAATTGATTTGCATTCGATGTGCCACATTGATTGGCAATCGAAACGTAAGGCAACCGCTTGAGTCCTCACCACTCATTGTCACCGTTGCTAATCAAGGTTATCAAGGATAAACTGGCTGTCACCATGTCGCTGTCTGTGGCCAGCCGTCGTCGCCTCCAGACGACGAACGCTCCCTCGTCCAGCCATCCGCCCTCCTCATCCTCCTCCACTTCCGGTGGGCGATACCAACTGCCGTTGTCGGTGAGGAAGCAGCACTCCTTCATCGAGCCCACGGCCAGGTTCTCGGCCCAGCAGAGGGGCTACCTCTCCAGGGGTCTCTCCGTGGGCCGATCCATCGAGAATATCCGCCAGAAGCTGTATCCCGTGGGCAGGCAGACGTCCCTAGCCGGCGAGGAGGCCATACCCAGGATTGCCCCACGCATCACCGCCTCACAGGTGCAGGGCCTGAGGCTGAGGGATAAGAGTCTGGTGGCCTGGTCCTCCACCACATCGTTGCTGAAGGACCAGGAGGCGGAAAGGACTTCACAGGCCGAACCGACAGAGGTTAAGATGTGAGTATTTCAAGCTGTGATAGTAGGAAGATTTAAGGAGAATAGGAGTTTTAGTGATGTGGTTGAGTTTACACAAGCTTAAAAAATGAAAAAAAAGCACAAAAAACCGGCAATTCATGGAATAATGAATAAAAATAATAGATATTCATAGGTTTCGAAGTCTAATTTGTTTTTTTGTGGACAACTTTTACAAGAAAAATCAAAATTATTGAGAACAAATTAGAAAAACTATTAGAAAGAGTTTTACTTTTAAATCGTAAAAGCATAAACAAAATATCACAAAATTATAAAAATAATAAAAAGTGTTTTGATTTCATCTAAATAGACTAAAATCATGTAAGGAAGCAAGTAATAAATAATTTAATATTTACATTTACATTTCAACTACAATAATTATATTTCATTCTTAAATAAATAAATGTTAGGTTTCTTTGTAAAATGTTTTTAATGCGCTCATCTTTAATAGTAAATAGTATAGTTTAGTTTCTATTTTGTTTAATTCTTATATACCTGGAGTGCCTCTTAGGCCAAACTGGAATTTAGATAGCCGCATTTGGTGGATTGTCGCACCTATGGAAACCCACTAGGGGGTTCCATTGTTTGACCTTGGTGTCAGCGGAGGGTGCGTATTTCGAAGCCACTCACCGAATCCGAATCCGTATCCGCATATCCATATCTATAATAAACTCGATGGCTTCCGCTCGTAATGGCCGCCCTGATATCATCTATATAAATATACCGAAAGTGACACTTTCTATTTTGGCGTCGCGTCAAGTTCTGTGTGCAATTTGCATGCTTCACGCCCAAATCAAACGTCAAAGTTTTATGTTCCAGTGCATAACACACGCTAGACATGCTCGAAAAGGAGACGCCTTAGCCCTGTACTCCCCCTAAAACACCTGGCGGCACACTTAAGTCGATCATTGGCTCGAATCGCTGACAAGATAGCTGGCTGAAAGGCGGAAAACTTCGGGCGGAAAAGCGTTGGGGTTCAATGACCCAAAGATTCGTAGATTCACTTTCAACGTTCCCCTTTTCGGGCGCCAATTTCTAAAGTAATTGACATGGTTTTCTTTTTCAACGGGTGGGTGGTGTACGAAACCCAACACCCAAGTTAATTTCTATTTCTGTGCCTTGCATGATTCGGAATCGAGAACAGCATAAATTGCCCCGCAAACTAATGCCAAATAATTCGATTTAAATTTAGCTAAGGGTGGCGGCGGGAGTAGGTCACTCGAAACTTTCCATTTTCATTTTCATTTCGAGTTCGATTTGCCTCATTTTCCATTTGCAGTAGCGCCAAGGCGGACAAGAATCGTATTAATCTGAACATAGTGCTGTCGCAGACCATAAGGGCCACCAACGAGAGGGAGCAGGAAGCGGAACTAGAAGTCGAACCGGAAACGGAAGTGGAACCCGAGCCCAGTAGCCATCCGGTGCTGGACACTCCGGACATCCCGTTGAGCATCTCGCCGGCCCTGACCGTCCAGAGGCGTCCGCCCCTGGTGCGTGCTATGTCCGCTCCGGTCCGCGGATTGGACGAGAGCAGCAAGGCGGTCATCGCCGCCAGCAAGCGCAGCCAGCAGAAGCTGCGCCGCCGCAAGATCTTCTCGAGAACGCCCTCGTCCTCGGTGGCCGTGCCCCTAGATGTCATCGGGGGCGACACCAACTCCTCGTCCTCCTCCAATTCCTCCGCCTCGAAGAAGGCGCTGAACCGGTCGCGCAGCGTCGTTGCCCCCGATGTCATCACCCTGGTGTCCCTGCTGAGTTCCGAGGGCAGCGACTCCGAGCGGGAGGACAACAATAGTTCGGTGACGGTATCGTCGCCACCGGCAGGTGGCGGGGCGGAAAAACACCAGCCAGGCGTCGCGCAGCGAAGGGCGCCGCTGCTGAGGAAGACGGGCAAATCGGGTAAGTCGCAGGATGTGCTTTGAAAAACTGTTGGGAATCTAATCAGAATTATGGAAAAATGTGTGGATGTTTTAATAAAAATTTTATTTAATTACTTAATTTTAAAGAAGAGTTTCCTACTTCAATCTAAAATAGAATGAAAGGAAATATGCCTGCCTCTAAAGGAACACTTTAGAGTGGCCCAAAAATAATCAAATGTATTCGAAATATTAAGAAATTATCTTCTCTTCTAAGGGTCATTATTATTATTATCATTATTAAATGTTATTTTTATACTTTATACTTTATATTTTATATACTTTATATACTTTAAGTGTAGCCTATCTGTTTTATTATAAAACTTTTATATTTCCGTTTAGAAATATTTCCCATCTTTAGTTCAAACTAAACTAACTGAGATAAATTTATATTTAGTCCATCTATTGCACTCGTAAGCCCATTGAAACGCCACTAAAGCTTTCTCGCAGTCTCGTTTCAAGACAGCTATCCGCCCACCTTCCAACTGGCCTCCAAGGAGTACTCGCACATGATACGCCGCGGATCGATAGCCCCACTGGCAGCAAGAATTCGCGCCAATCGACCGCCCACTGCGCCGCCTGTGTCCATTTTCCTCACCGAGGTCCAGGTGAAAATGGAGCAGCCGCCGAAGAAGGAGGGAAGTGCTGATCAACCCGTGGCTAACCTCTCACCCGATGAGGCCAAGAAGGAGAACAACAACAATGCGGCCAACTGCGAGGATCAACAGCCATCCTCTCAGCCGGATCACAATTACCCGGCTTATGTGAGGAGCCTGAAAGAACGCGAGTGCTGGAAGCTGCATCAGAAGATGGGCGCCAAGGGAGTTAGCGTCAGCTATGAGACGGTGCTGAGGGGCATGCTCACGCCCACGGAGTTCAGGCACTTCCAGAAGCAGCGGGAACAGGAGGAGGCACGCGTCCTCGAGGAGGCGCAGGCCGCCGAAGCAGCCGCTGCAGCCGCAATCCTCGAAAGCGGCGAGAAGGAGGGACGCAAGCCACCCATCACGGCCATCGAACGTCTCTCGGAAGCTCTGCTCCAGAGCAAATAAGAACCAAGTTCCGAAACTATGGAACCCGACCATTAAATTGCATTTGCCCCTAGAGGAAGTAACCGTAGTCGAGCACTCGTTAAAACGCAATCGCACCCCGCTGAGACACCAAATCGGCGTCCATTCGTAGTTCTAGATGGTAACCCCCCCGTAGAGCCCATTAAATACGTTTGTATGGCGGGGACTCAAGCTTAAGTGGACGCTGAGCCTGGCCAATAATCGTAGATCCAATAAAGAGTACTAGAAGACACCAAAAAATATCCCAAAGTGAATGAATTTATTTGTTAGATATGGTAGAGTAATATTTATTGAGCAATACCATGAAATGGTTACCTAAAATGGATATTATTCGATAATATAAAGCAACAATTTCTCATCTATACGTTTAATTTAATTAAAATATTATAGAAGTAGCAGTTTCTTTTACAAAAATGTAGTGTAAAAAAATGAGGGTAACAAAAGAAAGGAGAGTGAAATATGAAAGATAAAGTAGGGACCTTATTCAAAATAAGAACTATTTAGGTCGACGGGGAGGGAAGATCCTAAGATACCAGGAATTTGTGAAAGGAACTGAGAAATCAATTTTAATGATGTTTTAATCTGATTGGGATTGTTGCGCTTTTTTCGTAAATTGAGCAGGATTCAACGGTAAAGTAATTTCAACTACAAAACATTAAAAACAGTTATCAATTATATAGAGATGTGGCTATTCCGATGGGTCTATTACTTGGCCCTCTCCGTTCGAATGGAGTTCGCCAGATAGCAGGCCAGAACGATGCCCAGTATTTGGATAAAGGCGATGCCGATGCCCACACCGATCAGGATAATCGCGTTCTTTTCGATCCGATTCTTCAGCTTGCCGACGCAGCCATCCTGGAAGTACTTGTCCTTGCCGAGAGCCGGTGAGTTCTTACAATGCATCTCGGTGGTGTCGATGAACTGCGGCTGACAACAGCTCGCCGGCAACGTTTTATTCGCACTGATCCTCCAATCCGCCGGAGTGTCAACGCCACAGCACATCAGCTTCTGCTGGATGTTGTCCCAGGCCATCGTATCCTCGCTGTTCGAACTCTTGATGGACTCCTGCAGCGAGTTCTTCACCATACCCTCCAGATCCCTCTTGAAAACACTGGCCGCAATGCCCACCGCCAGCTCGACAATGAAGATAACGGCCAGAAGAACAGCGAACTGGTAGGGAAGTTCAAGCGGGTTAAGACCTTTTCATGTTTTGCATTTAAGGCCGATTTCTCAATGTCATGTTAACTTAACCTTAACTTTAACTTTTGTCATCGGGTTAACTTAACATCTCATTGAGAAATAAAATCCCAAACAATGTAAGTTTAGGTTGATTTTCTCTGGCAGATAACGAAATTTAACAGAAACTTAACAAGACATTAAGAAATTCGCCCTAAGTCATTGAAAAACCTACCGTTACTAGGAGCGTTGGCGACTCCTTGATCGCTCCAAAGCATCCCAGCGAGGCAATCAGGAATATGATCAGGCCCGTGACAATGAGGACAATCGGTGGAGCTAGGACTCGACCCTCCACAAAGTGATTGAACTCATTCACATCGGCTAGGACCACAGCACCAGCTATAAGAATTCCCAGGCCGGAGATCTGTAAGAAAATTGATCCCACTGATTAATCGAATCGACCTCCAATATATCCGAAAAACAATTTAGTTAATGGCTTCCAATCAAGTCCTAATTCGAGTTGGCCTTTTGTATTTACATTCCCAATTCCTAATTGAACGATAAAAATCACCCACGACTGCGAGTCAATGGAATTTCCATGTTCAAGTCAATGCCGTCATTGAAAGTCGCCTGTTTGCACTGAGTTGGTCAATGCGAAGGACAACCAATGTCCATGTCCTTTGGAACACGCATATGTATATTGTACATCACTTGCATGTCGTTACAAGCGAATCGCGTTTTCCGATTGGGGGAGCAAATACTCGATAGCGAGTGAGAATGGCATTTTCCAGCGATACTTATCTAAATGAGCCCCCGGAACAAGACTCGGTGCATAAGCGTAATTGAAGTGCTTTAAGTGACGTTAATTACGGCGAATTAAATGAAAATTACTAGAAAAAATAAATCGTTTAGACTAGCAAAAAATATTGACCAGGGTTAATAAAAAGTCCATTAAATATTAAAACATTACAATTTCAGAATAGTCAAGATAAGGCAAATCAATACCCTTAAGGATATTGCATCCGATTTCCAGTGATTCTGGATTGGCTAAACATTTTTTTATTAAACTATAATCCTTATTCAATTATGAATTTACATCAAAAATTAAATTCGGTCAAGGATTGCGGGAAATAGATGTTTTAAAAATCATTTTACATATAATGGGATGTCATATTATAATGTTTGGAAATTAATTAATTGTTATGTAATCCATTTGTTCAAGAACATCGGTTCCTTTTTGTTTTTTTCCTTACACTAAAATTAGTAATCGATACGAAAATTATGTTGGAAAAGAGACTCTAGAAATTAAGGACCTTTGTCCTAAAGGTTCCATTTCTTAGATCTCTTAGACTCTCTTTAATGAGATCCTCGAACCATATTATTCCATAAAGTATCCTTACTGATACTATACTGATCAATTTATTGCACGTTGTTTATTTTTTTTTTCAATTAAATATTTTTTTAACATTATTAAATCATTATTTTTATTTTTTAGAAAATCCTTTCACTTTTATATGTTGTACACTTACCGCAAACAGAACATTAAAGGCGAATAAAACATATTTAATTAAACTCGGCCCGCAAGAACGCATTTTGATCTTTATTTGATTGAACAACAACCGAACTTAATCTAGTTTAAGTTTTATCCAAATTTCGAACCGCTTTGGTGCGAGATAATGCCAAAGAGAGCTCTTTCGATCGCTTGATGCGACTGACCGGACTGAAGTTAAACCGCAAACTGACCGGAATGACGGTCCGGCCGGGCTTTACAAAGGCCCGCTTTCTGTTATGGCCACTTTCGAGTTCGAGGGTTGGTGCTGGGCAACGGATCCGGATTACGGATGGGGTGGCAAGTGGAAAGTGAAAGCGAGTGAAAGTCTTGGAGACCCGGATTCGAATTCAGGCCAGGCATGATTAGGCACGGGAATCGGAATAGGGATAGGGAAACTTCGTGGCAGGCTTATTGCTCTATAACCCATTTCGTTGATTTAACATTCGATACCAAAGAACTTTGACCAAAGCAAAGGCGGTTGCTTCTAGCTTTTGTGGGTCGAACGGAGCTTACCTCACTTCGTTCCCCGTTTCCCGTTTTCCTTTCCGGCTGGGTCATTGCACTTATTACCATAAAAATTCGTAGTAGTTGGCCACCCACGTCGTCTGGTGTTTTCCCTTTAAACTTCCCAGCACTTGGCACTTGGAATTCGACCGGGCCCAAGGCGAAATTAATTGCGTGTTTTCGTGCGAAGGCAGCGAAAGTTGTAGGGGCTTTCTCGAAATTCCTTGGGACTGTGCGAAATAATTAAAGACGCGCAGAAGTATGCCACACAGTCTTTTGGATGATGATGGTAATGTTGCGTGTCGGGAATTATGGCCCCCAGTTACGAGAATCCCTGGGTGACTGGGTGACCCATTCTTATCTGGTCGCAGAAATCTCGCAAAAATAGTAGAAACAAAGAACTGTTGCTCGACCATTAGTTGAGGTCTAAAATCTGCAAGAATGATTGGCGGGCAAACATCCCCTGAAGGCTTCCGCAATTTAAAGAAAATTGTGGCTCTCTAAGCTGGAACTCAGAAATCCGAGGAAAGGAAAAGTTATATGCCCCAATTACGTAAACCTGAAGTAAAGGTGGGTAAGAAATAATAAAAGCATTGGTGACGTTATTGGGTATTTTTGTCGGATTTCCATTGGATTGACCTATTCTAATAATAGTTTTCCTGAAAGCTTAAGGTGTTAATTCATTTGATAACGTATTTATTTATTTATTCTATTAATATATTTGTAAAGTTTTTTTTTTAAATATTTTTTTTTTACTAAAACTTTTATCTTGAAGACCAAATCATTTGCGGCTATTTTAACAAGGAATTTAAGTGACTTTGTCTAATCGCATATTATAGAGTTAAAAGTACTCCTTATCTTCCCAGTTACCCTGTTCAATTTTGTTACTATCTAAACACGTACAAAACACGGAGTACAAATAACAAACTTTATTATCAATCAATTCAAACATAATTCAAGTAGCTTAGTTAGTTCCTCAGAGTTCTCTATTCAGGGTGGATAATGCTGTGTTGTGGCTGGAGTATTATAATTACTTGTGTGGGTTGTGTGTGTGACTGACTAATGGCTGTTGGGATTAGTGTGTAAGTGGGGATGCGGATCTCTACGATGACCAATCATTAATCCCATGCCACATGCTGATTCGATCCGATTCCGGGTGCAGTTGATACGTGGGTTAGTTGAGGCTGCGGGCCATGAAGAAGGCTACGATGACGGTCAGGATGGAGAGGGAGTAGCGCAGGGCGCCGGCGCCACCATCGCGACATGGCCACTCGTCCAAGTCCGAGCTGCAATTAAAGTGGGAGTAGTAACGGATAGTCTCGCCATCTCACAGATACAATTGGTGCGAAAACGGATATGGATAGGGATATGGATAGTGTGGATATGGGTATGGATATGGGTATGGGTATGGATAACGCTGGAGTGGATAGACAACATGATCTTGTGGCTCCCCATGGGGCACATAGTACAGTGGTTGATGGCGTGCTGGTGGTGCAGGTGCAGATACAGATGGGACACTGGAAAACACACAATGTAAGTACTCGTGGATCATTGAACCGTAGTTGGAATAGATTCCAATTCCAGAGGTTGTTGTTATTCCAAACCCCCAATCCTTGGCTCTCCACTAATGCTAATGATGTTAGTTCAAATGATTGGTAAGAAAAACCCTTTGTCATATACCTACCTACCATTCACACTCAACCAACCCCGAGAAAAATGAGGCAGTTTGTTTAGGCCATGAATGAGTTGGTGGAATACAAGTACTACATACATAGTATGCTAATGTTTAGCTTAGATTTCGGTTAATTTTTGTTGATTTTATTACAAACACAAACACACGGCAGGAAAATCGAGTGAGTCGGTGAACTGAGAGACAGTTAATTGAGGAAAATGTGAAAGCCGAAAAGCACGTAAGGGTGAATGATTGTGGGTGGGAAATCGAGGAAAACTAGGAAAACTGGGAAAACATTTCATTAGTTACTGCGCCTGGGAGTTACACAACTACACATATAAAATATTCGAGCGGCTTTTGCGTTGGAAGGGATATTTACTTGATGCCAATAACACCGCAGGCTGTTACAGAAAATATAGAAAAAATTTATATTATTTTTGTTGTTCTTGATTAATAGTTAAATCAGATTACTTACCAATGCGGCCACCTGCATTGCCAGTCTTCTTGGAATCCGTATGGTTGCCCAGGCCAAGATCATCTTCCAGTTCGTGGACAACAACTCCCCTGCCAATAACAGCCAGTTTGCCGGTTAGAGTAATCACGGGATCTGTGTAGGTGATGTCGACAATGCCTGAGGAGTTGGCCTCCAGGTTGCCCAGATCTCCAACATGACGCACCTCGTGGTCGGGACCACCGTGATCAACCTGAAAGTTGAAAAAAATGGCAAAAAACCAGGGGTCAAAAAAGTAAATCTATAAAAATAAATCGAATTTTAGGAAGCCTAATATTATTATCGAACTATTTCCGAATTTCGTGTTTTTTTTTTAGATTTTTATGTTTAGCCGTTTTAGCTGCAGTACACACGTCCCGTTTTTTTGGGGTCTTATTTTATTGGTATAGATGAGACGATTTAAGACACTTTTGGGATAGTAAATAACCTTTACCATAAACTTATCTCTTATATAGATATATACTATATATTTTACCTTATCGGGATTGTAATGAGCACCCATACTGATGCATCCATTGGTCAGATCTCCCTTCTCGTGGATGTGGAAGCCATGCTTTCCCTCCTTCAAACCCTCCAGCTGGATGCGCACATGGACATTCTGGCCGCAGTCGTTCTGCGTAAAGGTCACGTTGCCCTTGACCTGGGTATTATCCGATTGCACGGGTCCAATCAGATAGGCTATGGCCTGAATGGGCATATTACGCTGTAAATCGAACATATTAATGTTTGAATTATAATGTTATTGCTTTTCTTAGCTATCGAAAAACTAACCGTCTGAGCAGCCGAACAGATTGTGGCGCAAAGTGCCAGCGTAACAACAAGATATTGCATCATTTTAGTGCTGTAAGGAAATCATAGTTAAATTAGACACGTGTACGACCCAGAGGAAGGGAGGGTGAAATGTTTACATAGCTATAAATAAATATTTTCTATCTAATTGAGTGCCACAAAACATTAAAAATCTCAGATGCATAAAAACTAGAGATGGGAACATAACTATTAGGGTTTAGAAAATTAAAAAATGTCTATAAGAATGATTTAATGATCTTGAAGAAACGAAAGATATTTAAAGATATTTTTAAAACTATTTACTGATATTTATGATTGACTTATGAGTAAGTCACTAAGTGCTATAACTCAAACTTCCACATAAGTCAATCTTATATTTTTTGAAAACATTTTTAAAAACATTCCCTCTTTCTTTATAATCCTAAATTCCCCGATTCCAGCTCATCTCTGGCTTGGACGTCATCAGGTGCACATTCTCTTGATTTCATTTAAACCGGACAGTTGTGTGCGGAATTGAAGCGCCTAGCCCCAATTTATGAAACGATTTGTGGGTCATATATGATGTGCGAACGGGTAAATGATAAATCCCAAACGAAACTAAATGCAAACAGCCTTTTTCACAGGGTTAAGTGTGGCTGCGGGAAGGTCAATCAACAATCTCTTTTTCGTACGCACTTTGCTTCCAATGTCCCATGAATGAATTGCTGGTGAGCAAAAATGGATGAGTGTCATAGTTTATCGGGGTAATGTTTGTTTATTAGTCCGGTTTCGGTTTCGTTTTCGGTTTCAGTTTCCCTAAGGCCTTATCAACATATGCGATATGCTAGCGTTCTTGCAAACTCATGTTCCGAAACGATCTTCAAAATGTACGGTCAGTACCTGGTCTACACGTATCCTTATCTCCACTTGAACTCGGTTCCATAATTTACGATTCTCACGCTCGCAGAGCGACTGAGTTTTCGGTCCTATCTGAGGAACTGGAAATGCGATTGTGGCACTATAAGTAATTTTTTTGGGGACCCTATTTATTTATTCTGGTTCAAACTGTCACGAAATGGGTCGCAAATTGCAGCTAATAGCCATCGTTTGTCCATCAAATGGGGTTTATTAGGCCCTGTGCTCGCTGATTGAATATGATTGATTTGAAAATAATAATTGAGTTTTAGTTATAGGTTCAAATGACCTGAAATTCACCCTGTAAATTGTTATGCTAATGAAACCCAGCTTATCGGGACAATTCGATCATAAAGCTCATCGTAAATTTGCAAACAATAAGCAAAGATTATTAAGATTCTCATTCTGCGACTTGGCATCTAAGTTAAACACTGAAGCTATGCAGTTTTGAGATAAGAACGAGACATAATTTCCATATACGGAGAGATAGGAAATTGTAAACACTTGTTCGACAAACTTTTTCAGGGTAGAGAACTTCATTGAAGTTTAAGACTGTGGAATGTGTGGATTCCATATGTCCGTAATACACTTTGATTTTGATCTCAAGTGCATTTGGTACTCACTCACACTTCGGGATTTATAACTGGTTACCTTAACCCACTCAAGGGCAAGCGGACGACGAACGCTGCCGAAAGAGAGACTCAAAAAAATATGTAAAGTAAACTGCGTTTTGCGGTAACTGGTTTTTATTTTGGTAATACGCAATCGCAGGTAATATATCTAAATCAGGTTCTAAAGAGTAAGCAAAACAATAAATAATGAAAACCATTTAATTTCAAAATTTCAACTTCAGCTTCACCTTCACCCATTAATCCCGATTTCTAGCCCTTGTTCTTCTTTTTTTCACTCACCTTGTTAGCAACTA
The DNA here is from genome assembly GCA_035046095.1 of Drosophila pseudotakahashii. NCBI lineage: Eukaryota > Metazoa > Arthropoda > Insecta > Diptera > Drosophilidae > Drosophila > Drosophila pseudotakahashii. Next base: position 16,259,674 of record JAWNOE010000247.1, read on the forward strand.
TTTAATAATTGGGTAGTTATTGTTTTTTCGCGAGAATTAAACGATTGCACCTCTGTACCGTTGGAGAACTGCGACGAAACTGTTTCGAGCCCCTGGCATTGCCGTCGCAAATCGACTCTGCTGAGAGAAAATTGCGCGGAAGATTTCGGGGAGAGCGGAGACCGGAGAATGGAGAATTGAGAGCTTTACCTGGTGGAGCGACGGAAATTGCAGTGGGTGGTCAGCACGATCGCGTGGGAGAGTCTCTCTCTCCCCCTCTCTTTAAATCTTTATCAACTGCAGATTGATCAATTTTATCTTTAGAACCCTTATAATTATTCTATCTATTAACTCTATTGGAATATTATATTCACCGTATACCCATTGTATAATTATTTGGAATTACTAAAAGTGCTGCTGAAACACGCTAACGTGCTTTTCATTTGAATACCTTATCACTGTAGCGTCATAAAATGTGTTCCAGGCTCGTGCCTACAATACAAGTCCATAATATTGGCATGCTCCCAAGATAGTAGGGTTCCAATTTGCACTATTGCCGAACTATTATGAATAAATTCTTTCGACGTGAGTTTACGATTGGTTTTACCAAAATTTTGATACCGAAATCTCTTCAATTATAAAATCTAATAATTTATACCACCCCTTCCAATCTTTTTAGCAGGCCAAGATTCCCTTTTTCAAATAAACTACACAATTAATTAAGTGAAAATATTCGTGTATTCACATTGGTAAATTGTGCTAATAAAATCATCATACATACAAAGTTTCTTAATTACTGGATGATAGCCAAGCCCTACTTATAGATACAGAATGTAAGTACAGTACTACAACTACGACATAAAGATAAAACCTCTTATTTGGAAGTATTTTTAAATGATATTGCTAATTATAATTTTGCACATGTCCGCCTGTTTTTTGGGTTCAACCTCCTGGTGAAAACGGTCGAGGGTTAAGCTACTTCGATTAACATTTAGTTTTGGTTTGGGATGGGATTTCTAGATCAGCTTGTGCCTGCCGAGAGAGGCCGTGTGCATAGGACTGCAGTTCTCGATGAGCATCGTCTGTCCCTCTTCCGTCGGCGATCCTCCACCAGCCTTGTTGTTGTTGTTATTGATGTTATTGTTGTTGTTGTGGTGGACCCTCTTCATGGGTCGCTTCCTTTCGAGATCCGCACAGGGATGCAGCTCAACGGTCTGCAGACTTTGGGCTCTTTGCAGCGACAGTCGAAGGGGTTTCTTGGGCGGAGTGGGTCGAGTAGTACGCGTCTCAGTCGCGGGCTTCGATTCGTTTTCGCTATCGAAATCCAGGGATTTAACACTCCTCATATCGCTCGGTAAACGGGCACGCAGAGTGTGAGTTTCACTTTGACGGGGCGTTTCACGACGACGATCCAATCTGGAATGCAAATGATTAGGGAAAAGTTAGTAAGGTTCTTTAAAAAATAATTTAAACTTTTATAAGCATTATCTTTCTTTCCCAATATTTACAATCCCTTTTCGAAAACCTACCCATTATAATGATTGAGGTGCTCCACACTGCGGGCATGAGTGCTCATAAGATGTTCGCGATGCAGCTGCTGTTGTTGCTGGAGAGGATCTCTGGGGCGTTCCCGGTGCTGCCGATCCCGATGCCGCTCCTTCTCCCGGCGATGGTGCTGCATGTAGGCGGAGTCGCTGTTTATCGAGATCTTCGAGGCCGACAGCGATTTGGAGGGCATGGAGTACATGTGCGACAGACGATCCCTCATATCGATGTGGGTATTCTCCTTGATCAGGGTCTTGGTCACATGCGCTGGGGTGGACGAAATCTCCTCACCCATCAGTTCGATGGGCTTGCCACCCACCAAGGTGGTGATGTAGTTGCCCCGCTGGAAGATCAGGGGCTTCTCAGGTGGCGTCGAGGGGGGTGAGGATATGCTGATGCTGGTCACATGCTGCGATTGACTGGACGATGTCTGCTGATGTGGATGCTGCTGCTGCTGTTGCAGCTGCTGGTGGGGATTATGGGGATGGTCCTTGACCGTCTGCAGCTCCTTCACCTGCTCCTCCAGGTACGAGATGCGATGCTGCAGTCGCATGTTGTTCTCCTTCTCCTGGTCGAGTTGCTTTTGCGGTATGGGTACGGACTTCTTGCGCAGCACCACCATCTGGCACTTGCCAGAGTTTCCCACCTGCTTCTGCAGCTCTTCCTTGGACTTCCCGGTGACCAGTCGTCCGTTGATCTCCAGGATGCGATCACCCTTATACAGGCCATCGCCCTCCAAGGCCCATTCTACATAGAATCCGGGTTGATCTGTCCGCTGTTGAACTGCCCATCTTCCCGTGGTGGCATGCACGGCATGTAGACTCAAGGCCACGCCGGAACTGATGATATTGTAGAGCGTCTGGGCCTCCGGCTTGGACTTCTCCAGACGGGCCTGCAAAGCCCGAGCCTCCTCCACAATCGAGAGCATCTGAAGTTCCTCCCTGCCCAGAGCATACTCCAATTCAGCCTGCCGAATGCGGATGTCAATGTTGCTAGAGAGGGTTTAAAGTAAATATTAGCAATATAGCAAATAGAATACGAAGATGCGTAACGTCATGCGATTTTAATGGCATCTTGTAGATTACATTGATTCTACTTACTCTGTTATGTCCAGCTTTTCCAAAGCACTCTTCAGATTCTTTATTTTAATCCGCTTGTTCTCCGCCTCCGTCTTCAGTCTGTTGAGTTTCTGCTCGGCCGCCGGCTTCTCGGACTCATCCAGAGGTGGACCCGTGGGTCGTGGCAGCTTGCCCAGACACAGCTGGATGCGCAGATTCTGGATGACAGCCTCCCGATCTTGGAGAGCCGACCGGAGTTCCTTGGACTCGCTGCGCGTGGATCGCGAGGAGAGAGTGCCGCCCAGGGAGCCACCCTTGCGCCTTCTGCCGGTGGTGGAACTGTGGGTAGAGGGGGTGGTGGTGGTGGTGTTGGCAGTCTCCTGGTTCGTCTCTGCAGTCGAGTGCAGACTGTACTTGACACTGGCACTGCCACAACCCTTCGGATTGAGAATGGTCTGCAAACAAAAGAGGGCAACACAAAGAAGTGAGTTAATCTTATTAAGCAAAACGAAATCGGGGAGGGCAATAAGTTAGTCATATGCATATCTTGATAAGATATATGTGTTTGTATATTTATTTTAAAGATTACAAATCTCATAGAAAAGCTATTATATATGCAACATTGTCCAGGGGGTTGGGTTTACTCCTTGGGTATATCGTACACTCCACACTCCCGATTGGCGGGCAGCGAGGCATCTAAAAGATATGAAACTTAGTACAAGAAGCTTAACTTGATTTTTAAGTAACCCCACCTATTTTCTTGGGATAAGGCAAGTTCAGATTTTCCATAATCTTCACAAACTCATCGATATCCTTGGTTAGTCGGGGGTTATACCGCTTCTCCTCCCACACACTGCTCTCCATTTGACCCCTGGAACAGGAATATATGGAACAGATATATCTCTTTCTAGACAACCTTACTCACTTGTAATCGTGGGCCGGATAAATGCGAAAGTTCTCCGGGAGAGTAAAGATCTTGCTGTGCACATTATCGTAGAGATTACGTGGACAGCCCTCTTGGAAGTCGGTGCGACCACAACCTCGAATGAGGAGCGTATCCCCGGTGAAGACACAGCCCTGATCCTTGATCACATAGCTCATGCAGCCATTCGTGTGTCCCGGAGTGGCCAAGGTGTCTATCGAATGGGTGCCGAAATCAATGCGATCCCCCTCTTTCAGGTGGCGATCCGCTTTGGCTCCACTGGCGGCGGCAATCGCCGACTGGCAACCGGTGAGCTTCCTCAGCCAACCGCTGCCCGTTATGTGATCCGCATGCATATGGGTGTTGACTTGGGGGAATGAGGAAATGGGGTGGTGCCATGGTGAAATTAGCTAGCTTTTTAGATATGATCACTTACTGGCATACTTCAACTGAAAACCCAGATCCCTGACCAACTGGGCATCCCGTTTGGCCTGCTCCAAAACAGGATCAATGATCACGGCCTCTCCATTCTTCAAATCGGCCAGCAGGTAACTATAGGTGCTGCTTTCTCCATCAAAAAGCTATGTGTATTAAGGGTGATGAAAATCCAACCGGGAATCTTCTATGTAGTTACATACTTGACGGAAGAAGAAGTCTGGGGAGAAGGGCTGACGTTCCGGCAGGCTCATAGTTCCAAAAGAGATCAAAGATCGTATATTACTGACCAAGATCGGGGAATTTCTCGTTGAGAGCCGCTTGAGGGCTGACAGCATACTGGATCCAACTATTCGCATTTTGTGCTCGTGTATTTCTATCTATTTGAGGTTCGTTTCTAATCGTCCCACTTCGTTTGTAATTGTTTGCACTAAACGTTTCACTTGTTACTTTTTTTGTTGGGCTTTTCTATCTATAATTAATCAGTATTGAGCTGGCTTATGGCATCTGATAATGTTCCTAATTCATTAAATTACTGATAATTGAGCACTTTTTGTTGTTGCGCTTACAGTCTTTCGATTATCACAAAATTTACATTTGATCAGAGGTAAAGCATATCACTCGCGTACCGGGTATTTACATAAAAAATAACAAATAGTTTCGGACAATTTACACAATAACAAACAAAAGTTTGGTGAACACAGAGAAAATTTCAGCGGCACATCAGCTGAAGTGTTGAGTTTTACTGAGTTGAATTAGGGTGTGTTGCGGGAAGCTTTTGCTCGGGAAACCTGTTGCTTTGACGTAGCAAAAGCTTTTTGAACGAGTCGCGACTACGTGATTAGCAAAATAAGTGTTTCAATGTCAATATAGGTGTATATAGGTTGATTTCAGAAGGTAAAACCTAAAGATAAATAGCAATGGAATGAGCCTTACTTTGTAGTATCTTTGGATTGTACATCTGAATCGGTTTTTTGTTAAGAATTTTGGACATAATAATATACTTTCAGAAACAAATTATATACTACCGAATACCCCCAAAAAAAAGTAACTTCTAGGGTTGCATTTTCTTTTATTTCCATATTTTTTTAAGATCTCAAAGAAACACTCTTAAACCCACAAGAACCAAAAGCCGTTACAAAGTCTTGTCTCAGCTGCATTTACTCATGAGCCCTTAAAAACTGCAACAACCACCTTCTTAACGCATTTTAGGCTTATCGAAGGGGTGCAACCTTCACCAGCAACCCCTGCGATTCTCGAGGAAGTTGCAGTTGTTGAGAAATTTTTACAAAATTATTAAAGAGGGAAATCATTTCCGACCGGACATTGTCCACTGCTCGGGGTGAAGAACGTGAGAACTTCTTCGATCGCCGGATTTCGTTATAAGTTTCTTGACTTTTCTCTCAGATCATAAATAAATTAGCATATCTTACGAGCCGAGTTTTTATTCATTAGCAGCTCGGACTGGAAATCTCGTTGAGTAATTGGTTTAATTTTGTGGAAGGAATTAATTGACCGTACATATGAGGTGAGGTAAGTGAATCTGGCGAAAGGAGAAGGGTACCGACTTCGGGGTGCTGTTTGCCTAGGGTCTTTTGAATAGGGAAAGAAAAGATATCGATTTCGTTTCGCTCTGCCTGTGATTACTTCACATTCCGGGGGGAGTTGTTTGTTCAGCCTTTTGGTTATGGCCAATTTACTGGAACTATTTATAGTTGCTATTACCATTGATGCACCTCCACCCCCTCCTCCCCCCGAAAAAAAAAACCCATGACTAAACACCTGCCAGTTAATGATTCGCATCGATGCTGAATGTTGATTTTCTACCCAAACAAAACATATTCGTCACTCACTTTTGCTTTCAATCATTTCGCGGCGAGTGAAAGTTCCATTGTGGCGTCTGACTTCTTTCTACTAATTTGCTAAAGAGCCATATACCATCATGGGGGGATCTTAAAAAAATCTTTTTATTTTTCAGTCAGTAGGTTCAAATGGCCGAATGTTAAAGATTAGTGGGGTCATAAGCGCCTCATTTCCATCATAATTTTGGTTTTTTGTTTTGCAAGTGACTTTCTTTATTGCAAAAAAAATATTGCAATATTACTCTACATTAAGCTTTTGGTCTTTACTATAGGAAATTCAACGCACATATGGAATTTTCGTAGTCTATTGAATTGTAATTTCACTTTTCTCACACTTATTTATTCCACTCACTTCCCCCCACATACAACAAATTCCCAGCTCGGCTATGCAATATTTCACACATAATATCTGGAAAACACATATCTTTAGATACTCGAACTACCAATCGTTTGAATGCAACTTGGCTTGAATGACTCTGCATTGTGGGCTGCGTGAAAGTGTTGCTTAAAAATGCATTTGCAATTAATTGTTGTAATTATTTTTGAGCTCTTTCATCTCCATGTTTTCAACGCTTTATTAATATGCATTTATGTGGACTAAAGCTTCGGCTAAGATTTAATGGATTATGTTTTATGAGATTTTTAGATTTATATCTCTGGGTAAAGTAAAAATCATTAAGACTGTTTAGTTTGATCTATTGCTGTAAAACTAAGATGCTATAAATAAATAAATCTCCGACTTAAGTTTCTTCTCTTTTATCTGGAATTTGCTAGCTTGTATCTGGGATTTATGTTTGCCCATTTGCGAATTTCGTTTTCGACAACTTTCTAGCGTGTAGCGATGCAAAGTATCTGGGGTGAGTGCTTGCAGCTTATGGCTAAAAACTAAGAGCCAAAAAGCCGTGCGTGTCAATATCTAATTAGCGTAGATAGGCATTCGCGCACTTACATAATCGAATCAGACAAAAGGGGGCGTAACTGGCAGGGCGGTTCGCCGCCCATGGATGTTGCATTAATTATGCTGGGTCTTGCACAATATGCTTATGGGTGCATAGGTTTTTTTTCTTATTTGCGATTGAGGTAACTCACCATGGAGGCGGACTTCTGTTTGGCGAAGGCGCGATGATGCGCGGAAATCGGTTCACTAACCACACTTCCGCTGTCCATAATGGAAAACTCCTCTGCGTCGTTGTTAACAGCTCTGAAATGGAGAAGAAGATACAGATTATATTAGACTAGATTAGATTATATCGAGGCGAAATATATGATATATCGACAAAATTATCGAAAAATATCGAATTTATCGATAAAAAATATCGTTTATATCGATATTATCGAAACATAACATTCCAAAATTGTTAGTTTTAGTTTATTTTCTGCAGATACCATAAGATCCAACCATACAAGATACAAGTGAACTTTGAACCCTCGACTGCCAAGTCCTAGACTTCAGCTCACTTCAAAGTCACTTTAATTTCGCGTTCCGCTTGGCAAGGTAAAAACAATTGGTCTGCAATTTTCGGTTCGTCGGTTTTAACAACTTTGGCACGTTACATTTAGCGACTCGTTGGAGATTCGCTTTAATAAGCCCCTCGGCACCCAGAACCATCCTTCCCTCAGTTCTCATTTCATTTCATTATTCATAAGGCTGCAGCAGAAATACAGACCATATGCAAATGAGTTGGTTATAGGCAGAAAAAACAACGCACTTTCGTTGTTTTCGGGAAGTGGCAACAAAGAAATGCATTCGATATGCAGATCTGCACAGCCGCAAGATACACACTCGAGATTCGAGATTGAGATTGTATCTGGCGGATGAGGTTGCATAGATCACATTACTTAATGTGCCCGCAAAGACAACGGCGACTGCTCATTTCCCTCTTTTCTGGCTTTTCACTTGTTTGCCTTTTTTTCTTGTTGTTTTTGTTGCCTTTGTCGGCAAACGAAGACAAAGCACTTCATTCATTCATACTGCAATTGTCATAGATACTTGTGACATACAAAATGTATCTCACAGGGCTAAGGGCTTAAACGCGTACCGTTAGCTTCGTTTTTATTGAGCGCTAAAAGAAGAACAAGTTCTATGAAAAAGCAGTGTGTTCGTTAACAATTTCCCACCCATAACCGATGAACTGCTAACTTGAAAGACTAACTTTCGATGAAAGTGCCTTGTTATATATTTTTAAAGCTTTTTCAGAGATTAATGTTCAAGTACAAATGGTAGTAGAATTGTAGAATTCTTCATATTTTAAAGTACATCTTCCTCTATTTGAGTGTCTATATCTCTAGCATCGGTTTAACATGGCACTATTTAGCTATGGGCTTGGGTTTGCGCCTTTTGCCTTCGAGATAAGCCAAGCAAGTCATTAGTCTTGTAGAATAATTATTATGCTGGCACTGCCGCAAGCAGCGTTCTACAAAATTTAGCCAAGAACACCATCTATATCTTGGCTAACCCCATCTTTCGGGGCCTATCTCTCTCGGCTTGCGTGTTGTTACAGGAACTAGATAGCTAAATCCAAAAGATACCCCCCTCGTATTCGATGTTTCGGGTTAGCTTACCTTGCCCAATGTGGGCCTACCATTAATCTAATTTCGCTTTAATGCCTAATTGTGTGTAAGTGGAGAAGGGAGGGGGAAAAGACCTGCTTAGAGCCGCGCTTTTTGAATGGGAACCCCGACGACTACTCACACATTAGCGGCTGGATTTGAATCTAACTCTAACTCCAACTCCAACTCCACAGTGGCTGAATGTACTTTGTTAGAACGCTTTGCTAATGAGCTGAAATTATGGGGAACTCTGTCTTCTGGGGTAGAAGAATCTGTCAGGAATGTACAAAGTATCTGCCATTCGCCAAATTGCATCAGTGTCAGTTACAATCCACAATTGGCTGTGGGAAAAGTCTGTCAGCCGTGAAGATCGTTCAACTATACCCTCTTCAGCATATACTTAGCTATATGTGTATACCATCCGACTTATATGCATGTAATTATTATTCTTCAATTTGCGTGCCCAACTCAGAAGGGTTCCCCTGTGTGCGACTGTCTTTATGTTTAATAGGAACGAGAGCAAGTGCAGCGAGACCCGAAAGCCTGGCTCTTCTCACTCAGGTGCTTCCCAGGCCCCGGGTCTCGAACATGTGGGCGCTGAAACCACTGAGGTGCAACCAAACCAGACCAAGCCAAGAACAAGTACTTGTACTCCATAATCAAGTTATTAGGGGGAGTTAAGTGGGGGGAGGGGGTGGTTCGGGCAAGAGACCTATATAATTAAACAAATTTCAGGTCTTTGTGTTTGTCAGCTACATCAACGGATCTACATCACATTTATAGTTGAAGTTAATTAGATATCACTTTTGGTATGAAAAGGATAGGATTGTATCTTAAAAACAAACTACTTTTTAGAAAACTTTAAGAAGTCTTTATAATTTTTTGGAAATATTTTGTTAAGAACATATCACCTTGAGCATCAAGAAAATATCTATAATGCTCTAAGATTAGCCCAGTTTTTTTTTTGTTTTTAATTCCTTAACATGGGAAACAGTTTATATACAACACTAACCAAATTACACACTTTTAAGGCCCACACCTCACGATACCATCTCTATTAGCCTAAAAGAGAACTCTGAGTGAGCCCTGTAATCATTTCCATTTGGACTTCATTTATGTTAAGCGCGTTTCCGGCGTTTTCCGCCAAGTTAGAAGAGTGAAACTGACAAAAAGCCGAGTTTATGAAGCAATTTGACTCAAGGTAGCGCAACAATGTTTTCCAGTCAAGAACAAGCTGCGAATTGCGAGTTGCGGTATTACTGTTAGTCCTAAATTCAAGTTGCAAATTGCATTTTCGATGCTGGCGATGGCGATGACGATGGCGATGGCCACGCAAGTGGAACGATGATGTCCAGTGGTCTTCTAAGCTGGCAAGTGAAACTTGTTCGGATGCCATTTTGCCGGTCTAGTCGAGAGATCTCACACGAAATGACCCAAAAAGCGGCGAAATGATGACAAGTTTATTCAGCTTTATGTCATTTCTCACCGTCTCCCGATGAAATTGATGTCGCCAAGGTCCCGGGGGATCTAGAATTAACTCGAATTCGCATTCAAACGGGCACTCTGAGAATTTCTTGCTATAAATTCCAATCAACAGAGATCTCGATCTCGGGATCTTCAATTAGCCATATATCAAATGCAGTCCGTTCGGAACTCAACAGATTGTTGCGCGTATGCTAAAATCAACTGCCCACACATCAAATGCTGGGTATTATTTTATGTAAATTCAATAGCTTGGAAATCAAATCAAATTTGTGTTTTTTGTCTATCTCACGGGGGGCGTTACCCGCCCCGCCCCTCTGCTGTTACTTGCTTACCATTATTTTTCTTCGAATCGCGCCTACAAAATAGCTGCGAGATGAGCTCAGTGCGCGCCCACAAATTGTTGGGACAATGCAAAAGTATTTTGCTCAATTACTTAAATGGAGACGACACCTGGTTCTAATATATAGTTGTTTAAATTTTATATATGCGCGTAATAAACTTGATACGAAGCTCTGACTGTTATGGTTCGCTTAACAGCTTTTGCACTGTTACGTTAGCAGACGAGAGCGCTGTTAACTTTTTCCAGCTGTTAGAAGCGTTCTGAGAGCGGTAAAGCCTATTACGCTTTGGCCAGCCGTTTAACAGAGCCTCTTTAGCTCAGTGGCAGAGCACTGGTCTTGTAAACCAGGGGTCGTGAGTTCAATCCTCACAGGAGGCATTTGTAAAAGCATAAGTTTTTTCTTTTTTTATTTTTAGTTTTTTCGTTGTTTCTTTTTCTTCAAGGCTAAAATAATTATCAAAATTAACTCGATTCCGTTTGTGTAACATTTCCGAGCTTTAATAACCTTTATGAATAAATATTTGCCCTGCGGGCATGACACCAAATTAGGTTTGTTTTTATATTTTCAATGCGGTTTTCCTACGAGCGTATATAAACCTTAACCCCCGTCTAGTTTGTAGTTTCCCAACACCTGCGCGCCCTGTCTGTTCGAGTTATTTATGGTCTGAAATATTTCACTTGGCACTAACACTCGACGGCAAACACAAATTAGCCCAGCTTGACAATTGGCCCGGCTTGTCGAGCATTATTATGTGTGTGCACAAGTGACACAAGCGCAGCCCCGACATTGATAATTTTAATCGCCTCGGAGGCTGATGCTGCTCACTACATGGCCAACAAAATGGACCGAACCGGGCTAAGATGTCTTGGCAACTGGCCAAGAATATGCTTAATGGACTTGACATCAATATGGAAATTTCTTTGTTTGTTTTCGGGGTTTATATCTTTCTTTTCATGAACTGAACTTTGAGAGACTTCTGAAGAAAAGGTCGTTGGTTTGTTTATTTGGCTAGCAGTTCTAATAAACTTTGGTATTATATCATAAAAAGTTAGGGTCAGTCGTTTCTTTCTGTATAAGTCAGGAATATCAGTTGGAAAATAACTAAATTATATTTAAATATCTTATAGAGGTATCAATAGTTATATCACCAAAATATCTTAGTATTATTTTGCCTTTCCTTGAATCTTCACTGTAGCTGTTTGTTTTGCAGCTGTTGCCATTTCAGCTGATAATTGCCCATCATTTTCAGTGGGCAATTAGTCTCGGGTATATAGTTTCCAGAGTGGTGTCTATATGTTTATCGTTCACAGTTAGAATGTCAGCTGTCTTCGGATCGAGATGCAGATCGGGGTCGCGAAAGTCGCCGCACTGGACAAATCACTTATGCAAATCAATTCTAGAAAGTCGGCCTGCGATTAGGCGCTATAAGAAAGTGCAAATTGCCCTGACCAGATGATCGGAAATACGATCGAAACGAAAGCGAAATCGATGCCGATGATTTTGCCTTGGTTTATTTTGAAAAGATTCAGATTTGCAGCTCTCGTTTTAATTGTTACGGCTTATATATCTTTTTGAATGAAAGTGAAAACCGCAACCAAAACAGTTAGCCCAAATAGTCGAGATACACGGGTCGACGATGTATGCAAAGTTATCTGCCCGAATCTCGGCTTTCTTTTCCCGCTTAATGGGTGAAGTAGACAAAGCCAAAGTCAGCATAAATGCGTTGATGCATCTGAAAAACCACACATAGACAAGAAATCACGACATGAAGCCCACATAAAAATAAAATACAGTCATTCGAAAAATTAACATAACCAACAAATAGCCGAAAAACAAACTTTGATTAGGTTGTTAGCATTGAAAAAATCCAAGAAACAGACAAAAGTCAAAGACGAACGGCCAAAAGAATCCGAAGAATATGTAAATGACACTCTAGAGACCCCAAAGACATCCTGTCGATAAAGGGTTTGGCATTTCAATGAAGAAATGGAGAAGCGGAGAATACATTTTTCGGCTAGAGGCCGATCGATTGTCATTCAAATGCAGCCAGCGATTCCCGAAAAGGAAATATCTAATTAAAATTAATGACAAAAGGGAGATGGAAGATGAAATTGAGATACAGAACCTGCCACTGCACTTAAGCCACGATTCGAAAGGGGTCTCTGGAATCTAGAATCTAGAATCGATTAGAATCGTAGATTGTGATTCAACCGCAAAGTTCTCAGACGTAATTATATGGTCAGAGATCGAGTCATATACATTTTGACTGATTGATTGTGGCTGCTTAGAAATTCGAACCCCATCAGTTTTTTCTGTGAAACTTTGAACTTGGCTGTGGCATAATGAGCAAAAAACCATACTATTTACGGCCTTATCTGCGACTCATCAGCCAAGCAAATCGCGTTTTAATAGACGTCTGACTGACTAATTTATTTGCGAGGCTTCAATTTCCCCGCCGCTTTTGTTATGATAAGAAAAGAGTTATAAAAGAGTTTGAAAGTTCCCCCCATAAATATTCAGATATCAGAACCGTTTACTCCGCTTAGAGATATTATGCAAGACGAGCGGCCTTCTAAAATTGCCCCATCATCATGCGACGACCCCGTTTGCGCTAAAGAGGCCGCACTGTATTTTAGAATGCAACAATTGATCGCCGCTTAACCTTTCGCTTTCCGCCAGTGATTTTCGCTCCTCATTTGAAGCCATTGTTAGAGAAGCCGATGAAAACTACTTACCAGCTTTTAAGTACGGATCCCAGTTAAAAGTCAACCAATAACTCTGAACAATGGCAATGTGCGCAAATCAATGGCAACATTTCATTTCATTGCATTTGATTGGTTTGTTTTTGCCGAGGGAGCAAAGCCTCAATTTGGTGTTTATTGTATTGTGTGTGCGAATTATTTACACTTGGGACATAAATCAATGATGTCAATGCTTAAGACCGATTGTTTGAAACCGCATCGAAACCGTTACTAAATCGCGATCGGCACATTTAGTTTTAATTTTAGTTTTGTTTTTCTTTTCGTATTTCCGTTTGCAGCAGTTTTATTAATTATACTATTTCCTCCCAGCGTTTCCTTTGTTTATGGAGGATGCAGGAAATTTACTCTCGACTTTGGGATAGGTAAACAAGTAAACAAAACACACAATTTCACGTAGGTCTTGGGTTGATTGAAGAAGGTCCACGATTTCACGCAGGCGCAGGGAAATAATCACGAAATCGGCTGTGGATTATATGGACAGAGAGTGCGCGCACACCCGATCGCGTCGACGATTGGATGAAGTCTGAACATCGTGACTTAAACGCCAGACCCGCATTACATGAAGCCGCTCTCTATCCGATTCTCTTGGGCTCTCACCTCTGCACCCTCTCTATATTGTCGGTGTTGCCCGCATTTGGTAGCAGAAAATAGCTAAGAGGATTAGGCAAAAATAGCTAGATATATGATTGAGAAATATGATAAGATACAAGTTTGAAAACTTGTTTAAAAAATAAATATTAATATCCTTATGTTACCTTGATAATAAAGTACACCGCTAGTACTTTTTTTAAAGATATTTTTGTATTATTATTCCTACAGTTAAATTATTTAGTAAATATTTTTTAGTCTTTTAATTTCTTCTACAAATAATTTATTTTTGAACAAAAAAAATGCACATTCTTTAAACTATTGGAACTGACCAAATTATAATTTAATTTAGTAATTAAATTTATTTTTGAAGCAAAAAATGCACATTCTTTAAACAAATGGATATAAATTCTTATTATTTAGCTTTAAAATAGCTAGAATAGTAAAACTGGTGGTGGTTGGGTGAGTAAGAGAGCGGTTGAAGAACAGAGAGCAGCATGAGTACTTGCGAAGTGCACTGGTCTCCGGATTTATTGGGTTATATGGTATGTGCGACCGACGCGATGGTTAATCGTTGATAGAGTTCCAGTGCATTGAACTCCACTCCCTCGACTTTTTTTCGGTGGGTGTCTCTGCCTATTTTGACAGCTGCCGCTGCATCCGAGATTTTACGATGCATCCGCGCGCGTCTTAAACTGCTCATTTGCCTGCTGCCCCAGTTGCATCATCACTTCACCATCGATATATACCGACATATGGCTCTCGGTTTATATAGAGTGCCCTCTATCTGCCCTTTATCTCCGGCGTTTCGGTCCGATGAGTTCGCTCGTGCGCAAAGTCAATTAAAATGATCACAACAATCCCGAAAAAAAGCAGGAACCCTTTACCCTACACACATATCGGGGGTAAAATCCACATGCGTAGGGGTTGCTGGCGTTGATTGTATTTTCCCTTCATTAAATGCAACCCAAAATAGATACACGGCGCAGCCAAAAAATTCGAGAGCAGACATAAATCAAAATTAAACAAAAATTAAAACAGGAAAAAAAAGGATTACGCATGCGCCTTAAGTGCGCCGTATTTTAACCCTCTCTGCCCGCCTAATTGCGAAACTTTTTACGGGTTGATATCGTTTCGATTAGCTAATGTGAGGCAGGGCCACTCACTGCCCGGTCTATAAATCAAAACCCCCCAGTGAAATGTGCTTTACCGTTAGAGCGACGGAGTCTATTACCAAATCCACCGAAAGCGTCTCCCTGGCTGCTCATTTCCATACGCGTTTGTGTCTTCAGTCTTTCGTTTCTTCAGACAAAAGATTGAGAATGCGAAGAATCGAAGAGATATTCGTTGCCTGTCAAAGAATAATAATACAAAAAAAAAAAACCAACAAAAAAGAAACACTTCCTCTTGGAAAAAAAAAAACAAAGGAAAATCACTTGACACTGCTGTCAGTTACGCGAAGCCACTTTTTATGGTTTTTCATCCCGAACACAAACAAAAAAGAAGACCGCAAGTGGCTGGAAAAACTTGACTTGCTTTGGGTTTCCCTTGCTTTTCCGGGAATAAGATTGAGTCTGGATTTGGGATCGGTTTTTCGGGGCCAAAGGCCAAACATTATAGACTCGAACATTTTGTGGCACTTGAAAAATGGGAAAACCGAGGGAGAGCCCTGTTTTTCTTTCGTAATTTATGCCAAGTGGATGGGATTCCAATGGCCGAACAAGTAGCCGCTTGCAACCTCAATTAAAACTGAATTTATGCCATCATAAAGAAAACACTACACTACCTGGACACATTTTCCGCTGCGGATCCTCTTTTTTCAGATCTGTTTTTTTGTAGTTTCATGTTTCCTGAGGTGTGCGTGTCTATGGAGCATTTCCAAGATCGCGAGACAACATAAATTGTCTCACTAAGCAAAGAGCAATGGGAGCGGAACTTGATCGCGTTTTTGGAGCGACTCGAAAGTCCTGCGACAGGTGACAGGTGCTCTCGATTTAGGGTATCCGTTTAGGTTAATTTAATGTGCCCATGAGGAATGTTACAAGGCCAAGAAGGTATGGTAACTAAGGAACCTGTGGGGTCCCTATATCAAGGTTTTACATAAGAATGGAATATTAGGGTGTGAACCCTTTTTGTCCTTCGAAAAGAGGGTTCTCGTATATATTGCATGCCCATTAAAGAGTAGATCTCTTAACAGAAATGCCATAAATATACTGCTTAATTACCCATATTAAGTTTAAGTATGTAAATATTTAGGCCATGGAATTTTAGGATTATTCAAAAATAGATTGTTCAGTTGCATTCTGAAATACTTAACGATACAATCTAACTTTTATTGTAGCACAGATGATTTCCCAAAAGTATTTATCTTTTGTAGGTTCCTTTATAATAACTTTCATTTAAATATACAATATATATACATGTTATTTTCTTCAGACTTAGGTATGAGGTATCTATATTTGCTCTACCCGAGATCAGCCAAAAATTTAATAGCTCCACTTCCCACGCAATTCCAAGGCGATTATTACCTGGGGGAGTTGGATGCCTCCTGTGAGGATTGAACTCACGACCCCTGGTTTACAAGACCAGTGCTCTGCCACTGAGCTAAAGAGGCCCACGTTTCGAGGGCGTCCCAGAAGCGAATTTCAGCCGCTGATTGAGAGCTTGGCTTGCATTCTACGAGTACTACTATATCTTTGTATCTGCGCGAAGAACACAAAAGATAGCTGTCGCTGGAAAAAAGAACATATGTTGACACAGTTGGCACAGTTGCTCTTGTTTCGTTCTTGTTTCTTTCTCGACTGTCGCCGAGCTGATAAATGATAAACGCTCTGAAAACGCAATTAAGAGAAATGGCTGTGGAAAGGTGGAGTGAAGACACAAGGTCACAAGGCCGACCGGATATTAATTTCACAAAAATTACACACATTCAACGGATAATCAACATTAAGATCGGGCCACTTGGGCGCTGCGCTGCGCTTCAGTGGCCCATGACAATTAGGGTCAAGAAAGAGAGAGAAATTCGGCAGCCTGTTCACCTGTTGCCAAGACGATGGAGCCATTAGGGCTTCATCTTCCTCCCTGAAAGCCAAGACGACATGCTTGATGAGCAAATATTTTCACATCATCATTTTGATTGCCACGCATCTGCGAGAAGCGCACTCTATGTGAAGTATATACCATATACCATCTATATAAGGCTTGTGTTGAATGCAGTTCGATTTCAGTTTCGAGGCAGCAGTGCGTGCAAAATGGATCAACGATCTTTGCGCTTCGCTACCAGTCTGTAAAATCAACTGCGCTCCTCGGGTCAGGAAATTTCCCCCGAAAACCCACGATCGATTAGGTCGCATATGTTGGCCCTAAGATCGAAGAATAGACCATCTCACAGCAGGATGGGTTCGGAAAAAGACAAGCAACTGTCGCGTGCTGAGCTGTAAAATTTTAACAGCTGCTCTTAATGTGTCGGGGAATAAATAAATTGCCTAAAATTACCGAAAAGGTGCCCAAATTGCCATTAAATCGCATTAAAACGAGCGCAGCTAAACCGCAAAAAGGATAATCTACTCTCAGAGTTTTTTATTTCAGCAATCAATCCAAAAATGTGTCAAACGCCAAACAATGGGCGCATAGAATTGGGTAAAAATTGCCTGATTTAGTGTAAAATTGCAGCAGAAATAGGAAAAAGAGACAGCGAAATAGAGAGAAATATGAGGCTAATACCCGCTGACAGGCAAAGGACATTGCATCAATGGTTGTTCGTCGTCATTAGCATTCCGAAAAAGGATCGCAATGGAAAAAACAGAGGGATAGGGAATAGACCCCGGGCAATTCGTCACAGTCTGTCACTTCCCATCCTTCAACCTCCAACCCTCGGTGCCAATCAATCTCAGGTTGTAACTGTATTACAGGCTCTCGCTCGATGTAACAGCTTATGATCCCGAATTCCGAACTACGAAATCGAGGTCCTGCGCATGCGCCACGTGCCTTTTCCCCTTTTTCCCAGCTGCCGCCGACGCCGCTCTTCAGTTTTCGGTTTTTATTTTTTCAACCCCCTCGTCGTCGGCTTGAAAATTCATTTATTTCATTTAGCTTTTGTTTTCCACTTGAGCTGAAGCACTTTCCATTGTTGCCTTTGTAAACATTGAGCAGTGCATTTTTTGTTTGTTCGTGTTTTGCTTTCTTTTCGTCTATTTTTTATTATTTTTAGTTTTTAATTAATTTGAACTGATTTCGGTCTGAAGAGTTTCCACGCAATGCGTTTACGCTAATGGAACTCAAATTGAATTAAGGCCTTTGTGCACTTCCATTGACCCCAGAGACTTTTCTTTAGGGGAACTAAAGGGGGAACTCATGTGGAGAAGAGGGCTATTGGTTGATCAGGAAATGCATAAGGATGGGAAATCACTGAGAAGAAAATTCTAGCGAAGTGTTTGCATTTCAAAAGAAAAGAGGAAGAAAGAGTTGAATAAATATCCGAGCTGGGGATTTAATTGAAATTTGATTCCTTTCGTTGATGGATAAGTGACGGCTTAGGAAAAATTATGGGGAAAGGCAAAAATCTGGGAAACCTCAAGTGAGTGAGTGTTGATTGAAAAGTTTAAAAGTACTTTACCCCGATGTCAATCACACAATTACTTTGGGTTATTGATTTTGTATTATGAAAAGCAGTTCTTCATCAAGGTCTACGTAATAATTTTACAACACTGATCTCATCTAATCTCCAAGTCAGCCCTCAATTTATTGTCACACATTTGCCGATTTAGCCGAGTCTTTCGTGTGATTTACCTTCGCTCAATGAAATTAAGATGACATTAGCTTACAAATCAGCCAAAAAAAACTTGTATATCGGCTGAAAACAACTTGATTCCGATCACTTTAGACCTTAATTTATTTAAATGCTTATCCGATCGTTCAAAATTAATTAAGTGGCACACTTTAATTTGCATAAAACCCAACTTGGCACATAAACAACTAACAAAAAAAAAACACAGGCAGGCAATCAAGTACAAGATCCATAAAATCCGTTTTCAAGACTTTTCAGACAATGGCCAAAATGCAAAAGTCTGTTATAAATTATTTATGACGTCTCCCAAATGTCAACAGCCAAATGCGTCGCCCACCAAATGACATTTGGCGTCAATTCGGAAAAAATGCATTTGGCTTAGGAGAGAAAAATGGTTTTTAATTATAACACACTGAGGCAGGAAGGTGCTCAGCCTGGCTTAAACACAATTTAGACGCTGCAATTAATTTCGGTTTTATTTGATTGTTGTCTGCGAATGGGCTGTGAGTTTTCAGTGCAAATCAAGTTGACATGAATACCTGCGCAAAAAGATCAGACAACAAAAAAGAGTTGACAATGGCAGACACACAGCGACAATGCAAAACGGAAGTTTAGTATATTGCAAAATAAAGAACGCAAAAAGCAACAGAAAGGAGATAATTCGGTGTTTTGAATACTCTTTAGGAAAGTGTTTTTAAATTTATCAAGAGATAAAATTAAATTAAATTTATCAAAACTAAAGTAGTGAAAGGAAAAATCGAAAAATTTCCAAATGAAATATAAAAATAAATAGAAATATAAATTAAAATAAATTTAGTAATTTTACTGAAACAAAATCTTAAAATGTAACCATACTGTTGCTAAAAATAAAAAATAGTACAACCAATACTAAACCAAAAATTAAAAAACTAACCCAATTCATATATAAATGTAAAATTCTTATTTAAAAATTATGTTATTTCTACTTAAATAAACAAAAATTATTTCCATTTCAAATTAGTATTTATTAACATGTTAAACAAAACAATTAAAAATCAATTTCCAAGTCAATAGCGATATAACCAGGCATTTGACAAATATTGAATTTGTTAAAAGAGAAGGCAAACAAACAAATAGTTTCCGAAAAGAGTTTGGGCGACAACTCAACCCGTAGAAGGGTATAAAAACAAACAAAAAACGCAAATGCAACGGAAGTTTGATAAAATACAAATGAGTGTGAGCAATCGAGAAGCACAAAGAACAAACAAAAAAAAAAAAAAGGTGGGCAGGGGAAGAGGAAATAGCAAAATACACTGTAATTAACTGGCGGCTCTTTGCAAAGAAGAGGGTGGGGGCATTTTTGCATCATTTATTCCGCATGAATTTGCATTCGCAGTTTGGCCAGACCAGCTTCAAAGGCAAATCAGGGTCAAAAACTGGACGAAAGCGATTCGAAATGCATTCAATAGTAAAGGACTTCCGAAATGCAGTTCCACAATGCCCGATGATTAGGGGTTGCAGTCGCAACTCCGAGGATGCAACTCTCTCGGCAGAGTGATAAATATTTTGCGCCTGGGATGACAGCCCATAAACATTGCGATTACGAGTATTGACAATGTTCAATCAGGACCACACGGGGCATCCTCTTTGAGTGGCCCTACTGTACGTACTACAAGTCACTGGGCGCACAAGTGACAGCTGCCGATCCGCTGTAAGCCCTGATGATTACATTGTTTTTGACATGGACACAGACATAGACCACCCCTTCTGGTCGTCGTGATTGATGATTGATGACAGGGCCGAGATGTACGAGATGTACGAGATGTACGAGCTGTCAGTTGTCCGTATGTCCAGTCATGCTGCGCTTTCCAACACTGCCGAAAGGGATCTCTCCACACAAAAAGGGGTTACAAATGCCCAAAGTCAAAAGCGGGGCGCGATTCAACAGCTTAGCGAAATTTACATACTTGTACAGCATGAAGGGTGCACCCTTAGCTCACCTCATGGGTATTGGGTTTCGCTTTCCTTTGTGCATAATGCATTTTCACGGCGGGACACCCCGAAATAAAAAGCGATTTGAAATTTTTACCAAAGTGGGCGTTGTAATGTTGACACTGTAATTTACGCATTTCACCTTTTTCTCCAAAAGCATTTGCATACATGCATCGCCTAACTGCCAAAGGGCTTAGGCAAAGGTAATTCGATATGGGAAACACTTTTGAACCCAAAAGTACAGTTGTGTCTGGGCTAACTATGTTTATGCAGTGGGAGCACACGGCTTGCAGTCCCAGTGACACAATTAGCTGTTGCATCCACCACTTCCCACGTCAATTCCTCACAATTTACCCATAACAAATTGCCACTCGAAGCTGCAAACACCCGCAATTCTCTTTGATCTTCGACTTGTCTTCATTAGCCAAAGAAGTCGCTCAGCTGCCGATGTTGATGTTCTATTCTCTCAAGTGCCGATGCCCAGATAAGGCCTACATTAATTTCCTTTGTCATGGAGCCAATTTCTCAAAGTACCCCTGCGGCATTTATAATTATACAACTTTTTGAACCACCCGCGGAAGGCAAGCATTAACAGAGAGCAACAACTGCCAGCGAACGGCGCTCAGTTCAAGTTTCGCTTTTGCCGGCCGCCTTGCCCAAGCCTCTTTAGCTCAGTGGCAGAGCACTGGTCTTGTAAACCAGGGGTCGTGAGTTCAATCCTCACAGGAGGCAGCTAAAAGCCTGCCGGATTTTTTTTTTTTTTAAATTTTTTTTTTAATTTGTAAGTCTATAGAAAGAGATTGTGACTAGTCAAAAGAATTGATACAATTTTGCAATTAAATTATAAATTACAATTATAGCGAAATTTAAATAAATATTTTATTATCAGTGGTCTGAATAGGGAATTTGAAATAATATAAATTTTCTTCGTATTTTACATAAGATTAACCACTGATAAATACAAGTCATGAAAAATATGTTTAGTTTGTGTTAAGTTGTGACCTCATTTCATAAATATTTTGTTGCTCTATTACTCACATTGTTATTTATTATTATAAATTGACAACACATGGTAGTAAAATTAAACACTTGTTCCATATAATTAAAAATGACATTAAAAATGGTATTAATGGTATTAGTCATTATAACTGTTTTTTTTTTAAGTTGTTACCTAAATAAACTCTTGAGTGTAAATGCATATTTTAAAAAGAACACACAAAATAAAAAGATCCCGAGAATGAATTGAAGATGCAGATCCCATCTGCCTCCTGTGAGGATTGAACTCACGACCCCTGGTTTACAAGACCAGTGCTCTACCACTGAGCTAAAGAGGCGAACAACGCGGCGTTGCCAAAAGTCTTAGTAAGCTTTGGCCATTTTTATGCGATTATTGTTGTTGCCAAATTAAGCACGATTTTTAATTAAACGTAAATGATTTTCCGTGTTTGGTAAATATACAAGCATGTGAAGGCACTTTTGTTAGTAAACAAATGCGGAATGTTCTCTTCTCTCGCCGCTTTCTATCTTTCTCTTCGGCACACTCTCTTTGTCTAAAAATAAAATCCCAAAAAAAGCTGTCTTTATACCACACGTTGTCGTCGAATTTTCCCGATATACCCATTCAGTTCATCTGCAGTTTTCTTGCCGAGAGTACAGAAAAGATTTGAAAATCGTTTTAAACTTGCATAATTTAAAAGGTGAAAAAAAGATAAGATATAGATAAAATGAAAACTCCACTTAGCCAGAAGACGGGCTTCTTTGCCGAATACTATCTGAAGCTCAAAGATCAGGCGGGCACCAATTGCGAATCGGACATCGCCAAGTTATCTGCTTGCAAGAGCGATGAGGAGCGCGTGGCCTATGTGGATGGGTTGCCCTGGGTGCAGGCGGGGGATGCCAACCTGGTGGTGAACCAGGAATTTGCCGGCAAGAACGCTTCTCTGGCGGCGGAGATCAAGGAACGGGCCACGGCAGCCTTCAAGGCCAAGAAGTGGCTGGAGGCCATGATGCTCTACACCCGGAGCTATGTGGCTCTGCCCAGTGAAAATGGTAAGGGGTTGCTCTGGTTACTTATCTGATTCACTCTAATCAACGATTTCTGATTCTTCTTTAGTGGCCGAGATACGTATTGTTTTGGCCAATCGCTCTGCCACTTTGTATCACATGCAGAAATATCAGTAAGAAAATCGGGTCAGACCCTTTCTGAAAGTACAAGTTAATCCACTTTAATCCCTTTCAGAGAGTGCCTGATTGACATTAGAAGAGCCCTAGATCTGGGTTATGCCAAGGACTTGATCTATAAACTATATGAACGACAGGCACGTTGCTACATGGCCCTTAAGGACTATCCCCATACCATCGAATCATTCAAGTGAGTCGTTTATACCTTAGCCATCCAAAGTTATAACTTACCATATCATTCTCCTGAAGAAAGTGCATCACGGCCATGGATGACTCCACGCTGTCATCCGACAAGCGGGCCAAGCTCAATCTGGATGCCATGACCATGATCAAGATGCTGCAACATGATCCACGCACGGCCAAGCAGGAGGCCAAGCAGCAAAAGCAGAAGATAGCTCTGGATCAGGCCAGTCCGGTTAAGTTGGAGGATGAGTTCGTGAGTCCACTGGTGAGGATCGATAGCAATCGGCAGGAGGGTCGTTTTGCCAGAGCTTCAGCGGATGTGAGGGCTGGTGAAGAGCTGTTAGTGGAGCGACCTTTTGTCTCTGTTTTGCTGGAAAAGTACGCCAAGACCCACTGCGAGAACTGCTTCGTTAGGTAAAGTAGATATTGACGATCTTGAACTGAGAATTGAGAACATTGCTTGGTGGTGACCCCTTTTCTCTCCCCCAAGGACTGTGGTTCCTGTGGCCTGTCCTCGCTGCGCCGATGTTCTCTACTGCTCGGAGCAATGTCGCGAAGAGGCCTCCAAGAAGTATCACAAGTACGAGTGCGGCATAGTGCCCGTTCTGTGGCGATCGGGGGCCTCCATCAACAATCACATTGCCTTGAGGATCTTTGCCAGCAAGCCGTTGGATTACTTCCTCAACTTAAAGACAACTATTGATGAGCAGCTGACCCCAGAGCAGCTGGTCAGGTGGGTCTTGTTTATGGTAGAGGGGACCTAATCTTAATCTAACCCATTTCAGCCTTCCCAAGGATGACTTTCGACGGGTGGCCCAACTGGAGAGGCATCAGGGCGAACGTCAGCCCTCCAATTTCTTTCAGCACGTCCTGATGGCCCGCTTTCTAACCCAGTGCCTCCGGGCAGGAGGTTACTTTGGAGCGGAACCCCATCCGGAAAAGATATCAATCATTTGTTCTTTGGTGCTGCGCAGTCTGCAGTTTATCCAGTTCAATACCCACGAGGTGGCAGAGCTGCATAAGTTCAGCTCCTCGGGACGGGAGAAGTCCATATTCATAGGCGGCGCCATCTATCCCACCTTGGCCCTTTTCAATCACTCTTGTGATCCCGGAGTGGTGCGGTATTTCCGCGGCACAACCATCCATATAAACAGTGTGCGGCCCATCGAAGCTGGATTGCCGATCAATGAGAACTATGGACCCATGTACACCCAGGACGAGAGATCAGATCGCCAGGCTCGTTTGAAGGAGCTCTACTGGTTCGAGTGCTCCTGCGATGCCTGCATTGACAACTGGCCCCGGTTCGACGATCTCCCGAGGGATGTCATACGTTTCCGTTGCGATGCCCCCAACAATTGTTCTGCGGTGATTGAAGTGCCACCCAGCTGCAATGACTTTATGGTTAAGTGCGTGACCTGCGGCGAGATTACGAACATCCTCAAAGGTTTGAAGGTCATGCAGGACACCGAGATGATGACGCGCACAGCCAAGAGGCTCTACGAAACTGGGGAGTTCTCGAAGGCCCTGGCCAAGTTCGTTGATCTCATCCGGATTATGTATGAAGTGCTGGCCCCACCATTTCCCGATTTCTGTGAGAGTCAGCAGAATCTTAAGGACTGCTTCCTCAACTTGGGCAATGTCTACACCCTGGATTAGAGGGAATACCTATCAAAAATCTAAATGTATTCATTTCATTTATTTTTTAACCTTTATTGAATGTGTACTCTTGAGATTACAAAATTAAATGAAAACTTTAAAAATTAATTGTGCAGTATTTTAGCGTTTTTTTTCCCAGATCAAGTTTGTTTCTTCTATAATTCAAGGCATAAATACTGCAGGTGCATAATCACTCCAAGTGCAAGGTTCCCTGTGAAGTTTTTGGCATCCGCTGGTACATTTGTGGTTATTATAGCAGCAGCGATAACAGCTCATCGTAATTTTGGAATTGTCTATAAGTTAAAATAATATTATTAGACTTCGCCTTGTTTTAAATTGTATTTTTCTTTTCCTAATTAAGCTTACCATTGTCATCCTCATCGGTTTTTAGATAACACTGTTCTTCCGACTTTTCTTGTGGCTCTAAAAGTGTGGAAAAGTCTTTTTTTGTTTTTGTTGTTGTGCTTGGCTTCGTTGTTGAAGTTGTGGATGTTGTTGTGGGTTCCGTTGTTGTAGTTGTAGTGGACTCTGTTGTAGAGGTTTTAGTGGGCTCTGTTGTTGTAGAGGTTGTAGGTTCTGTTGTTGTAGACTCTGTTGTGGAAGATGTAATTTTCTCTGTTGTAGTAGTTGTAGTGGACTCTGTTATGGAAGTTGTTGAAGTTGTGGTGGACTCTGTTGTTAAAAGTGTGGTGGACTTTGTTGTTGACTCCGATGTTGAAGGGGTGGTGGACTTTGTTGTTGACTCCGATGTTAAAGGGGTGGTGTCCTCAGTTGTGGAAGGTGTTGTAGAAGGTGTCGTGGAAGGTGTTGTGGACTCTGTTGTTGAAGGTTTGGTGGACTCTGTAGTTGTAGTTGTGATTGACTTTGTTTTAAAAGATGTGGTGGGCCTTTTTGTTGTAGTAGTAGTGGTTTCTGGTGCTGAAGTTGTCCATACTGATATTTTTTTAAAATTGTTCTGCCTAGTATACATATTCCAAAATGTAGATGTAGTCGCTGCTGTTACGGGGGGAGGCGTTAAATCAACAATAGCCATTACTGGGATATCTTGAGCCCAAATTTCAGCCACCAAAATACACAAAAATGTAAAGGAAATTTTAACTGAGCACTCCATTTTTAGTAAGCTGTGATGCCTTCAGCTGAATATATGAAACTAATCGCCAGTTGAGCTTGGGGACTAGCTAGAAAGCTAAATTCACTCTTACTCAAGTTCTTAGAACTAATTTCAGAAGAACGATTAGAAATTTGCTATCCAAAAACCTACAAAAAGGGCGACATTAAAAAACAAGCAGTAGTGAAGAGTCATTCCGATAAGAATTAGCGACAGGAAATTCCATGTTCACGTCATGGATTTGGTATGTTAGAGGAAAAATTCATAATGGGGTGTCACAGATGTCTCCGACGGTTTTGCGGTTTGCCAATCATATATTTTTTCTGTTCATTATATTCCAAATATATTATACTGAATCGGCTGAATCCTGAAGGAACATAATGTACAATTTCATATGTAAACGGCGGCCAGTAGGTTGTAGCCCCACTTGTTGACTTTCTTGCTGTTTTTTTGGTACTTTCCGTTTCCGGTTTCCTTATCGAACTGGGTAGACGGTAATTAGACTATAATACAATTTCCAACACCCTCCACAGTGGTATAATAATATTTAATAATTTGTTTTTTTACTATTCAAGAATACATGAATTGTTCCGTTTGGGTCCATTGCAATTAATCATATCCTTAAAACGAGTTATATCATAAGATAGAGCTTATAAGCGCAATACTTTTAGAGTTATGATCAGATTTTATTTTTTATAATTGTTTTCGCCCCATAGATACTCGGTATTATCCATAGATTATAATCATTCCATGTACACGGCTTCTTGTGAAGTTTATTGCATTCGGCGATTGCGGTGTCATAGTAGCAGCAGTGATAACAGTTTGTCATCAACTGCCAGCCTTTTCCTGCATATGTAAAATCAGGATGATTAAACCTATGACTCATGAATATTTTCATTTTCTAATCACTCTTACCGTAACAAGTCATAGTATACTCCTGCTGATCTTTCAGATAACAATTTCCTCTCCGCTGTCCCCAGCTCCAAGGCTTCTTGGTGGTGTAAGGGGGTCGCCTTGATCTCGTGGGTCGCACGAGTGGAGGTCTTGTTGTGGGTTCTGTTGTTGAAGTTGTAGTGGACTCCGTGGTTGAGGTTCTTGTGGGTTCAGTTGTTGTAATTGACTCTGTCGTGGAAGTGGTTGTAGGTTTTGTTGTTGTTGACTCTGTTGTGGAATATGTAATTGGCTCTGTTGTAGTAGTTGTAGTGGACTCTGTTATGGAAGTTGTGCTCGGCTTAGTTGTTGTTGATGTTGTTGTAGTCGCTGCTGTTTCGGGGGGAGGCGTTAAATCAACAATAGCCATTACTGGGATATCCTGAGCCCAAGTTCCAGCCACCAAAATACACAAAAATGTAAAGGAAATTATAACTGAGCACTCCATTTTTAGTAAGCTGTGATGCCTTCAGCTGAATATATGAAACTAATAGCCAGTTGAGCTTGGGCAGTATCTATAGAGCTTCATTCACTCTTACTCATGTTCTTAAAACTGATTTCATTCCGTCATGAATTTGATATGTTAGAGGAAAAATTCATAATGGGGTGTCACAGATGACTCCGACGGTTTTGCAAATTGCCAATCATATATGTTTTCTGTTCATTATTTTTGTTGGAATTTAAAAACAAAAAACAATTGGTTAAATTACAACTGGTTATAGTTAAGGAAATTGATAATATTAGGATTTCGGTAACCAAATCATTCTTGATCCACCTTGCCATGTTTGCCTGTCCGTTTCTATGCCAACTAGACTATCAGTTTTAAATATATTGCGATAAGACTTTCCCAAAAAACTTATTTCTATTGCAGATCTACATATGTTGGATCAAGCCGGATCGGACCAGTATAACTTATGGCTTCCATAGGAATAAAAAGGCGTTTTGATTCTTTTTGAAAAACTGCATCTACTACTTTAGCTGTCTCCACAGCTAGACAGCTGAATTATAAAGGAACATAATGTAAAATTTCTTATGTAAACGGCGGTCAGTAGGTTGTAGCCCCACTTGTTGGCTTTCTTGCTGCTTTTTGGTACTGGGTAGCCAGTGTTGTAGACTATAATACAATTTCTAACACCCTCCACAGTGGTATAATATTATTTAATAATTTGTTTTTTACTATTCAAGAATAAATGAGTTGTCCCGTTTGTGTCCATTGCAATTAATCATTGCCTTAAAGAGAGTTATATCATAAGAACAAGCTTATAAGCTCGATACTTTTAGAGTTATGTTCAGATTTTATTTTTTATCCAGTCAAATTATAATTGTTTACACGGCATAGATACTCGGTATTATCCATCGATTATAATCATACCATGAACACGGCCCCTTGTGAAGTTTATTGCATCCAGAGATTGCGCTGTCATAGTAGCAGCAGTGATAACAGTTTGTCATCCACCGCCAGCCTCTTCCTGCATATGTAAAAATCAAGAAGATTAAACCTATGACTCATGAATATTTCCATTTTCTAATCACTCTTACCGTAACAAGTCATAGTATACTCCTGCTGATCTTTCAGATAACAATTTCCTCTCCGCTGTCCCCAGCTCCAAGGCTTCTTGGTGGTGTAAGGGGGTTGCCTTGAACTCGTGGGTCGCACGAGTGGAGGTCTTGTTGTGGGTTCTGTTGTTGAAGTTGTAGTGGACTCCGTGGTTGATGTTGTTGTGGACTCTGTTATTGTAGAGGTTGTAGTGGGCTCTGTTGTTGTAGAGGTTGTAGTGGGCTCTTTTGTTGTAGACTCTGTTGTAGAAGATGTAATGGGCTCTGTTGTTGTAGTTGTAGTGAACGTGAACTCTGTTTTGGAAGTTGTGGTCGGTTCAGTTGTTGACTCTGTTGTTGTATTTGTGCTTGATTCTGTTGTTGGAATTGTTGGTTCCTCTGTTGTGGTTGTTGTTGTTATTACTTCAGGCGGCAGGATATCTATTGGAACTTGTGGAATGGTGTCCTGAGCCCCAATTCCAGTCACGAGAAAAACCAAACAAATAACTGCGGTCTTCATTTTTAGCGTGTGTTGACGTGAGCCGATTGCATCGGAAACTGAAACTGATCGCCAGTCGCGAGAAGCTCGAGCTTGGTCTATAGCTGTACTGACACAGTCATTAACACAATTATACAAAACCCACATGCAAAATGTGAGGGCCGATAACAGAACGCTACCTCGCAGAAAGAGCACATACTGAGTAATTACTCGTAAATAAGATGCCGGCATTTCCGGCAAAAAAGGTTATATACATGTTTACTCCAAGTTAAAAAGAAAGTCCCTGTGAAAACCCCAATTCAGGATTTAATTTATATTTAAAACGCTCGTTAAAAAGAAAAATTATTTACTTCATCTGCAAAAATTATATTAAATTTAAAAACTCTCCCTAAAGTGTAGTTCACAGTTCTTATTGCGGTTCCAGTTTTATTACGTTTTTATTATACTTCTTTCCAATTCACGTGTACTTTCAATTTTCCGTAATCATACGGCGAACAGGGCCCCTGGCGAAGCTTTCGGCACTCGGTCAGATGACTGTCGTAGTAATAACAGCAGCGATAACAGTTGGTCGTCTGTGAATATGGCCAGCCTGCAAATTGAAAAGCAAGCAGATGAAATGTGTTTCACCTCGGGTCCCTTTTTCCCGTACTCATCTTTCCCACTTCTTCATCTTACTTACAGTTACTGTACTCCAGCTGGTTTCTCAGAAAACATCTTTCTAGTGGTTGCATCACCCGAGATTTCTTGGTGGTGTAAGTGGGTACCACATGGGAAGGTTGGTAGGTCGGATATATTGGTTCCCTTTCTGTGGTTGAAGATGTGGTGGATTCAGTTGTTGAAGTTGTGGTGATTTCGGTTGTTGAAGTTGTGCTGGCTTCTGTTGTTGAAGTTGTGCTTGGCTCTGTTGTTGAAGTTGTGGTGATTTCTGTTGTTGAAGTTGTGGGGATTTCGGTTGTTGAAGTTGTAGTGGGTTCAGTTGTTGTTGTTGGCCTATCATCGACTGGAAACTCAGGAATTACATCTTGAGACCAACTTCCAGCTACCAAAAAGCCTATCAAAATTATGAAAATTTGGGCTGCGAACCGCATTCTTAGAGAGCTGTGCTAGCGTTAGCTGATTACCTCGAATACTAAAACCGATCAGCTGCCTCGAGCTACGCAAAAGCTGAGCCGAGGGACTGATAACCAGCACACTATCAGGCAGAGAGCCTCAAAATACTGAAAGATGCTGGCCTTTAAAAAATGTTTGGTGGAGTAAACAAGAGTGAACAGTAGAATCAAAAATTGCTTATCAGCATTAGAGGGGTAAATGGCATTTTGGATTGCTTAAATTACTTGCGGGTGGCTGATCACGCATGCGCGACTTACCTTGTACCACTTTGTTCGTTTTTATCATCGGTATATGCCATATATACCGGCACGAAGTAAATGAAAGGAGAATTGAATGAATGTTCTGTAAAAGTTTGAATGATTAAATGTATATATTCGCCATTATGAATACGAAAGTGAAATGCAGTGATTATGTTTAATTGGTATCGTTTATTCACGCATCCATAAAGAGATCACATATTGTTTTGGATTTGAAAGGAATGCTCTTATGAAACAGGTATGAAATACAGCTTGAAATACTGGAGTGTTGACATGTACTGGGAATATGTAGCTTTTAGTTTCTTCTTCATCCATTATTGTGTGCTATGATTTAAGATGTGCGAAATAAGAATGCTTGAGTAGTTTTACGTTGCGTGCATGCGTTGTGTGCGTGAAGTTTTGGATTCAAGTAAGTTCCATCATCTTCTAAAGATTTGCGTTTGAAAGTTTTCAACATTGGACCAGGCCTGGGCTTCTGTCTTGGGTTTATATTCATAGGATATTCATAGGATAAGTGTGGTTCGAGAGGCCTGTCCAATGGAAAATTTTCATCGAGGCGTTTCTTCGGATCATATTTTTCCAATCGTCCATCCTGGAACGACATCGTGCTGTTCGGTTCGCCTGGAAAACTATGCCTAAACGCGGAAGAGGTCTCAGATCTTAAGAGGTTCGTAAGATCTTAAGTATGGTCAGCAGTTTGTTTTCTTCTTCTCCATCATATTACTTCATAATCGTACGATCCGTTTATGGAATATACCCGCATATGTTTCTCCAAAGAGTCGATCTCTGGTCGATTGTGTTCACAGTGTGCTCGGCATCCCCGCTTGGTAACGTCCCGATTATTAATTCACCCGACTTATCAATATTTAACATCCACAGTTGCGTTCACGGTCACGTCTCAAATCACAGTATCCATTCGCCAATGAGCTCGTGATTGTGTGGTAATGTGTGAAGTGTGTGCACTGGAAATTTTGCATACACTAGAATTTTGAACTTGTTTCAAATCTGTGCTAGTTCTTCAAAAAGGAAAAGGTTCGCATATTGTTCTAAATCTATCTCCCATGCTTTTCTTGTCTTTTCGTGTGTTTTTTGCTCATCCAGTTATTATATTACTGAAATGGGGAAAACGAAATTATCAATGGTATTCCCAAAAATATCTAGAAATTTGGTAAAAGCGTTGATTTTGATAAGCACATTTCAGAATTGAGATAAGGGCACTATTTAGTACTAAAATATTTAGAGGAACTAAAACTCCTGTAGACTTAGTTTTTAAAAATGATTTGGGAAAGCATTTAGAAAACGTAAAAGCGATCGAGTTATAATATCAAAATTTAATATTGCAATCTAAAAAATCTTGAATTTAATTTCCTTCATGCAAGACTTTTTTTGAAAATGCAATTGGGAAAACTTTTAAAAAGCAGCAGTTATTAAGCTAATAAATAAAATCGAATATAATCCTAAATACCTTTACCTTTAAGTTTCATCAAGCTAAAAATGTGGCGTTCGATTTTCCATTTCGATTTTATATAAAAAATTCAATAAAAATACAAGCGAGCGTAGGTAATCCATAAAATTAATCAACAATCTAAACGAGAGACGTAACCCTCGTGAACTACTTTAATCTACAAGGCAAATAGCAGAGGCTTCTGTGCTATAATAAGGTATTTACTTTACGGAGCCACCCGAGGGGGAGAAGGTTGTGGTTTTTCTTCTAGTTGGAGGCGGTGATGGCCAACGGCGATGGTGAGGGTGTGGCCACCGCGACCGGGGTCACCAGGACGGCAGGTGGAGCGGAATTGTTGAGCTCTGCTTTGGAGGATGATGTATCCGCCGCCGAAACCTTGAGTCCATTGGGAGTTCCCCCCAAGCTATGACGCGAGTTCCGCTTGCGCTGCGGACGCGAGGCCTTGTTGGGCGAAGGCGTCTTGGTGGTGGAGTCCGGTACCGAGGACACACTCTGCGACTTGTCGCCTCCGGCTCCAAACTCTGCACTGGCCGATAGCGAGCTGGCGGGTCCTCCGTTCTTAGCCGGTTGCCCTGAGCTGCGACGATTACGGCGACGATTGCTGTTCGACTTGACCACCGGCTTGATTGTGGTCTTCTGGGGATCAAAGTAGCTGTCCAGTAGCTCCAGCAGCTCCGTCTTATCCTCGCTCTTCATGGTGCCAATCGATTGTAGAGCCATATCCAGACCCTCGGTGCGCTTGTCCGCCCAAATGGCACTCAGGGTGCTGAGATCAAAGCCATTCTCGGCCAGCACAATGCGGAACTTGACGGCACGAACGCGATGATACAAAGTGGTCTTGAAATAGTTCAAGAACACCGGGCGAAAGGAATTCTGGCGCTCCAGATTCTCGTTCTGAGTGTCCAGCTCCTGGACATCGGAACCCACCAACTTGGCAAAGGGCTTCAAGGCGTTGAACATGTTCTCCAGCGCCTCCGAGGATTGCGGCTCCGGCTTGCGGTCAGAGTTGCTCAGCTGCAGGGCCACGTTGAAGGCCAATTTGGCTCGAACACTGGCATTGCCATCGAACAGATCCCTTTCCACCTGGAGGCTGTTCTTCGAGGACCGCTTGTCGCTGGCGTTCTCATCGATCACGGTGCTGTCGCTGGGCGATGATGAAGCCGATCCAGACACCGAGCTCGAACCCGAACCCGATCCCGATGAGGATGTGGAAGCAGAGCCCGAGCCTGCGACGTCGTCCTCCTTGGTCTTGGACAACATTTTGGAGAGCTTGCGCAGACTGCAGTGCTTAACGTTGGTGTCGCCGCCTATGGAGGCCTTGGCCAGATTGAGGCTGTTGGCAAAGGACTTCACCGTCTTGGTGAAGCGTTCCAGCAGGCCGTACTTCTTCAGCGACTCCAGGATCATGTAGGGAATGAACTTGCGCTCCTCGTGGTAGAGCAGCACTATCCCGTCCGAGCCGGGGCCAGCCTTGGTCTTCAGTTGCTCAAGCCAGTTGAGGAAGTCCTTGAGGGCGGCGATCTCCGACTTGGATTTGATGATCTAAGTGGAAATGGAAAAGGGTACTATAGTTATAATAAACTCTTTATGCAAGGAGGGATTATTAAATATTTTAAAATTAAATTCACACGATTTAATATCAAGCTTCATGGAGGTACACGACATATGTTAGATCTATAATCGTTTAATGTAAAAATTTATTATTTCAGAAGCAAATAAAAGAGTTATAGTTAAGGTAATCAGGGGGAAAATAACTGAAAAGCTCTTTAATTATGAAAAAAGGTACAATAAATAAAAATACTTTGTTCAAATATTCAAAAATGTAAGTCTTGAAATATAATGGATATTTAATAATGGTTTATATCAGGAGTATACAAGGTGCAAGTAAAGTCATCTTGAAATTTAATTAAAAGAAAATAAAAATGGGGTTCCCGGGATTTCGGAGCAATACGTGGTACACTCACCTTGTAGGTCTGCATCGACTTCAGCATACGATAAAAGCCAATCGAAATAACACGAACTTGATGGCGCTGGCGCGCAGCTGGATTCAGATTCATATAGGGCATGATGTACTGCTCGAAGTGGTCGGTGGGCGTGTAGGCGGCCAGCTGGACAATCTAGGGGGCGTAACGGAAGTGGGGTTAGGACCGAATGGGGAAATTTTCAAGGGGAAGGAAGGAGTATCCGAAACCGAACCCACCTCATCGATTAGACGACGTCCAGTGGTATCAATGTCCACACCCACCAGGATGTAGTTGCCGGCCGGCAGTTCGTCCTTGACGCCCACAGGCGACGAGGACTGATCGGCAGCGGCAATGGCCACTCCAGCTTCGATATTATCGGCAACCATTTTTGAATATGATCTGAGGGAAACGTCTAGAAAAGTCACAAAAAATAAAATTACCTAAAAACTCACTTTAATAATCTTAATTTTTTTAAAGGAAAACTTTTCCTTAGCGAAACGCGAACCGCTTTTAATAGATTTTGTCTACAAAGTGACGGGCACTGAATATAGGAGGGTCTTTAAACCGAGATTCTGGCAAGGTAACGGGCTCCTTCCAGAATCGCCATTTTATTTTCTACCACTCTCACATTTTCACCACACTTTTTTCACTTTTCCTTTGCACTCACCTTTATTGGGAACTCCTTTTCGTGTTGATTTCGATGGGCTCTTTCGCTTTTTACGAACTTTTTCCTTTATTTTTCAAAAGGGTAAAGCGAAATTTGCTTCCGTTCGACGAGCTTTCACAAATAAGAAACAAATCGTACGACTAACTAAAACGAAATGAACTATTTGTTAATGCACTGGACGGGCTGGAAAATTGGGTGAATTTTGACAAATGCACAGCCTGCTAATTGACGAGTTTTCACTTAAGTACGATGGGTTGGGTAGCTGCAATTCGGGGCATATTGCCACAAGGCCCACTGTACGGTGCTCGAAAAAAACTTTTTTTATTTGCTTTTATTTTAACAATTAATTGCTATTTTAGCTGCTCTATAATTTTTTTCTTCTATTTAGCCGGCTAAACTCTTTGACCCAATAACAAAAACTTAAGCCAAAAGCGCAGAGAAAAATTGATAAGAATTTTGTTTCAGAGTTGACACCGTTTCAAATGTTGCCGCTTAAAACTATCGGTAGCAGGTATCGATAGTGCCATCGATTGGCAGGCGGCAGTCAGCTGTCGCTGTGCAGCCCTGGTCGCCACACACAAACAAAAATCAGCTGCTGCATTTGGGCTATTTTCACAAATTACACACAAAATAGAGGAAAATCAGGGAATCAAAGGTGCCAGGGCATACATAAGCTGTACTAATAGCAGAGCAATAACCACGCACAAGGGAAAAGATAAGTAGAGACGAGATAAGTCCAAAACAAAGGTGCCAAACATGCTGTCCTACATAAAACGCAAGCTCTCCGAATCCGACAGCGGCATCAATTCTGTCTCTGTCGCAACCGTGACGTCGTCGTGCGGCGGGAATAGTGGGAGTGGTAGTGGTGGTTCAGGTGATAGTGGCGGCGGCACGGGCAGCAGCAGCAGCAGCGGCAGTATCAGCGGTCGCAGCCAAAACGCCGACGAGTTAGTGCGCAAAACGAGCCAGATGTCGATGGACGATGAGGCCATTGCCTTCGGAGAGGACGCACTGCTCCATGAGCTGGGCTACCGGAACGCCACGGATCTGCAGGAGACCATCTACGGTTCGATATTTCTTCCTATAGTATAATCTCTGTATTTTGTAATAATTATGTAATCTTATTTTCCACAGATCTCTTGCGAGGCATTCGGGATCCCGAGAAACCGTGCACTTTGGAGGACCTAAACGTGATCTACGAGGATGGCATCTTTGTGATGCCACCCACGCGATCGAACGTCTCAGTCGTACGTTTTCCAACCTCCTGAAAAGTTATTTAAGTCTCATACGTTTATTTCATAATTCAGTTTGTTGATTTAGTAAGGGAGATAAAAGCTATGATTAGGGCTTGATGCTTACTAGGATTTCCATTATAATAGTTAACCTTACACCATTTATAAAATTTCCAATGTAATTATGAAATATTAGGCTCAAAGTCAATTTTGTGTAAGTTTTATGAATGTAGAGCTGTTTATTCAGAACATTCCAAAATATTTTCCATTCAGAAACTCTTCTTGTACCGGGATTCTGATTATATAATGCCTTATTATTGTAACACAGTCTAGAGATTATTGAAGAACACAGTGTTCTGCATTCTCTTATTATTATTCTTCACATTTGCGTTTCTTAGGTAGTTCCATAGTTATTTTTTTGTATAAACAAGAGACCATTCAATAATTCGATTCTATTTTTTTCAGGTTCGTATCGAGTTCAATCCCACAGTGCCACATTGCTCGCTGGCCACGCTTATCGGACTCTGTATTCGCGTGAAAGTGGAACGTGGACTGCCGCACAACATAAAGCTAGACATATTCATCAAGAAGGGAGCCCATCAAACGGAGGAAGAAAGTGAGTTTGGCCTGTGAGATACCAGTAAGGGAAATATTCCAATCAAAATGTATCTCTGACCCCCAGTCAACAAGCAAATCAATGACAAGGAGCGCATAGCAGCGGCCATGGAGAACCCCAATCTGCGGAATCTGGTCGAGAACTGCATCAAGGATGAGGAGTAGCTCTCTCTTGCCTCTGGCTTTGTGTATATAGGGGATTTTGTGAGGAATGTCTAGGGTTAAGAGTATACCATTAAGTTGCGTCATGGACTGTGTGCTTAGCATTAAAGCCCTTTAAATCTGTTAATCGCTGCGTTTGGGGCGGCGGCGTGATTCCACCTGAATATCGATTTGCTTAACGTCCTATCTATTTTCCCCCGTTTGTTTACTGATAAGGTTCTCGGGCTCAACAACGCTTTATTGTTTACTTTCTGCCGGAACGATATCGCCGTCGGACATTCGACCGAAGAAAACCGTGTGCACAGCGCTGTCATGGCGGATGAATGAATCGGAACCAAATCGGATTGGAGGGCCGGCCATGTTGGGCATACGAATGACGTGCCCGACTTGCTTATCAGCTCCAAAAGAATCCGAAAATGTTTGGGGCGGAGGGCACTCACCTGCGTTGCCGCTGTTAAGTTGAGTGCATGACACACATTCGACACTCGGCTAATTTCTATGCAACTCTCCCGGTTTCAGTGAGCACTTTGTTGGCATGACTGCCGCTGTTTCTGCTCCAATTTGCATTTCCGGGATTTTCCATTTGTTAAATTGCACTGCACGGCTCCACTCCGCCAAACAGAACAGAGAAGCCATAAATATTAAGCAATATCAATTAGTTGCTTGCCTTCGCGTTCAAATGCTTTAAACTAATTTCCAAAGACTTGGGCAAAAAACCTTACCGAGGAGCAATTAAAACCATCTGGTGCTGCAAACTTTTTGCCATGACACTTGCCATGGCCAATATTCACGGAATGGAAGCTGGCCAGTCCCCTTGCCCCCTTGTCCCCTTAGGCGTGCCGCTGTCTCAAAGAGCGAAGGAGAAATAATAAAAATGAATACGCAGACAAAAGCATATTGCGAATATTACGCTAATTGGTGACTGCAATCAAAGCGGACCTCGGCCGGAACACGTTGTTCATGGGAGGAATAGGCGAAGCGGCTGCCGAGAAATGAGACTTTGAGCCTCCGAGCAGCCGTGACTCCAGCCTGACCATGACCAAGGTATCGGGGAATCCCCTTTCCCCGTGGTCAGTCGCGGTGATTTCAGGTGAACAGAGTAATTGGAGGCAGGCTGTTCAGTTTCTTTTTACTTACACCTAATGGTGTATTTGGGTATAGGGGAGATTCAAACCATAAAGGTAAAGGAATTAAAAGGTTTTTAAACTTTAAGCCTTTTTATATGTACTGGAATATACCATCATTAACATTTATTCACAAGGTCAAATTAAATGAATTCTTAACTTTTTATAACATTAAACTATTTTAAAAAAAATTCCCTTAAATTTCATTTGAGGAAGAAATAAAATAAAAAATTATCTTTGTTAAAAAAAATGTTTATGATCTTCAAAATTTGTAAAGTAGCTTCATTTAAAAATTTTTTTTTATTTACTATCCATTTCATTTCCCATAATTGTTCATTACTCCAAATTTCGGTCAGGACAGCCTATCCTAGAATTCTTCTTTGGTCTTATTCCATGGTTCCCAAAAAAAAGAGGCACCCCTGTCATATTGAGTTTCTTTAGGCTGTCATCTAAATTCTTCGTTAGCGGCCTTTGGTTTCATGTTGCCGGGGAGACAATTTAATAACCACGTAGTGTATGACTTGCAGGCAAAAACCCAATGAAATCTTGGGACTGTGTCATGATGACTCAGTTGACTCTACTGCGGTGTCCTGGGAAAAGACTCAAGGGAAAAGCTGCGACTGCGACAGAATTTTATGTGCGAAAAATGCATAATTTATTCTGTTAATGCATATGCATTTAAGCCGGGCCAACAACTGCAGCAATTCCCCAGGATTTGCTGACCGGCAATTGTCATTTGTGCAGCGGTCAAAGTGACCCATTTAACCCGGTCTGCAGTGCCACGCCCCATCGCCCACCGCCCTCGGACTGAGCACATAAGTAGGCAAATGCAATGAGTCCAAGTCGCAGGCGCCCGAAGACGAGAGGCACAGATTGCGGCCACCGAGATTTCCTTCCGATATGCAATGCTGTTAAATTGTGTGCCATTATTATGATTGCCATCGTGACGGCGGGGATCCGGACGGAGTGCACAGGATGCCGGAGCCAGGACCGGAGCCACGACCGGCTGTGGAGTTGCATTCACACATTGTTCGCCCGATCCGGGTCTCCGCATATGCCATGTATTTCATTATGGGTCCCACATCCATGCCCCCTGGCTCTTGCATTCAGGCAAGGCGAATGCAAGGGTATGCTGTGCAGGTCCTGATTAGTGCTCCAGTTAAGCTATCACAATAAAAATATTGAAAATTAATATTTATTTTTAAATTAATCTGAAATTTCAAGTCTCAGAAAATCTGAAAAAATGAAGAATAGGTCGATTATATTAAATTATTCAACATTATTTCTGCAATCATAAAGAAAGTGTTATATTAAATCATTTCCGAATTTCGTATTATTTTTTAGATTTTTAAGTCAAGCCGTTTTGGCTGCAGAAGCTACTTACCGATTTTTTAACCTCTTGTTATATTAGTTAGGTTAGGTTTGGTTAACCTAACCTAAAAATCAACAAAATGAAAATTCAAAGGTAATATTTTCCTTAAAAATAGAATAAGTAGGCAAATATTAATTTTATTTTTAAATGTTTAGGTATAACTTTACCTGATTTTACTGAACTTCTATTAAATTTTTAATTCTTTTTAAATCGTTGTAATCCCAGTGGGTAATTCGTGTTCGTTGCCACGGCCTCTCGGCAATTTCAGCTTATATTTTTTCAGGTTGCCGGCTGTTCGCGTTGTTACAACCAATTGTTGTAATTGTTCTAGCCACAGCACTTGGGGTGCAGCTCCTTAAAACCGGAAGTAACACTCAATGGCGTAAAGCCGCCTACGTGCTTACGGGGCGTATGCGCATTATGCAAAGTCCTGGTCAGTGGTAAAAGCCAGAATCAGCGGGGAGGTCGGAATGGATAGAGGATGGAGGAGGAAGACCGACAAGCGGTCTTGGCCATTCAGCAACTGACAACTTACGCATCAGCAGAGACAGCGATGAGGAAGCGTGGGGAGGGGGAATCCGGGGTTTCGGGGATCCGGCTATCCAGGCACCGAGTCCAAAGTGCAGCGGACTGAGCTCTGTCTGAGCCGGAGGAGAAGAAGAAAGGGGATGCGAAAGGGGATGGGAAAGGGACCTTTGTTGTTTGCACTGCCATTAATTTCTGCTGCACTCGGCTCGCCATTTATTTTGCACGTAAAATGTTCCAGCCTTATGAGTTGCCGGGAAACCCATTCTGTCTCTTTGCTGCCTCTTGGATGAGGATTATTTAACCCTTTGGTTCTTGGTTTTGCCTTTGGACTATATAGCTCAAAACGAGACAGAAAGGAAAATATATACCATCGAAAATATGTTCGTATTAGGAAATACAGGTAATTTTATTTTATTTATTTAAACCTTTCTCCTTTTCTTTAATTAAATAATATTTATTATAACGTATCGAATTGCTTATATATGGGAATATAAGTATTTTACGAACTTTTAAAGATTAATAATAATTTTTATGGCAGTTAAGTTCCTATTATAAAATGTAGGGTCCATCTGGCAATGTTTGGATCCCGCAGGGTTAAAGGACGAGGGCCGGAATGGCTACCGAGGATGAAGCGCCTGCCAAGCGGAAGTGGTCGCGTGCGTTGCATCCTGTCGGCAATTATGCCGCTGCAGCAACAACAATTACAGTTACAGATGTTACCGCCTCCCCGCCTCCAGTCCTCCAAATACCCCACCCATTTACGATTTACTCCGTTGTTCGCCCGGTTGTAAGCCATTTTAATTGCTTGTCTCTTTTTAATTTTTAGCTCTTTTGTTATACTTCACCCTTTGGCCGCACATCCCACCTGGCATACATACATATATCCCATATATATGTATATGGCCATAGTAAAAGCCTTTGTGTCCTTTCTTCGCCTCAAGTTGACATTTTTGCTGGCCCTGCTGACTTCTGGCCTAGAGGTCGCCGCTCCTTGGACCCCAGGCATTTGCTTTTTGCTGTTGACCATTTGCCGGAGCTAACGAACTAATGTTGAATGCACGGCAAGTGCCATTTGAGCTTCCGCCAGCTCATTGGCCAGAAGACGCCTGCGACAGCAATTAACAAAGGTGCAGGACCTCGTCGCCCTCGTCGTCCTGCCCCTTTTTAGCCGGACAATTGTCCTGGATCCGGAATCGCACTGGTGTCCGATGGCAGCTAAAACGTGTGTAATCAGAGCATAATTGTCTAAAATAGCTCGGCACTTGCTGCAATCAAATGGGAGCATTTGTTTTTGCTGCTCAAACACATCGAAAATCGATTAGGTTCTTGGGCGAAATTAAGGTAAAAGACCTATACATTGTGCTCAAAACTGCCTTATGAAAGTGCATTTACCAACACTATTAAGAGAA
The DNA here is from genome assembly GCA_035046095.1 of Drosophila pseudotakahashii. NCBI lineage: Eukaryota > Metazoa > Arthropoda > Insecta > Diptera > Drosophilidae > Drosophila > Drosophila pseudotakahashii. Next base: position 16,299,956 of record JAWNOE010000247.1, read on the forward strand.
AATCACACCAAGAAGAATCGACGTGTGACCAATGCTAGATAGGCGTGTGTCCGCAGGCTTTGAAAAAACAAAAGTGACCCGTGAACACCCCGTATTTAAAAGTTGCTCGTTACTCGAATCAATATTTGATGAACCGGTTTATTATTATTCCATTTTTACTATTAATTATATCGAATAAGTGTAATTTTCTCAATAAGATTTAATATACTGACTAATTAGTAAAATTGTGTACATAAAATGCATTAAATAAATTGTTATGTTCAAAGAATTAAACAATTTATAAGAGTAAAATTATAATTACATTTTTTTGTTCAAATATTATATTTTTTCATTTATGAATACAAATTACCTAGTTGTTAGGGCCAATTTCGAAACAAATTAAATCATAAATCAGACAAATAAATAGCTCGGTTGCGTTTCTCCTCACTTCAGTTGCTTAATTAAAGGTTTTATGTGATTCTATAACAGTTTTGTGGTTTCATTTTACGACCCCTTAAAAGCGCAATGCAATAATCCAATGAAAAACCAAAAATTAGATAAATCGAGAGCAGCAATTATGTAGCATTAAATGAAGTAGAAACATTTTTCTCATTAATTTATGTTTATGCTGTAACGTTGAAGCGAAAATAAAAAAAAAAACTATTAGAAATATATTTTAAAAGCTTAAACATTTGGTATTGAAAATTTTTAATAAATCAAATCAAATGTATAAAATTATGCAACCGCTTTAAAAAGCGAAATACCGAAAATATGTGAGTGATTTACGTTTGATCAGAGCCGCGAACTGATTTCTATTCCCACCGATGGCCAAATTGTTTAATCTAAATTCATAACGTGACACAAACAGTGAGCGCAGAACAACAGAGCACAGATTTGGCTGACATTTTGCCTAAATAATTGATTTCGAGCCCGAAAGCAGCGAGAATTGCAGTCGCTTTTTCGTGCCGCGGGCGTTGAATGCTGCTCGCTAAGTGGCGTGGCAAATAAAATGATTTAAATATTCAAAACATCAGGAATACCCACCTCCCACCTTCCACCTCCCACCGCCATTCATTCGGCATGCAACAATTTTTTGTACGCATAATAAAATAAAAAACGAAACAGCACGGAAAAGTTTAAATTTCTTTTACGGCCCAAAACCGACTCTAATCCACTTTGGCCGACAATTTTCGGCCGACCGCAGGCGAAAAATAAATGAAATCATGAAATAATAAACTAAATTAGGTGCGAATTGGGTTGGCCAGAATGACCTGTCAAGCTCCCTTGAATAAGCATACAAATTTCTTACATTTTATTTATGCCACTAAAACAATTTGGAAGGGAAAGCGGCGGCAAAAACCGAATTTAAATTCCCCAAAACTGCCAAAAACATTTAAATGGCTGCTGGCTCATTGAAAAAGCGGCAATAAAGCTTACCGATCTACCGATTTCCCTGTAAACATAATTAAATAATTAAACGTCAGGCTGAGTGGAGTGACTGGAACTGAAAACAGGAGTCAAACAACAAAACAAAACTAGGCTGTACTCCTCCTGCAATCGACTCCCTTTTTCCCTTTTTTAAGGGGGAGACTGAGAATTATTATTGTGGCATTTGTATGCCAACCTCAGGCTCTCCGTACATATATAACTTTGAGTATGTTGTTCGGCTCACACACAAACTTTTATAATAATTTGCGCAACAAATTTGAAATTGTAATGCCGACTCATTAGAAAGTTTTTCATTCGAATTTGCTGCCTTTGCTGCGGCTGCCTTCGCCTTTTTTCTGCCCCGCCCCCTGTTGTTTTTCCCCTATTTCCTTTTTTTTGTATTTTATTTTTACTCTTACACACTCTATAAAATTGCCTACAATATGGAAAAGGCAAAGAACGAGAACGAGAGCATAGCAGTTTGCCCATAATATCATATCTCTGACTGTCTTTCTGCGAGCTCTGAGCACTGAAACTGTGCCAGGATGCGCTACAGTAATCTGCTTTATCAGTTTGCCAAACTTTTTCATATAGCACAGGAGTGGAATATGAGTACATATATGGGTCTATCAAATCGTAAACTTAGCACGGAAGCGTTAGAAAATCATTAAGTTTCTCTAGATGATAATATTCTTGAACAATTTCTTGAGAAATTAGTTTTAAATATTTAATATATTTAATCGCTAAAAAATCATAGTGTTACCATCTCTAATTCAAATTATCCAATAAAATTGAAATTTTAAATCTTTTTATTGCTTTTATAGCCCTTTAAGAAATCCCAAGGCCGCAAAAGGTAGGGCATCCTGCTCATTGTTTTCTCCGCTCGGGGATTAGTGTCAAATTATGCCTATGCCAGTTTTCGATATTCGGTGAAATGCATACATTTTTGATTGCCTGACTTTGGCCTTGAAAGCGGTTTTCGGGCTCTCCATTTGCTATGCAGATTGGATCCGACATGGTTTCTGCACTATTTGCTTGGCTGTCGAGTCGAGTCCTTTAACGAGCGCGAATTTATTTGGAGGCTACCGACAATCTGTCCGTTTTCTAGTTAATAAAATTGTAATTAGTTGAGATTGCATCTCCGTCAGTGAGAAATGCGAGCATTTGCACACCTGCGAGCGACGTCTGTATGCTTGTACATTTGTTGGCAAATATGGGTGTGTGATTTTAATTACGTAGAGGCTCATTAGCATTTTTCATAGTTGTTTACTTGTTTGCTCTCGGTGGCTGGCGGCGAGACAAACTTCCTCTGTCGCCATGTAAAATCCAACTCACTGCTTTGGCAGAGCATTTGCAAAAGTGCAGCGAAACATCGGGAGTTTTGTTTTTTGGAATGGACATATTTGACATTTTTTTAATCATTATATGTGTAGTAAGTACCTATTTATTAAACTTTTATTTTTAATAAACTTTTTGATTATCCTTTTAAATTTCTTAAATATTTTTAAAGGCCGGATGTGCTGCAATATTACTTTGAAATTGTTAAAATAAATGTTATAAATAAAAAAATAATTCTTTTTAAAATTGTGAGTGGTTTTAACAATGCAGAATTTTAGTTTAACAGCTTTAAGTAAATTACTTTTATTATTATGCTATACTAATTTTATTAAATTGTTTAATTCAGAGTTTATTCCTTTGAAATAATCTTTTTGTGCACAATAAAAAACCACTATTCATCCATTTGGAATTCCCACTGATCCCCACTGATAATTTCTAGCCACACATATTCCCTAATTGAACTCGTCTAGTGTAATCATATCCTGCTCATCTCTGTGGAGTATTTTTCGGCTGGCTTGGTACTGTGCAGAAATTCCCGTGCAGCCATCGCCAGCAGAAAAGTTCAAATAAACAAAATGTTATTGCAATGAGGAGCAATGCGCAATGCAGTGGCTGAGTTAAAGGGGGTCGAGGGGGCTCAAAGTACTCTTACAGTTGGCATACAAAATTAACAACGTTTTTTGTGCTGCGCCAGTTGCAAAGACGAAACAAGGAGCGAAGGAAGAAGGAGGCAGGCAGGGCAAGGGCATAGTTTTAATATGAATTTGCATGTAAGATTAACGATGGCAGCAGCGCAGGATTCTCTAGGGATTCCCCCAGCGTCCTTGCGACTCCTTCTTTTTCTCCTAATTGAGTTCTTGAACTTGGCGCCTGCTGTTGTTGTTTGGCTCCGTTGTTTACGGCTTTACACACCCACTTATTATGAAATTGAGTTGCTCGAAATAGCAGCCACACATGCGACAGCCCATGAATAATGCAATTATTGTTGCAGGTGCGCCGTTGATGTTGCAGCAACACCAAAACAGTCGACTAATTAACTATTAATGTGGCTGTGTTTGTGTGTGTGTGTTGCCTGTTCCTGGCTTTGACAAATGGTCATGTCACTCGTCTGAGCCTGGAATCTGGCCAACTCCAGGATCAGGATCCTCGTCCTGCCATGAGAAATGGCAAATTCATTTACGCGACGCTGCATTTCCCACGCTGCTAAACGGAAAATGCAAAATGAAAGAATGCTGCACTGACAGAAAAAGCACCGTATAAATATAAATATAAGAAAAAATTCTTAATGTCCTTAAATTGTGTACTTAAAATAAGAGCATACGTTCTTAAAACAAGATTAAACGTTAGTAAATCAGGACAAAATGTTCTCAATTCTCTTCTCAGTTCTTGATTCAAGAACATAGTATCCTAAGTGAAAATGACCAAACGTTCTTATACAATAACATTATTTTTAATTTTATGCTGTGTTTTTTTCGCTGTGTAGTGGCAGAGTTTTTGGGTTCTGGGTTCTCTGGTCCGTAGATTCTAGGGATGGGTGGCTTTCAGGGCGGCAAAAAGGCGGAAGCGCCTCGGCATGTACGTGAGGCAACAGCAGCTCTAACAAGTGACAACAACAACACCCAACTCATTCCACTGGCTTCACCGAAAAGCAGAGGAAATGCCTGGAAAATTGCATTTTGAGTGCAAATATTAATTTCAGCTGCCGCCACAGCAACATACAAAGGCTGAAGCAACATCACCAGCAGCAACATCGCCACCAGCAACATCACACAGAGAAAACGCTATTGCAATACTTGCATCATCATCTTATTGCAGTTACCCTTAAAATATTTGCAAAACTAGAGAAATTGTAAAAAAAATAATCAAATTAAAATAAAATAAAATCAATTTGAAAAGTTGTGAATATGGAAATGTAAAAAAGAAAACTAGAAAACAAAATATAAAAATATTCTGTAAATAAGTGGTCCGAATTTCAGTAAAAGTCTTCTCGGTTTCAAGAAGAATAATTCTCAAATTTAAGCATAAGCGCTCTCGTTCTAAGAGCAAAACGTTTTGGATTTTATTAATCTCTCCCTATCTCTTTTAATAATATCTCTCTTTTATCAAGACAAAACTATTCTTGTTTTTAAGAACGAGTTCTTCTTGATTTCACTTAACTTTTCATGTTAAAAAATTGATTTTTAATTTTTTTCGTTTTTTTTTTTAGTTTATTCAGTAAGGGAATTTTCTTCAGGTGCAGCTAGAAAAAACTGTAGCACCATCAGCAGAATCGGAAGGAGTTGGTGCCTCTTTCAAAGCAATGTCCGGGCAGCAGCTCCATCTTCTCTACCATCTCCATATCTTGGTATTTGTGTTATGTAATTTTGAAAGCGTGGCCAACATTTGCTAAAACGCATTCCGCAATGACAAATGCATTGCATATCCTGCAGCGAGCACAGGATCCTTCTCCTTCGCACGGCACTTAGCGTAATGGAGCAGAGCTGCTCGGACATGTGGCACTATGAGGCGAGCACCCTCGCTCAGCACGGCCAAACCCTTTTCCACATTTCCTCCGGGTGCGGCACGCAGCTCCAGCTTAAACGAATTAAAATGGAAGGCGTAAAAAGCATAAGTCAAATGCAAAGCTTGACCAAATGTGGCGACATCCAGATGCGGGGCATTGAAATGGGATTTGGGGGAGAGACAGGGACCGGAAGCAGTGAATATGGCTCGAAAAATGGCTCAAGGACAGCTGGCCCAGCTAGCCCGATATATGACCTACTTGCCGACACGCTATTATAAAATTTCCATCTGGCATTTCCCGCTGGATTTCGTTGTTGGGTTAAGCAAAGGGTCTCCTAAAAATACTTAAAATTTAGTTGGTCTTTAAAAAGCTGTAAGAGTTAAGATTTATGTTTGTTTTATTAGACTTTGTGTTTAAATAATTTTAATAATTAATTAATTAATGCCAGTTCCTAGGTTACGAGAGAATTCTGTAGAAAAAATATATTTATTCAGTAAAAACTAAAAGGTTTTTAAGTTCTTAAAATGTTATTTGAACTTGGTTTCTCCTGATCGGGAAAAATTCCAGTGAATAAAATTCCCCACACTTCCACCGACTATTATCTGGATTTCATTAGTTGAACTCCGTTCCGTTGGGGCTCAGTTTCATTTGTTGTCGCGACCTGCTCGCACTGGGCGCATTTGGCCCATCTGGCGTCATCTTGGCTGGGATTCAATTAAAGTTGACTTAAACCACACGCACTCTCAATCGCACTCACAATCGCAATCGCAATGGCACTCGCACCCACTTGGAGTCCCTTTTGGAGGACATGTGGAGTGTTGCCGGGCATGTTGCAAATTGCATGTTGGTCGCCTTGCAACAGATTTGCGCGGCACAAAACATTTTCGCTTTCCCAGCGAGCGAGCTCAATGTTGCGCATACGCAATGTATGCCAGATGCTGCAGCAAAAGTTTCCTTCTCGTTCTCGTTAGACGTTGACACAAAATGTTATTTCACTTCAATTAAATGGAGGCGAGGGTCTGAAAGGATGGCGCCTAGGCCATTATGCGAACTTTGTGTGGATGCATTGTCAGTCAATTTGGCAAGTGCCGGAACCGCGAAACTTTCTTAACACGTTTGCTTGCAGCTTGTTGCTGCACGTCGCTATACATGGACTTTTCGAGGTTCATTGTTGTTATCCTATCTTTTAAAACCAACCCCAGCCCCCCGGTTTGTAATTACGTAAGCTGGGGGAAGTTTGCTCGCAGCATGCGCTTTCAATTTCCGCATTCCGAAATTGTTTGCCAAAATCAAATTCAAATTACAAAACGATTTTCGCTTCTGCTGCTGGCATTTCGGTCGCCTTCTACACCTGACTTCTTCATTGATTTTGGCATAGACATCCGGCGGATGTGTTTGTCTCCGATTTCCTATTCGAAAAGTGCCTGGGAACTCGGCGCTTTAAATTATCACCAAAAGCTGATGCTGTGGGGGCCATTTAAAGAGCAGCGGGCCTGTCAGGGCGGCCAAATGCGGTCCCGACTTTGGATTGCAATCGAATTAGCGTCGCTGACTTGTCGCTTTGTCGACTCTGATCGCATTTTGTGCGAAACATGCATGACAAACGGCAATGCCAATAGCTGGACATTGGGACGACACCGAGAGAAATTGGGGTGTGGGCTCCAAATTTAAATAAAAGTAAACAAAAATTGAAAAGTAAACTTTCTTATACTTATCAACAGTTTAAACTAATTTTATTTTTTAGGAACAACCTTTAACATTTTAGGAACAATTTGAAATTTAAGATCAAATCAGTAGGAAGCGAGAAATTTTTTTTTTTTAGACGAAAAGTTTAAATTTTGATATAAAATTTATGATCCACTTTTCCTGAGGACTTTTTCTATCAGAATGAATATACATACAATTTTTTATACCTTGTTTTAAAATTATATTTTTAATCCCAAGCTTGTTTCTCTCAGTGTACAATCGAGGCTAATGCCAGGATTTGCGTGCCCATATGCGATGGCGATAGGCTGCAGCTGGACGCGGATTCCGCCGGGTGTAAATAGTATATGGTAGCATGCATTCTGATTTCTGGCCATTTACACTGAATTTTTGGCCGATGGCTTTGTTTGGAGCCATCGCTGGGTTTAAGCGGGTTCGATTTGGTCTGGCCGCCGCACTAAGCCAACTGATTTCCATGGTCTATGGTCGGTACGTGTGCACCATGTATGAATTTGGCTTGCAAGGAAACCAATTGGCAAATCAAAATATTGGCATTTGAACTAATGCAAAGCGTTCGACTCTGCTGGGGCTCAAAAGCATTAAATCAATGCCTAATTGATTGCTGATTGGGTTTGCCGTTTGTCACACTCGGACAGAAAATGTGGAATAAAAACGAATGTGAGATAAACTTAAAAAATACGAGAAAATATGTGCTGCATTTCATGTATTTCTAGTTTTTTTTCACCTGCTTACCAAATAAATTAAAAGTCTCTTGAATGGAAAACCATAAAATACATTTTATATGTTGCTCAATGGCAGATCTTAACAGTGAAATTATAAAGCGAAGTAGATTTATTTCAAGGAGTCGAGGAGAAGCATTTAAATGCGTGCGGTCACACGCATGTCTAGCATTGGGCACACGTTGATTCTTCTGTGTGTCGTGACTCGCGACTTAAAGCCAAGATTTATGTTGTATTAAATTTCAGCTAAACTGCTGACATAATGGCTGGCCCAAACTGGCCTTAACCCTTAACCTTTCTTACCGTTTTTCGCTGAGAAGCCAACACAAAATGCTCATAATTTGCTTGCTTCTTTGCACTTGAATTAGACGTGTGCATGTGTGTTTACGTTTTTTGAGTCATGTCCTTGCAGCTGCGACCCTTGAGAAGTCGTTTGCTTGGACTGGGCAAACAAAATGAGCGAGCAAATGCATTAATGGATGGATGGCAGAGCTACGCGAAAGACCAGGACCTTCTCTCCTTATCTCCTCGGCACGTGTGAGTGGGCCAGGTGCTCTTGACATTGCCCCGAGTGAAAGGAGGCTTCAGTGTTTACGCTGCGACATGGCGAATGCTTCAGCCTGAAGAGTTTTCGCCGTCGTCTTTGATTGCGTGCTCGTCTCGCTGGGATGCTATACCAAATATACCATATACTATAGACTCGTCTTGGGCTCGTTAAGTGTCGCCTCCTTATGGCATTTCATGCTATTTTAAATGCATTTGAATAAATAAACACTGCACACACACGGGGTCGTAAAATGTTTATTACGTGGGCAAATGTTTGTGTCTGGCCTCATTAGGAATGGAAGCCCAAAAGCTTTGCACAATGCGACTTGCAGCAACTACATTTCGCACTTAATGCATTTTTAATTTAAAGCCCCGACACCATTGAGACCTTAAGATTGCATCGAAATTGCTTTAATTGAGTGGACTTGCATGCGAGATTCAAGATGCAAGCATCCCCGAGGGCCCTGAGGTGATAGCACCACTATTTTTTCATACCCGAGGGTGGGAGGGTGAGCTTTAATTGATTGCCCATCAATTATGCACATTGCGCGGCGCACGTGTCGTATGCGTGATATTTCATTGGCTCCTTTGATTAACTCGCTGGCTGCAAATATTTGGCCTGCAAAACTGTTTAAATGTGAAATGCCCCCTGAAAGAGCAAGGAAACTATTATATTTGCATACGTTTCCCCCCACTTCGACTGTCAAATGAGCTGAGCAAACAACTTGGCCAAGATTCATGTATCTCAACTTTAGCTTGACACTTTAAGTGGAAGTTATGCAAATAAATAAATGTAGATTGACTTGACAGACAGGCAGATAGATATATGTATTTGCTAAGACACTTGGAGTGAGGGCAAACATACAAAGCTAATTAAAGGATGCGTGTGTGTGTGCAAAGTGAGTTATTGACAATCGCCTTGGAGATTCCCTTTATGAAGTAAGCCAGTGCCGAGTCACTGGGCCGCATAATTATAATGAATCCTTTTTGTCAGCCAACTTAACCCTAATTCGCACCAAGCAGCTCGCTTTATCCACTATTATCCCTGGGTGTAAACACATTGCGTTTGCCATTTGTGCCATTGTATTCCGCATGCAGGTGCGAAAACGTTTTTAGACTCTACGTCTGCTAATTAAGCTCCAAAATGCCAAATGCAAAATTTAGAATGCAGAATGCAGAATGCCAAGGAGCCGAGGTGAAAAACTCAACTATTTCAGCATTGTTGCTGCGACTTTTGTGCATAAAACCGAAGCAGATGCTGCTGCCTGAGCCTCGGATTCATCCTAATTTCCAGCCAACCATCCAGCCAACCACCCTTTCCCACCGCCATCCCCTTTTTTACCCAGCTGATGCGGGCAGCTCGCGAGTTGCGAAAGCTTCAGCCCTGACCACATTTTAATTGGGCTAAGCACACGCCATGTGCTGTGTGCATGTGTGACGTGCTATTAGTGAAACTTTTAAATGAGTTAGTTAAGTAAAGCGGGTTACGTTATTATGAGTTTTTGGCTTGGACATTACAAAAGCTTGTCAGCTCTGCTGCCGAGCCGGGGCTTCCCTTCTCTTCTCCACTCTTTCATTCTTCGTTCCCGACAATGGGAGCGGAGAAGGGTCCTTGCCGGGGGAAAAAAGGGAAAATTTAGTAGGGTTTTTCACACACACCTTCAAGTTTTATGGCTTCTACATAGTACAATCCAGGGATTTCGCTTTGCTATACAACCAAACATCAAGTAGCATATGTAAGCCAACTCTAACGCCCACAATTGCCCGATTTTAAAATCTGTCTGAAGTCCACATTTTTAAAGATTTCGAAGAAGTATAAATGCAATTTTGTTGTGTTCAGTTATACCTATCAAAATGTAGAAGACATTTTTAAAATCTGACTATTCGTTAAAAAGTTATGAGCAAAAATTGATACAGCATGTCTCCATCTCCCTCGCACCCCCTTCATCTGAGTAACGGGTATCTGATAGTTGAAGATCTCGACTATAGCGTTCTCTCTTGTTTTAAATTAAAAGACAGCAACTAATAATTTTCTATAAAATAACAGACTTAAAGAAACCTCAGTAATGTTAATTTTTCCCCTACGTTGGGCGCCAAAAGTCGTTTGCTAATATTGTTCGAATCAAATAATTTCTTAATGCATAGTTGCCCTGTAAATGGGTTTCCCGCCGCAAAAAATACGAATGGCCGTCTAAAAATAATGCTATTCGATATTTTATTGGCGCAAATATTATTGTGGTAATTATTCGTGCAAAGTGGGCGCAATCAATTTTCAATTAGTCGCATGCAATAATTTCGCACACATTTCTTGAAAGGCAAAAACGGAGCGGATTGCCGTTGGTAATTATTGCAAATTATATGGCGCTGGTATAAATACGAATGTGTATATATACACGAGGATTGCAGTCATGCCAATCGAAAATACTTGAATACGGGCAAAGGAATGCGGCGAAAAGAGCGAATTGCGATGGAGGGCGAAAAAATATTATTCAATTACGCGTCATATCCAGGACAATGGTTACGACGAGCATAAAAGCCGCCTTCCCATAAATACCCAAAGTCCCCGTTTTCAGCCAGTGGGCCATAAATTAAGGTAATAACATTCGAGCATACTCATAATAGTTTCGCCCTTTGTGCGAATGTTTCAACTTTGATTTTCGAAATTAAATCAGTGCATAAATGGCTGGCAATCGGATGGCATTCCGTTGGCGTACAAAAAGAAACAGAATGCGGAGACATTTCCGAAAACTCTTTGATTTATCTCCGCCTTGGCACATTCCTGATTGACTAGGAAAATCGATATGCCCCTCCTCCTCTCCCTGCACAATTAGCTGGCAGACCTTTCTTCCTTTCTCCACCCCCGAGACTTTCACCTGGGGTTGGACTGCATTGATAAAACAGCCGCCGCCCACCCGGTTTCCTTCCCCTGAAGGAAATTTACATAAAATTCAAATAAAATAAAACGGCAAACGTAATAATCATTAGTCGGCTCTCCTGGGTGCAGTGGACACAAGAAGGTGGACAGCGGACACAAGGTGCCTGCAACTGGGGAGTTTCGCAGGAGGAGGCTGACTTATTTATGGAGTTTCCATGTTAACGAGCCACTCGCAGTAAATTAATTTAGGCCCTGATAAATATTACCTATGGGCCGCCCATAAATTGGAGACACTTTAAGATGCCTAAAGGTCATAACAGTTTTTAAGGGCATTGTTGCACAAATATTTTTAACTTATAGGTTTTAGAAATGGTAAAACTCATTATTATTTCAAGTAACATAAAGTTTAAAAAATGTACAAAACTATCGTCAAAACATGTATCGTCAATAAAAATATTGTATTAAATATTTTATTTAAATACGAAAGCGACATATTTAATACAAATCTTCATAAATATAATGATTTAATTAAAAAGTATTTCGATTTAATGAAATATATTATTGAATTAGTGAATTAAGATATATTTTGTTTATTTTAACATTTTTTCATATTTAAAACTAATAAAAAACGCATTATTTAGATTTATTTATTTTTTACAATATCTTATTTAAGAGCTATTTCCTTCTTAGTATCCGATCCACTCCTGCAGTGCTACCTTCTGCTGTTCGATTTGCTCGCCCATCTTCTGGGTCATGGCGAACTGAATGAGGATGAGTAGATAGTTGACCAGAATCGAGGTGAACTAATGGTTGAATACAAAGTAATTGAATGGATGTAGTATTCTTCACTTCACTCGATACCCACCAGACCGATGACCTTGCGGTTGAGAACGACATCCAGGCCACTGGTGAACTGAATCTTGGCCTGCATCCGCCAGGACATCAGGGATTCCACAATTGGCCGCAGGGAGTTCTTCTCCGGAAACCAATTGTCCAGCTGCTCGACGAGGCGAAGGCATCTTCTGGCCTCGCGAATGGTGCGATCGCAGTAGAAGGGGGCAATCAGGAGCTTGTAGAGCGGCGGCATCATGCAGAGGCCCACATAACCGATCATTCGGTATCTGCTGATCTGCTCCTCCTCACTATCCTCATCCTGTTGACCTCCGCCGATGCCCACGGATTGGCCAAACAGGATATACAGCTCACTGGTGCTCATGGCCAAATCGTGGGCCATGGCCGACCAGAGGCTGAAGGCGTAGACCACGTTGATCTCCTGGACGAGGTAGTGCAGCTCCTGGACCATGCAGACCACCTGGCGAATGCGCAGTTCCCGCAAATGGACCTGCGGAAACCGCCACTTCAGAAACTCCGGACTAAGCATTTGCTGCAACAGACGGAAACGAATGCCCAGCATCTCCGCCAGGGTCATATGAACATAGCCCGAGAAATGAGGTCCTCCAGTGACAATCGTATAGCACAGGGCGAAGAGCAGGAAGAGGGCACGATGACCACTGGCCACTTGGAAGGCGGCGCAGTTAATGGCCACCAGATAAACGAGAGTAACCGATCCCAGCACTACTACATTCTTCCTCAGCATTTTCCTATAGTTCAGATTGGCTCCAAAGTCGCTGATCAGCCGATAATCCAACGCAGCCAGTCTCACATAGATGCCCAAGTGCCGATCTGCGCATATTTGCAGCGATATCACAGTGGCCACAAAGACCAAGGTGGAGATGACCAGCTCCTGGACTGAAATACTCAGCACCAAACTATCGGCCTTCTTGAGCCTTTCCCTAACATCCTCGGCGGCCAAAAGGAGGCTCAGGGAACCAAAGAGTCCAATTAACGCTAGGATGGCCACTGAAATGGAGTAAATCCTTCTCCAGCGACTGATCTTGAAGTGCGATCCCCGCATGCCGAATCCATTGCAGCCCAGTAAAAACTGCAGGCAGCAAATAAATCCCGCACAATCGAAAACCGTTTGCGGTTCGCGAAAGAAGAATAAAACGGCCATTGTAAACGATTTCCAGAAGCCAACTAATGGCTTTTTCATTGGATAGAAACAACTCAGATATTAGCCCTAAGATTATTTACAAAATCCAGGCGGTCAATAAAAAAGAAAAGATACATCAGTGCACTTAAAATAATATTTACGAATTTAATGCCATTACTATAAAAAATGTTATGGTAGACAATATATTTTAGATCACAAAACCACAAGTAAATTTAATTGATTTATTGAATTTAACAATTTGCTTTTTATTTATCGAACTTCCTGAAGTTGCAGGTTTGTATCGTGTATTTTTTGTAAACGACCTATGAGCATTAAGCCAATTTAGTAATTAACTTGATTACTTTTTTGATAACTTTTGTCAAGTGCTTGGCCCAATTTATGAACAATTTCTTTTTCCAATTGCCTGTGGTACGCAATCTCGGTAAACGCGGTAAACATGTTTTGAACATAAACAAAAAATAATGTTATGTTCCAATGTTATGACCATTATTTGGGTCATTACCTTAATTGGTTTGTGCTAAGAAAATGAAATCACAAACAGAAATTAAAGAGTAGGAATTTATATATTTCCAACGCCTAAAAATAGATTTATTACTTTTAAATAAACCCTATAACATCGATTTTCATAACAACAATAATATACCCCAAAATCAAAAGGTGAAAAACATTTTGTAGAATAAACTGCAAGTAGCATAAACTGTCTAACCATTTTATCGAAAAGTTAAATTTCAATTAAATTGGTTTTGTGGTCTGTGAATAGTTTTGTAAATTTGGAAAAATTACATAAACTGGCGAAAATACGAGTAATTTAATTTCTGCATCCCGGGAGAAAGGAGTGGAAAAGCTGTCAGATTAAATACCAAAATCCCTGGGATTATGGCCAAGCTGGGAAAAGTTGTTAATGCCCGGTGACAGAGCTCAACCCTTCGAATTGTCCCAGTTCAGTGATACATATATATATATGGCATGATTTACAGCTTTCCAAGCAGAAGGTGAAACGAACAGGGGGGCATTTTGTTGCCTTTAATTAATAAAACTTGATTAACGGAAATTTTATGATTGTCCAAACGGTAGCAGGTGGCAATCAATCATCGCCTTCGCACGGCCACCTCACTTCTGTTAATTATTTTGCATTAAATATTTATGAAATTCCCGAAAGAAAGCCGCGTCGAGGGACAATTTCATTCGGCGAAGAAGAAGTGTAAAATTAATTAGGCTCTGTCCGGATGGGAAAAAGCATCAAATGCGTTGCAAATGACAGCCAAACGGAATGGACCATGGAGTCAGAGTCAGTTAATAAATTGTTTGCTGCACATTTGTGGTTCAGTGCACATGGTCATTGGACACTGGACACTGGACACACTGGGACATAAATAAATTCGAACACGGAATTATTTATGCGCAACTGTTGATTTTCTGGCTGATTAACCTCTGGGCGCTTAACTAGGAAATAAATGTTACAAATGAAATGCTAATGAATACCCTGCATGGACTGCCTTCGAAATCAGTTAATGGTTAGTTAAAATCTTTTCCAGCTTTCGGAGAGTCCTTTTATTCCATTCATTAGGGTTGCTAAAGCGATCAATAGCACTATCGAGAATATCGATAATATCTAAATTTGTAAAACATGGATGGCTTGGGGCCATCATCGATAGTATCTTAATTTGAATTAAAAAATCGAAAATCGGATAAAATAAATGACAAATTTGAAAAACAAAGATGCTTTGTGATCTAATTAATATACCTAAAAATATTAATTAGATCACAAAGCATCTTTGTTTTTCAAATTTGTCATTTATTTTATCCGATTTTCGATAATATAAAATATTCGATAATATCGATATGACGTGTTTTCATCTCATTTTAATCAAATTTCCGATATTATCGATAATAGCGATGTATCGATGGTTTCACAGCGTGCATAGAGTATACTTATGTAATTAGTTTTTTTCGTTTGTAAATTGTATTTATTATTTATCGCCTTTCGCCTCAGCGCACAGGCAGTAACATATGCATCCACATTTGCATTAACAATGTCAATTACCAAATCCAATCGGATCCCATTGATTTAAATTGACTTGGGCTAGTAATTTTTAGGGTTTTCCCCCTCCACTTCTCCGGTCATTTGTCCTTGTCACTCGACACCTCCTCATCATTCCTTTCCCACGCACACAGAAACACTTTCTGACATCCTGGCTGACTGACTGATGGACCAACGCCGCCTGATTGACTCACTGAAATGGCCGAAAGTGAAACAACACCGAATCACAAAAAAGGAAATCAAATCTCCGCCCATATGGATTCAATTAACGCTAATTTAAAATGCCAACATATCGGGAAGGGCCTCTGGAAAATGAAATAAAAAGAAAATAGTCAGTTTTCCACATGACCCCCATCAAAATTTCGTTGTCAGCGGTTCGGCTTTGACACTCCAAAGGGCAAAATCGGCAACAACAGAAGGGACAACCTTTCCCTGTCAGCCGAACATGCCTTGATTGAGGGCTTTAAGTGAGCCAAATCAAATTTAGAACTTCGAATGTGTAAAAAATGTTTTCTTGGTATTATAGAGCTCTTGATTTTTTTTATTGGAGGTTTTATTAGTGGGAATACAATATATACTGGTGAAATTTTAATGATTTTCGATCTATAAAAAAAACAGTTTCTTAAAATTACGTTTCTTATTCAAGCTTATTTAAATATATCAAAATATAGCTTTTCCCCGTTTTACTATCATTGAAAATAACAATGGAATTTCATAAATTTGTTTCTCAATCGAAAATGGTTTTTGCCAGCAGTTTAAAAGATGGCGGCTAAGTGGGCTTGGGACGAGGAACCCATTTGTAGGCACTTGCTCGACTGAGTGCGTCCTAATGCCGCTCACAATTAAATTAAATAACACCATAATTAATTACTGGCCACGCACACACACTCACGCAGGCTCGCAGGACTTGATTTGCTGGCCAAGAAGGTGCTAATGTCCTGGCCCATTCATTCTAGATGCGGTGTGCGTGAGTGAAATAAAGAATGATTTATGGCGGTAAGCTAACTAACGTTCTGTTCGAGCTCCGAGCGGACCACGCATGTTTCTGTTCTCACAATTAGACGGTGACCTCCAGTTGGGGCTTCCCCCTTTTCCGGAGCAGCCATAAATCGCATCGTAAATAAAGGAGCAGCGGCAGCACAATGGAGCCATCAACTTTTGATGCAACTTATAACCGTATTTGGCCATAACGGCGCCAATGGGCCTGCATTGATTGGATTTATCGACGGAGCATCCTTAAGCGGCGGCCCATCAACCGCCCGAATGATGTCCGCCCATCAAGGAGCAGTGAGCAGTGATAACGGGAGAGTCCTTAGTCCTTACACTGATAAATCAAGAGAGTGGAAAAATCAAAAGAAAATCTGCTTGATTGCATAATTTTTACTTCTCCCTTTTATATGAACAAGTGTTCTCGACAGGAATCGCTTTTGAAAACCAAAATAGTTTTGTCTCGATTTTATTTCATTAAAATCGACAGCGATTTACTCTTGGATCGAGAGCGCCTATGCTTGAATCTGAGAATAATTCTTCTTGCAATCGGGCACATTTTATGACTTTTTCTTAAATCGAGACTGCTGAAAACTGTTTTTTTCTCAGTTTAGTCCTTAGTCTCCCGCTGCACAAAGGCGTTTAATGTTAACGAGCAAATGACCCTGGAATAAGTGCACTCCTTTCCTGACGCTTTTATAAATTGTGTTATGCATAAAGTTTATGCGAACATAATACGTATGGATATATACAAAGAAACATATATATTTATAGTCAAGGGTTATCATCGCGACTGCTTTATCTCCGTGGCAGCGTGGCTGCTGAAATATGCGCCTCTTCCTTGGGAAGATATTCCGCTATCTGTGGCCCATCTTTCCGCGCTGCATGTTCATTTGACACGGTTCTCCTTCTCCTCTGCACAGCATAAAATCCACTCAGCCGTGCCACATAAAACCAGCTGAAAAAGAAGCGATGAAATTATGGTGCCTGCTCATTGTGTTGCAACTTCTCACCTCTTGCAGTGAATCCGCAACGCCTCGAAGTTGCACAGATGCCCTGCATTCCATTCCTTTGCATTCCAGAGGGGCTGCCCTCAGTGGGGTGTATTAGTTTGCATTACCCGGAATTTTTCCACCAGGCCTTCGACTTGGCCTGTAAAATATAATAATGGGGGTGCATAGGTACACGGAGAAAAAAATTGACAATATCTCGATCAATCTCTTAAAGAAACTACTTATATTTCGCATTGATCATCTCTCAATACTTACAACTGATTTACTGGAGAAGGGATTGTCAACTTCAGGTATAGAATGTTAAGATTTTAAAATGGTAAAAATAACTAAATAAATCATTTATACTAATATATATTTATATTATTTGAACTATATTTACTCTTTGATTTTTCTCTTGAAATATAAAAACTAAGTAATTTCTCGGTTAGAGGTAAATAAGTCATTATCTAAATAAATAATATATTCATATCAATATGCGGGCACATTTTAAGTAATTACGAAAGGGAAAAATTATTTTTGATTCTAATGATTTAATGACTTTGCTCTTGGTTGTAAAATCGTGAACTAATCCCCAGCAAAAAAAATGCAACTTAACCAAGTAAAACAGATATTAATTAAATGAAACAAGATATTCGGCACATGCAACGGCGGGATGAAAAGATCGTAATATTACTCGCCGATGGCGCTCTGCTCTCGAAAAGTTGCCCTCGGGGCCGGGAATCCGATTATGTTGCACGTTCCCAGGGAAACGGCAACTTGTCGGTTTGCCTGCTGGTTTTTGGGATGCGGAGCCCGAGCCCGAGCCCGACGTGCGTCAGAACTGATTAATGAGCTGCAAATGATGTTATGCGCAACGCCCGCTGCCAGGGCGTAAATCAGAAATAATCGGGCGTGCCCAAGAGGAGTGGAGAGCTACTGCAGCGCTGCTCTATATATAGAGGACCTTCTTGCAGGCCCTCTGATAATAATGATGCTAATGATGGCGTTGATGTGGCATTGTTCGCGTGCGCAGACAGCTTGGCATTATTCTGGAGTTGCATTTCACTTGTTGCCCAGCAGCTGTCTCGCAACGACACTTTTAGAGTCCGCCTAAAATAAAGAGGGAGCAAGGAGGAAGGAGTAGAGCGATTCCATTATATCTTCGGCACCTAAACGCCCCCCGAGGGCTAGAAAGCCAGAAACTTGCCCGACAATTGGCAGATGTCAGCTTTAAGCCATTTTAAAAAGCAAATGTCTGACAAAGCTGCAACTAAAACTTTTTATGCCCCACTTTGCCCGGCCATTCACAAGTTGTACGTGGCAAATAAAAGTGCACCCGGGGACCGCCGGCTGCGTATCGCTTGCCAAATGGGATAGACAACACTGGAGCCCGGCTGAATCCGCATCTGAATCTGGTTTTGGCCCAGGCGGCAGAAGCAGATTTAAGTACGCAGTTGTAAGCCATAAAATCAGCTTAATACTTCCGTCGAGCCACGAAATCTGAATTTATAGTCAACGCAAGGAGAGCACAGCACACAAAAAGGGCAAGTTCTGCTGAGGAAGTCGATTTATGGAATACCTTATGGCATGTTTTCTTGGTTAACCTGAGGGGGTTATTTAAATGACATTTCAGTTCAAAAAATAAAATAATAATAAGAGACAATAAGAAGTTCGTATAATAAGATATATTCAGTTTAATTGAAATGATATTTATTTAAAGAGGATTTTGATTTCCTCTCTATATTAACATTATAATATATATATATACTTGAATGTTACCATTGAATGTTTTCTTGGTTAATCGAAGAGGACTATTAAACTACAATTTTCATTAAAGAAAATGTTAAAATAAAATACCATAAAATTAAAACAAAGCACTAAAATAGTAATAGTAGTAAAATAATATCTCATGATCTCAATATGAAGACATTTTAAATTTAATTTAAACGTAGTTGTTTTCAGAATGTTTATGGTTTCTTAAATTAGGATATGTAGTCACAGTTTGACTGAAAAATTTTATTTAATAATCAGTATTTAATATTTATATTTATATGCGTTAAGTATATTTTCCACTCTTCACCTTTAGATTTGTTTTTAAAATAAAAAGTCCCATCCTAACGAGGAAAGATGTCGTTGGCTGGGTTACATAAGAACAGTTTTGTGGATGTTCACCTGGTCCGATTCGCAGGTCAGCTGGTCACAAGAATCTCTGTTGTTGTTTCACCTCTTATTAATGCAAATCCCGGCGACCTCACATCAAGTTTGCTTTCGCCTTCTTTGCTGCTCATTTGCCAAGTTTCCATATTCATATCAACCAAAGTGAAAGTGCTTGATTAGCAAAATAGAAAAAATAAAGAAATCTGCCTGCTTATGGGAGTATCGAGGCATAAACATGAAAGACAGATTGCCTGTCTTGTCGGTGATTAGTGATTAGTGATTAGTGTTCATGCAAATGAGTTCTAAAGACTTGGCCCAGGCACAAATATAAATCAATGGCTAAGGTCGGTCCAAGTCAAGTTCCCTGGAGCAAGATGACGAACAGCAGCCACAAGTGGACGAGGTTGCTCTTGATAGGCCTGATTGTTCTTTTGAATTACTCGTATAGTAAAAGTCCCTTGGGTAGATATGATGATCTATGCAAAGGGAAACACATAAACTAATGCATTTTCTATCCTTTCATTTAGCACGGCACCTGAGATTGCGACCCCTGAGACCCGCAGAGATTCGGGAACTGGAGCACTCTCTGCCCAAGGGTAGATCTGTATCCAGCGGCTTAGCAGCCTTCACAGGCTTTGCCCTGGGTTTGGGGAAAGCCCTCACTGGGGTCTTCATCTACGACGTCATTACTGCCAATATAACCGAAGATACCACAGATAGTAATGTTTCAGATGGCAGTGGTTCGGTCAGGGAGGTCTGTTTCAATACTGGCACTACTAATTCAGATATAACTTGCCTGGTTTACTATACTAATAATTGAAAATCTATAAATAAAATGATTTAAATTGTTATTATTTATTTAAAAATTTTAAAAATATTTCTAAACATCTGTTTTGGTTTTTTTGGTGGAAATTGATATAACATATTTATGATATGTGTGAAAAAAGTACTAAAATAATTATATCAATTATATTTATCTAGTTTAGTAATCCCATCTCAATTTATTTACAAACCAATTGAGTCACAATGCTTCCAGATATTTAAAAATATTAGACACGAGCGTTATTATAAAATGATTCTTATTAACGTATCTATAAAACCAGTTTCGGGGTCGCTCGTTGAGGGGTCAAAATGTTTTTTTTTTCCGCGGAATTTGGGAATTTGCATATGCTAAACTGGGAACTTTCTTTGGCCTCTCGTCACAGATAAAAGTGAAGCAGAACCCGTCGGCTGTTTCAGTTGGGTTTCTACGCGATTACGCGAAAGATCGTCGAGAAGATGAAGTCGTTCGGGAATCTGACCTTTGGTCTGCTCATCATCCTCATCGCGGGTATCAGTGCCGGTGCCGAAGGTGAGTTGTGAAAGTGGAACAGCTAAGAAAAATGGATACCATGCCAAATATTAAGTTTCCCTATCAAATAAACTGTGTACAAATTGTATTATTAAATCTGGGAGATAATAACCCATATTACCTATTAAATCTGCAGCTCGTCGCCTGGTCCTTCGTCCGCTGACGGGAAGGGAACTGCAAAGGGCTCTGAGGGAATCCGGAATTGGTGAGGATTCTGCGGCTGGAAAATCGGTGGCCTCCGCTTTGCATGGACTTACTGGATTCGCTCTGGGCATCACGAAGGGAATTGGTGGCTCCATTCTGTTCGATGTGGTCACCTCGAATGTGACCATCGACTACATCACCAGTCTGCTGAACTCCACCGCCACCTCGACGACCAGCAATGGAACCGCCCAGGAGATCTGCTTCAACAGTCGCAGTGTCGACGGGGAGATCATCAACGGCAGGAGCAATCGCTATGATGACCTGGATGATGGGGCAGAACCGAATGGCGAGTGGAGACAGACTGGAACTACTTCCAGTGGAACTACTAATACTGGAACCATTAGCACCACCACTTTATCTAGTCCTACTACTACTTCGGGTTCCACTTCCAACAGCAATGGAGTCACCTGCATTGTCCTGAGTTCCAAGGGTCGTCGGAGGCGTCAGCTGCAAATTCAAGCAGGAACCATCAGATCCTTAGGCTCAAAACAACGTACACCCCATCGCCAGACTTTGAAAAAATACCGCAGGCGTAGGCTTTAAGGAAACCCCTTGGCCTCTACTTTAAGTTAACTTATTTATTGATTTCGATTAGTTTATTAAATTTTAATTGTTCCGCATTCCGTGTATTTCGGCTGGGCTGGCTTTGTTAATGGTCGGATGACTGGGCGAAAATCTTGGATTGACACATTTTATGATTTGCTGACATGCACTCTGGCTTTCGCCCGAAAACATTTTACAGGGAAAGTGGACTCGCCTGCGAGATACAGACATTCATGTGTGACACACACGCAGGCACTGAGAGAATAGATTTTGAGAAAAATGTTTAACATAAAATATAAAAAAAACAAAGGAAGCAGATTATTCTTATAAAATGCAAAATGCATCTCAGAAGTATTAGAAACATTTTATATTTTGTATATCTGGCGTATATGTCAAAAAAGGAGTTAAACCAATTTTCTTATTATTTTGACAATAGTTTTTCGATCGCTTCTCATCGCAGCTAAAGTCGTCCAATTTTAGTCAAATTTATTTCGGAATTCTGAAATATTATAAGAAAGTTATAGGCCAGAGTACGATCAAATACGATCAAAATCAACGAAGCTATAATTTTGTTCCTACAAATTTCCCACTATATAATGATATGTTATTTTGTATCTCTATTATCCACCTGCCCTTGCATTTAATTTGGTTTACATATATTTTCTCTTAGTGTACCCATTTGCAGCGTCACGCATATCGCGGTGGCAGAATGGTTATTAATACAAACAGAAAGGCACGCAGCTTGCCACTCCCTCTCCCACTTCCAATCAGTATCCCAGTACCCTCGTCCTTTCATCCTTTCACCCCCTTCACTTCACCTCACTTTACTCCGCCTTCGGTCCTTATGTAAACATTGAAATGTCATTGCCGTCGAGGCCAGCGGCCCGGCCACATAAATCCTCCTTGGCCACAATTTATTAACTTTAACACTAGCCAATGTCAACGGCATCCCCTCTCTCAGCATTTTCCTCGGCTTCGGTTATTGATTTGGATGCGAAATTTATGTGGTCGAAGGACCTCAACCCCGGGCTCTGTGTCCGGCGAACTATTAACTTTGAATCTCCTTTCACGTGAGACTAAATTGCAGTGTTTATGTTATTGTCTGATCCCCGAATTTGGGACTCGTGTCTGTCACTGCCTAAGCAGGAATTGCATTAGGGAACATTTATTATTTATGTTAATGCCTGGGAAGTTCTGTCTTGGTGGGGAAAAATTGGTCTGTGATTAAAGTGCGGCAAATAGGCGACGAAGCAAACTATTCCTTGAAGAAAATCAAACTCCAATTACCATATCTCTGCCTCTTCAAACGGCCATTGAGAATATCTCTGGGTTATACATATAGGGCAGACAGTCAGGCTTCTTTAAGAAGAACGGAAAAACCTTAAACAAATTATTTAGAAATTAAATCTTAATTTTACTAATAATAATAAAAAATTTATAAAATTTTATCCTTTAAGGAAAAATATTTTTTAAAATTTATAAAAATCATTTTCATATGAAAGTTTACAAATTATTGTTAATATTATTTTTTCCAGTAACTTTCCTTCTAATTTTTCCCCACAAAATTCGGCTCAAAGAACCACGACTGTGTGTTTGTATATTCATGAGCGAATCAGCAGCAAAACTACTATTATTGTGCACTTTAGGAGCGCAGAGAAAGCCGGCTTAATGACCGGGGCCTTGACCCCAGAAGGGCAGTTGCTGCCCCCCCCTGCAAGCCTTCGGCACGAATTGCGTACTAAATGCGCTAAATTACTAACTAAATGCCGCAAGTGCCGCCCCTGGGCATGGCTAGAATTTCACAAATGAACGCCCTTTTGCAGGGGGGGCGGGGCTCAGGGGGGTGGAAAATTGCCAGAGGGGTGTGTTTTCCTTTTGGTAATAGCCGAGGCCAAAGCCAAAGCCGAAAAACTGAAGTCGAAGCGAAAGCGAAAGCCAAAAACTGCCGACAGTCGATGACATTTGAGCGATAAGAGAAACTGTTGTGTGGCTTACTTGGGGGAGCTACCCCAGTGATTTTCTATATGCCATAGAAAGGGGGTGGAGAAGGGGGAGGGGGTCAGAGGTCGAGGTTGTTGCTTTTGCTGTTGGCATTAAGTATGCAGGCGTGTGAATTGTGAGGAGGCAAATACAAATAGTAAATGCTCGCCGTCTTTTGCAGGCATTTTTACAGTTGCTTTTTACAGCATTGAAAATTGTTTTAAATGTTAATGTTGATGCTGTTGGGCAGATAATAAAATCGGGAGGGTCGGGAAAGCCGGAAAAGTCGGAAAAGTGTGTGGTAGCGGCGTGGCAAAGTCAACAAATAATTGAGATGTTTTGCAAACGGGGGGTGACACACGCACCCCCCACCTGCCACCCCCTTTTCACCCATTTGCCACCCACTTTTTTTGCCTGCTCCCCGGTGGTTGAGAGTCAGCTGCGAAGAGTGCGAGTCGCGCACTTGTGTTAAATTATGCGGGTTTGATTTTTATTGCACTGCCGCTCATTTCTTTTTTCCCTTTATCCGTTTGTTTTTCCCGCTTTGGTTTCCTTTGTTTTATAGGTTTTCCCCCAAGAGTGGCGGGGAGAGAATCCCCAAACCTCGGGAATCAAAATCATCTCGAAAGTATAAACAAGTTGGAGGACCGAAGTGGAGTGATCAGGACGCGTGTGTGTGCGGCTGTAATTTGGTCATGCCTCGTTGCCCCAACGAGCTGTTGCTTGGCATTTCAATTAATGGCACTTGCCACCCTCGTCGTGTCTACCATCCCAACGCAACTCAACCCATCCCTTTCCACTCCAGCCCTCCAAGGGGTCATCTCTTCCGCCGCTGCACTCCTAATGAAGCCATCTCCAGCTCCAGTTTCAGCCGAGATTCAGCCACATCCCGAACTCCCCCACTGAAAAAGAAGGTCTTGCCAGGTCTTTTGGTTCGTTGTCAACAGGAGTCGACAAATATATCACTACACTAAAAAAAAATATATAATATCTTAAAGTCAAGATCTTTAAAAATGATTTAATTAATGATGTTCTTGTATGATGATGTAAAGCTTTTTAATAAACTTATAGAATTTTTAAAGGATAAGATTTTTTTTAAAGGATATTAAACTAATATTTTGTTTAATTTTAAAGTAAAAAGATGTTTGCTGCATCAACTATACTTTTAGTAAGTACACTACACTTCTTACATTACTTAAATATATAGTTTTTAATCTGTTAAATTTATCTGTAAAGTTAACAACACTCTGAATTTGTATTAAATTTAAACAACTTTTAAAAGTTAAGATATTTTAAAGGTTTTGGTACTACATACCATTTAATAATTGACCATTAAAATTAAGAAAAATAGTTATCAACATTTTTATTAGGTTTATTTCTATAATTTTATCTAGTGAAAATGTTTACGTTAAATTAAAAACTTTATTAAAATTTTTTTTATATTTTATTATTTAAGCAGATGTTCCATCTAGTTTTTTCGAGTGCACGACTGCAGCTCCGCGGTGACACGTGACCACAGGGACATTTGTTGAGCCTGAATATGCCGCATCGCACGTCTTAATAGATTTTTGATTTGTTTGCTCACCCTCGAACTCAACCTCCCCCGTTCCTCTTCCTTTTCCGTACCCGGATCCATGTCCTCATCCAAAACCAAAACCAAATCCAATTGTGAGCCGCGCGTGCGTCTCTGATTGGAATAATGATTTCGCCAACGAGGCTAGAACATAAACCGGGCCAGATTTTTCGAATTTTTCGGGGAGTAACTTGTTTTTGTCCATATAGAAAATCAATACGAAGCGTTTTCCCATTGTTTAAGCAGCCGGGTAATTCAATAAAAAAATCACGCAAAAAACGGTAGGAACTAGGTGAAATTGAACGCTCAAGGCCCCGAAAAGGAAGATTAAAAGCGAGACCTGAAAGTTTGTCTGTTCTTTATTTCGGGCGATGAAAATGTTACAAAGGAATGGGACTGGCAATGGGATGGTTTTCGGTATTGGGCAACATTTCACAAATTGTTTCAATTAAAAAGTTTACTGATTTTGCTTTTTCGCCTTTTACTTTATCTATAATCGGCTTGCGATTGACACGTGCCCCCAAAACCCCCCAGCCCCCGAAGTTAGCCTCCAAGATCTATCGGCTATCGAATGGAAGTAATCGCTTTCGGGGGCGCAAATTGCGGAGACCTTGGTTTCTGTGGGGCGTTTATATTTATAAGTCCGCAAGTTGATTGCATAATACTTTGGGCAGTGGGCCAGTCGTAAGCTGGGAAAGCCAAAAGCTGGGGCCAATTAATTAAATATAATCAGCTGGGAAAAAGTTCCGGCCAATCTGCAAAATATATTTCACAGTCGCTAATTAATTTAATTGATTTAAACGCTTCGGCTTGACCAATCGGCGGGTGGCTGGGGGTCAGTTTGTAATTATCGAGTGCATTTGATCTGTTTGTTTGTTCAAAATTAAATTGACTTGTAATTAAAAGTTTCGCAATTGATTGAAATTCTCGTGTGTGCTTTTCCTTTGTCTACGTGGGTGTGGGTGTGAAAGTTGAAATCCAACACAAAAAAAAAAAACCCGACAAAGGGAACTGGCAGGAAAAAAGCGGCTAATTACGAGCATTAATTAAAAATGAATTTTTTGTTGGTCAATTGAACTGCAGGCAACTTAGGACTGAAACAATTTATACAACTAAGGGACATTTGCTCTTTATTTTGAGTATAAGAGAGGCAGGAACTCTTATACGCCGTCTTAACTGACCTACGCCAGGATATTTTCGCTTGCTTTTACTCATTTTAAGATGTTTTAAGATTCTCTAAAGAAATATTGAAGCAAAAACGGAATTTAAAAGAAAATTTAATGGATTTCTTCTTTTTTATTCAGGAAATATGAACTATGGCCTTTAAATAAACTTCTGGGAAAAGTAAGCTTTTGTTATAAAAATTAAATTAATTTTAAAGTAATATCATTTATAAACACACCTTAAACAATATCCAGTTTATTTTATTTACTCATTTTTGTTATATTTCAAAACTGTTTCTATTCAACAAAAAAGTAAACACAATTCGAGGAATATTTCGTAAATATTTCATATAAATATTATAAAATATTGATGTCAAATATTGTTATCAAATGTTATCTAGTCAAAGCAAAAATGTATAAAATAAATCGATGACAACATTCAAAAGGGTAATAAGCGGGTAAATAAAATACATAATCCATATTAAAATTCACTCTATGAGGCTGGAACTGAACATGTGAAAATTAGCAAGCAAAAATAAAGAATTATTTGCAAATATTTGAATGCAGATGCAATATCGAGTGGATGCACTTGCAATAAACAAACAAAGAGTCTTAATAGCTCCACTCCAAAGTTGCTTGGCAATTTCGTGCTCCAATAACCCGGCTGAAGAGAAAGCCCTTGGATGTTCGAGCTCTCTGTTTCGTTCTCTTAGCCCTAAAAAGCCGAACCGTGACGAAAACGACAAAGTCAGCCCGAAAGCGAAGCATTTCCCGATTGCCCAGTCGTTCTATCCTAACGAAGTGCCATCAAAAGAGAGAGAAGAGTGTGTGAAAATGGAAAGAGTACGATTCCCTCACAAAGTAAAAAGTAAGAGTGTCGGCTAAGAGTTTCACTGGACTTTTTAGGGGGAAGCAACATTTTCATCTTCGGCACTGGATTGCCCAGTCACAGTCACACCAGTCACATCCTGCGACTCGAAAGCGAAGCACGCGTTTCTTGATTTATGTGCGCGAGTTCCAAGTTCCCAGATATTTTTGTGTGCCTCCGAAGGGAAAAACCGGGCCTAATGAGTCCTCCGCAGGCCTGCGTGTTAATGGCGAATTAATGACGGGCGATTAAAATGCAATGGCCACAATCATAGGCGCCGTAATGAGCTGAACCCACCGACCGAACGACACAGTACAGTGGAGCAGTGCCATAAATTAGCGTGTGCCCTGTGTGCAGAAAGTGTTGCCTACTTAGCGGCTTTTGGGCCTGCGATCTGTTCGAAGTAACCTTTTTGCCCGACGCCCACCCAGAAATGGTTGTTGTGTGAAACAGATTAAAATAAAGAAGGGAAAACTCTCAGTGAAAACGAACGAAAACACTTGATTGCTCCCCAGGCAGAGCTTAACTTGGCCGAGAGTTGTTGTGCCCGGCTCTAATTTGACGGAATCGTTAGTTGACCAAGTGAAGTCCATCCCCCTGAATCCCGGAATCCGGCAATCCGGCAATCCCGCAATCCGGATCGCGTGCCGACTACAAGCGTAATAACAATAAACTTGCGGATAACAACCACAGATACAAAGCAGCAGCAAAATGTCCCTGCCATCCAGAGCCAATTTCGGATTACTCAACTGGCTCATCGGCTGGCTTCTGCTGCTGTCGATGGTCCTGCTCAGAGGTGAGTTGCTCCTCGTGTCGGGCTTTTTAATTAAATAATCCAATTTATTTTCATTTAATTTCTAATTAAATTTAATTTGTTTGGCTGGGGACCTTCTAATTGCCCCCGCATCTTGGCTGTAAAACCCCCCCTTTGAAAGGCTTTCCTTTGTCGCCCAGAATTTCCCTTCTAATTTCCGGAAAACAAGAGGGTTGGTTGAGCTAAATGCGAATTGAAATTCTTTAATTTTTGTGCCAAGAATTTTAATTCCGCTACAGAGTCGAGTCGGAAAGTTTCCCCTTTTGTCTCTCTGTTTGCTTTGCCTGGGCGCAAGTCAAAAGGTGAAAGCATTTAATGTCCATCTGTGTGTGACCCCCGAAATGTGGAGAGTCCGCAAACGTTCTAGCAAAATGAAAGCATATACAGACGAAGAAAAGCAATTGCTCTCGGTCTATTTTTAAGATTGTTTTGGAACTTATTTCAGTTTTGCTTTTGCTTCCACAGGATTTGGTATTCTAAAATGCCTTTGTTGGTATAAGGGGATACATAGTCATGCAAATATCTATGATACATGGGATTATTTTATATATTAAACAAAAACTGAATGAATGAAAATAAAATAAACTTAATTAAACTGGTTTTTAGATCATATAAGGTTGTATTTTCTTAAATATTATAAATGGAAATATTTTAAAAATATAATGAGTCTGCAGTGATGGGTAGAAATTAAACAAGAAGTTAAAAAAAATTCAGAATGTTAAATCTTAGAAGTTCTGAAATAATAGTATATTTATTACCTGTTATTAAGTTGTATAAGTTTATTTTGATCAATAAAATATTAAACATACATATCAGTTAACTCGATACAACGATTTTAGCACTTTAACACAATGCGGGCATCTTATGATTTGCAAATTTCGATAGGTGGTCAACGCTCCATAACTTCCTCATAACTTCTGTATATAGGACATTTATAAATATGGAGTTAGGAATTATTAATTTAATCAAGTAAAATCGTCGAGTTATATAATATTCTTTTATATTCTTAGGCATCCCTTTTTCAATAAAATACTTGAAAGATGCAAGGGTACTTCAATCTAGAGTTATTAACTTAAATACAGATGTGGCTATATTCTCCGTGCAGTCATGACCCAGTCCCCTGGTCAGCGTCCTAGTGTTTGGTCCCAGTCCTAGTCCTAGTTTCGCAGCCATCAAGGTTGGCCCAGAGACCATTTGAAGGGCCGGAGGATGAATGGCGAACCGCAGAGTGCGGCTGCCACATGCAACGTGTGAGTTAGCGAGCGAGTGTGTTTGGTGTGGGCTGGGCAAACAGTTTTATATAATAGTTTGCAACACTGGGGCACAAGTCTCACTTTCAATGCATCAAATGAGAGGAGCACGCACATGGCAGATAGAAATGTGGCGAAATAAAAAGTAAATGTGGAAAAATAACAAATACTAACGAGCGGCAGACACTTGGAAAATGCTGTTGAAGCTTGGTCAGGGCCAAAACGCTGCTGGCTGCAGTTGCTGTTGCTGTTGCTGCTGTTGATGTTGCTGCTGCTGCGTTGCATGTGGCATGTTGCCGTTGACACACGAAACTATTGCCAGTGGGCTTGGCTTTTTCGGTTTTCAGTTTCTGGTTTTAGCCGTCTAGCGTTCAGCTTTCAATTTTCTACTTTCCGCTTTCACTTCGGCGCTTGTCATCTTTGTACAACAGTAAATTGCATTTTTATACAATTTTCCATCATTTGCCTTGGCAGTTGTTCATCTGGGCTTTGTAATTTTCAAATAAAATACTTTCCGAATGCAATTCACTTTTGCGCAAATTGTTTCCTTCGCCTCGCTTTCGCTTGACTTTGCCTTTGCCTTCGCCTTCTTCAGCCCCTTTTGGCATCTGTCTGGCCATTTCATTTGGCTAAAAGCTACTTGAAGTTGGTTAGGCACAGACAAACAGAAATTACTCATCTTGGCAATTGCAAAACCTGCGAAAAGGCATAGCAATCATGGCAAATTCCTATCGAATTACTGGGCAAAGGATATGCCCAAGGATTTCGTTTGGTCTTTTGTTCTAGTTTAATTATTATAATAACTGAAATTGTTATGTGTTTGTGACTTTCAAATTAATAAGGTTTTTGTTAAGGATACAATTTACGTTAGCCAAAACAATGTAATAATGAATAAATCTTAGATATGTCAATGACTTTTTAATGAGCAATTTAAATATTAAAATCACATTTAAATGTCAAAATAAGTGTCTAAAATTATACAGTAAATAAAGGATAGTCGTCTATCTAAACGAATTCGGCGCACTTTTGAGTTTAAAATATATTGTGACATACTTTTGGACACCTATTTTTGCACTAAAAGTGATTTCAAAAATTTCCGTGATTTCTGTTAAATTTTTTGTAAATCAGTCCTTTTAATTTATGGAATATTTTAAAATGCTAAAAGCTCTGTTAAAATATGATTTTTAAGGATTTAATCACTGACAATTCGGTCTTAGACCCTTTTTTATGTAATTTGCATATTCCTGGATTGTTGTTATTAAAAAATATACAAATTGAAATTTTATGTAGCATTTTTTTGGTACCCAGATGGGCTTTTCGAGTCTTTTTCTCAAATTAATTGACAGCGAAAAACTCGATAAATGCATGCGCATAATTCCATAATGAATTCATAAAACTTTCGATCGTGTCCTTTCGCGGTCTCGTGTTATTTGGTTTGCTGGTTTATTAATAAATAAATTCTGCCCTTGCGGTTTGCCCGATTTTGTGTGTTTGTCCTGTGTGCGTGTCACGCTGTATGCTGAAAATTGCAGTTATTTGCACAGCTGTTTGCCATTTAAGGCAAACAAACGGTTTTGCCCTTTTTCACCATATAGCGCGGATTTTTTCCCCGACCAACTATTAAGTATTTTTGTAAATATTTTTCGTGTCGCTAAAAAGGGAAAAATGAATGATTAAATGAACAAAGAACGATAATAGCTGACGTGATTTTCCGTTGAGTCCAGTTAATGCAGAAGTTATGCGGATGGCGGGGAGGCAAAGGCAGCAAAAAAAAGTAATTGATTGGGGAAGCACATCCTTCAGCGGTGTCAGACTGATGAATGAACCCACGCATTGGCCCAGACAAATGCCCAGCAGCACGCAATGGCGAATGCCAAAATCCAACCATAACCATCCATTCTCATCCGATGAGTTTTCCGCCGAGGCGCCCCAAAGTATGCAAAGCACATACTCAAGGGTTCGCAGGATCTATTTGCCGGCGGGTTCAGGTTATTCACACAGGCCTTTTGGGGTAGCAAAACCCTGCGGCGGCTTCTTCAAGGCCAACACCCGTTATCAATGGGGCGGTCTCGATTCCTTCTTCATATTTTTTTTACATATTCCTGTATGCGTGGGAAAATACACATTTATTTTTTATCCGCAAAAGCTGCTTGAAGAAACAAACTTTGTCTGTTGTTGATTCTAATGGCATATGGCTTCACAGGAATTTGTGATGAATGTGCGGTTAAAAGTTCAACCGGAAGGGCTCCAGACTACACTCAAAAAATTTTTTTTTTGCCTTATTCCTTCTTCGAAAGAAAAAAGAAGAAGACATGCGGTTAGTCCGCGGCGCGTTGGTGTATATGATCGAGAATTTTCTTGTGCGTAGCTGTAACTTTTATTGCGTTGTTTTTATACCCTTGCAGAGGGTATTATGATTTCAGTCAGAAGTTTGCAACGCAGTGAAGGAGACGTTTCCGACCCCATAAAGTATATATATTCTTGATCAGGATGACTAGACGAGTCGATCTAGCCATGTCCGTCTGTCCGTCCGTCTGTCCGTCCGTCTGTCCGTCCGTCTGTCCGTCTGTCCGTCTGTTTCTACGCAAACTAGTCTCTCAGTTTTTGAGCTATCGGAATGAAACTTTCCCAAAAGTCTTCTTTTTATTGCAGGTAGTATATAAGTCGGAACCGGCTGGATCGGATAGCTATATCTTATAGCTCCCATAGGAAGGATCGAAAAAAAAATTGTGCAAAAAATTCTAGATTTGATGTTTTTTGAAATATTACTTTCTACTCTTGGGAATATTATTTATTAAATATTTTGGAATTTCGGATTAAATTTTTATAAAATCGGATCACTATATCATATAGCTGCCATAGGAACGGTCGGAAAATTAAATGGAAATTAATAGGAAAAAAATTATATCTTTGTTGATTTTTATTACATTGTCTTCTCCTCTGGGATATGACTTTTCTTTGACATTTCAAAATTTCGAATAAAATTTAACAAAATTCGGACGGCTATATTATATAGCTGCCATAGGAAGGATCAAAAAGTTAATGCCGAAGTAATACGAAAGCAGCTAAAATTTGGATTGTTGTAACATATACGCAAGTTAATTTAAATATTATGTTTTTGTACATGAATAGAAATGATCTGCAAGGGTATATAAGCTTCGGCTGGCCGAAGCTAGCTTCCTTTCTTGTTTTTAAATATTTTTAATATTATTTGTATCTTTTTTGTTTATGAAATATTTATAATGATATTTTCTTGTTTTTTCTTTTCTCTTTTCTGTTTAGGAAATAAAATAGTTAAATAAATATGTACATACTATGTATGCATTTGATTTGAATAAAGACAATTTCAGAAAATAAAAAAAGTCCTTCCTTGAAAAAAATTTCTATGTTCAAGAAAAGTACTTTCTGGATTTTAGGAAAATTCCTCAATTTCATGGCATTTTTTCTTTATTTTAGAAAAGTATTTTTGCTTTTCAGAAATTTTTTTCTAAATTTCAGAAAATTCCTTTCTAAAAAATATGGTCAATCGCCATCGACTGAAATCCATGGCGAATTTCTTGATTTAATGGCGATTTCGGGCTGTTTTTTTTTGAGTGTATGTTTTGCATAAGGAGTTTGGCGCTGGAGCTCAAGGGGTGTCATTAATCATTTAATTGACAATGGACATTATTTTAGGATGGTCAGGGACTCTTAGGAAATGATTTAAGGCTTTAGAAGTCAGTTACTTGAGCTATAAATTAAAATCAAATCAGTTTTCCTCAGTTACAACTGTTACTTCTTGACTTTTATTAGAAACCCCAACCAATATTAAAATGGGTGTCTAAAAGTAGGCAACAATCAATTTGTAGACCAAAGGGATATGAATCCAATCAGGAAAACGGCTATTCTTTATTCACTGCATACTTTTAGGCACATATTAAAACATTTTTAAATTTTTCTAAATTGCTTTGATAGATTGTAAAAGTAAACAAGTGCTGTTTATGTTCAATCCATGTACCTTACCTGCCTCCATACTCAAAGATTAATTTTCGTTGCCAAGAAAGTTTCCGTAGTGAAGCGAAGACATTAAGTACAGTCGAATAGTTTCTTAATTAAACTGCTGCTTCAAAGTTTTTCCCACCCAAAAGATGAAAAGTTGCGCAAGTCGCTGACAAGGAAGGAAAATATATATTTTTTAGGCAAATCCACACAGCTTTTCTGGCTATAATTCCGTTTCTAGGCAGGTCAAACCGCCAACATTATTTTTTACCGTTGCCTTCGTAACACTTACGGATTTGACATTTATATGACAGCCAAGGTTTTTGTGTAATATGTGTGCTAAGCAAGGTTGTTGTTTCCATTTCTCCTTCTTTCGGCCCCTTGAGTGTGTGCGCTTTGTTGTTTTTAGGTTTTCGTCAGGAAAAATATATAAATGAAAATTGTTTTTATTCCGCCTCAAAAGCGGAGTGGGGTTTTCAGTCTATCCATGTGTGTGTGCCAGTGCGTAAATACATATATGAGCATTATTTTTTGATTCACTTGGCAGCAAGAAAGGCGCTCTGGCAAAACTCAACTATTTCGGTCACGTAACTCCGGAGCAGAATGGAGCTGAGCTGAACTGAGCGGAGAAAACTGAATCAGCCAAGAAAGAGGAAAATTTATGCATTTGATTTCGACTAATTTTCAGAGTCCAAACATGGCTGTTTTGTTTATTGTTGGCCAAATTAAATGCTGACATAAATTAGCTGAAACTAGAGTGGTTTTTCACCCCTCCCCTTTCCTTTCGTCATGTTTTTACGACCACCGACCGAACAGCCTTGAGCCAAAAGAGAAGACGTGGCTATTAAAAAGCACTCCGCCATTGGAAACTCTTTTGGCAGCTGCGCTTTCTCAGCTCTCAGCCTCGATTTTAAAGCCTTTAGCCAAAGTGCCAGCCCAAATTGAACCAAAACACTCGCAGACAGACAGACAAGTGTCGTAAAAAGGCTATGCCCGCTATAAGTTTGGGTCTGAAGTTCTGAAGTTGCCGATAAATCCACGGGAGCAGCATAAACCAGTTGCGCGGCTCTAAAAATCGTGTAGGCCCACAGGCCTCTCCGCAATGATTTCCCAAGTAAAATTCGTTTTATTAACACCGGGACACGTCACACGTGCTGGGGACAAAGTTTTGCCATTGCTGTTTTTGCCCTGTTTTTCCCGGGGCGTGCCAGTAACCTACATGAGATGTTGCTTTGCTTTGAGCCTCGAGCCTGTCTGAGCCGCTTTTATTAAAAATTCCTCACACAATCGAGCGGGGAAATGCGGGATGGGGATGCCGAAATAAGCGTGTTTAAGGCAGCCAACTAGCAGGAAACAACCAACAATTGTCTATGTTGCCGTTGGTGTTGCTCCTGGTGTTGGTGTTGCTGTTGCTCCTACTGCTGATGCTGCTGCTACTTCGTGCTTCCTCCGATGTAGCAGTTTTATTGCTTTGTCATTTCAACATATTTCACACAGACACATCGGCTGTCGGTTCACACAACAAAAGACGAAGGCGGCGGCTTCGTCGGCATTTCACAGAACTGAGCCGCATCGGTTGCTTATCCTTTCGCCGCTGTATTTTGGGCGATATCCTGCAGATGCGATGGGCATAGCAGTGGGTATATCCAGGCGAGGGATATTAGGTAACACAAATAGTTGGAGAGCGATTGGCGATTTTTAATAAATTATCTGTACTGTAAGTTATAAGTACATTTTTTTGTTTGTTACTCTATAACTTAATTTTTAGTTAAAGTTCCATAATTATACCCGTTACTCGTAGAGTAAAAGGGTATATTGTATTCGTGCAAAAGTATGTAACAGGGAGAAGGAAGCTTTTCCGACCCTATAAAGTATATATATTCTTGATCAGGATCACTAGCCGAGTCGAACTAGCCATGTCCGTCTGTCCGTCTGTCCGTCTGTCCGTCCGTATGAACGCTGAGATCTCGGAAACTATAAAAGCTAGAGGATTGGCATTTTGCATGCATATTCTTGGAGTTCCTACGCAGCGCAAGTTTATTTTAAAATGGTGCCACGCCCCCTCTAACGCCCTCAATCGCCCTACACCATTTTTTTAAAGGTGTCTGGCGCCCACACCATTAAAGATTTTGGAAAACTAAAAATGCAGTTTTATTGTGACTATCAATACCTATCGAAATGTAGAAGAAATTTTTCAAATCGGACCATTCGTTAAAAAGTTATGCCTGATCAAAGATTTTATATATCTATCTCCCTCGCACTCCCTTAGCTGAGTAACGGGTATCTGATAGTCGGGGCACCCGACTATAGCGTTCTCTCTTGTTTTATATACTTTTAACATTGAAATAAAATGTATCTATTCTTTTACATTCACTGCGTACTATTACTGTAAAAGGCGATAAAGTCCTGATAATAAATTTCTAGATGCATTTACAAAATAATTAGTTAACATTTGCATAAATAACAATTTTTGCGTGTTCCTACAATTTATGACTTTTAAAGATTATCATTTATTGCTGATCAAATGAAACTAAAAAGTTATTAAATTGCAGAGCGCAAATATAACTTAATTGAGAGGAATTTATGTATGACAAAGAATAAAGTCGTTGCGTTTGCAAAACCAATAATTTACCAGTTATTTGTGATTTATTATTTGATTTAAAAACCAGATTTTATATTAATTTCACTGCGAATTGATTTTATCCTGGGCTAACTTTAAGGGGTATCAAGTAGGCAACTGTTTTGAAGCGGGTCCGCTCTACTTGGCCCTTATTTATTCGCTGTACATGTCTGCCTCAGTGGATTGTTATTGTTGCTGCAGCCCACAGTACTGTTGGTATTGTCAACAACGTTTGGCGCCCGCGGAGGGACTGACGCATTTCTCATGCGCTCGCGCGTGTCATATTTATTTATTTCGCCTTGGATCGTCCCTTCGCCCAGTCCCATTTTTATACTTTTTGCGCCCCACATACGAACAGTTCGCAATTGTGTTGATGTGTCATTTCCTCTTTTGAGCTCTTATATAGTCAAAGCGTTTTTCATTTCCCGTTTCCTTAGCCATTGTTGGCCAAAAGTTTGCCACGCCTCTCCAGTTGATTTGGAGTCCTTTGATATGCAGAGAGAGTGACTGGGGGGGCATCCGCTTCGAATTGATTTGCCCCACTCAAGGGATTCGGAGTCGATCCGTAGGAGGAGGAATGGGTAAACACAGCCCACTTAATTAAACCAGCCGAAAAACGGCAAACACTTCGCCTCCCGGCCAGAAACTTCACCCGTTTATCCAGCTGCGAACACGAATTGACAGCCAACTAACATTTATGGGCGCTTGTCATGTTCTACATTTTTATGGCTCGGTCTCGACAATTATGCGCATTTGCTTTCCTGAAAAGCGGAGCACTCACACTCACTCACACACACACGCTTACTCCGAAAAATAAAAAATAAATAAAAAAGAATTAATGAAAATACAAGCAAGCAGCCAACCAACAACTGTTCCATATTTGGTTCACTGAACTCAAGCATTTGCCTTAATTTTGTGGTGTCCTTTGGCGAAAAAGAGCAGCACAACGGCCGGGGTCTCTTGGAAAACTCAAGCCGAATACATCACGTTCCCTAGAATAAGAAAAAAAGCAAAACAATTATGCATTTGATATTTAAATTGTATTTGGTTTTACATTTTATACTGCGTTATCCAACGAAAAAACAATTATATCGATTAAATTTTTGATATTTGTATTGGCGTAAAACCAATATATTACTCTATTTTAAATATTTATATTTAATGCTGAAAAAATGGTCAAATAATAGCTGCGTAAAACAGACTGCAACACCTCAATAAATTGTATTTTTTTGTAATATTAATTGAGCTCAAAAAGGTGCATACAAGTAGGCAATGAACAAAATTTTGGTAAATATTGTTACATACTTTTGGGCAGCTTTATAAATCATTTTTGTGATATCAAGCATTTTATTTAATTTGACGATTACGATTGCAAATTACACTTTTTCAAGAAATGAAAATTACCCCTTTTTAGGGTATCGACTTGCAGTGCTTGTGAATATGCAACAGCGGCCGCACTGCGTGCAGCTGTGTGAATTCGAGTGCATTGGCAAGTGGCCAAAAGCAACAGCAAAAGCAAAAGCAACCAACAAGGACAACAAAAACAAAAGTAACAATTGGGTGGGCCGTTAAAAACAGCAGAAAGCAATTAAACTTGGTAACGAAAAAAAGGAGAGCGGAAGACGCTGCGTATACGTAATAAATGCTGCCGAAAAGTAGGCAAAGGTTGCCGCTCCCCCGTAAATGCTGAGTTATTAGTCGCGGGGATTTTCGGCAGTCTAGTCTGGGGCAATTACAACTTTTGTTTGCAACTTTCTGCACTGCCTGGCTCGATGACCCCGAAAATTCGACCATAAACATTTGAATTTCATTTCGCACTCCTCGGGGCAATATGGGTTATATGCCGGGGCTCCTGCTCCTCATTCATTGACATTCATGGCCGCCCATCTATTGAACTTTTTACGCTCGCTCGCAAAGTGTCCCTTTATGTTATGCGTTCTCTTGGCCATTTTGTTTGCCTGGTGTTTTGGGCCATCACGGGTGTTTTCGGCCCGGTCGCAGTAATTAAGCCGCCTCAATGGCTGATCAAAATGGCATCGCTCGCAGACATTTCAGTCCCGCGTCTGAAAACGAGCGACAATTTGTTTGCGTTTTTTCTTGCCGTTGTTGTCGAGCGTTTTGGGGCCAATGTTTGTTTTTGGCCGAATTCCCATAACGGCAAACCATTTTTCGGGCTTTTTGTTCTCTTTTTTGGCCGGCTCTGCGGTTCCCGTGGAATATTAAGCTACAATACGTGGCAGTTTTGGCGGCTCTGTTATCTGAGAGCGCTGCGCTTTGACAGCTCTCTGAATTATTCCGAAAAAATGGAGCTAACCATTAAAAAAAAAAAGGTGAAGAGCCCTGCGGCGTTCAGCGATGACTGCGTGTAATTAAAGCGAGCCTGCGAAAGGAAATGGCTTTTTTCTGGACTGTGTGCCCAATGTCTGCGGCCGAGTCTGCAAATTATTTGTATAAATATTGGCAACCTTGCGCAAATATACTCCATACTGCCGCCTGACTTTTGATATTAATTGCACAAACAGCTAATGACCTAGGCGAGCGATTGGCCGTAGGCTGATGGTCCTGCTGGCCAGGACCTCAATTCGGTTTCAATTTGTTGCCACGCATTCCGACTGCCTCACAATAAATTGCGGCATTAAATAAAGTTTCTGTCCTTAAGGAGCAGCTGCACTGAAATGAAAAGGGAATGGTAAAAATATATGCATAGTGAATGCAAAAAAAATATTTAATATTTACTTTCAATATTTTTTCATAAAAAGTACGAATTTTAGAATATAATTCAAATAAAATGTTGAGATATTTAAATTTAATATAATTGATAAGTGTAATATTTTCACATTTAAAATTAATAAAAATTGATAAAAAAAAACATATTTTTATGTTTAATATAAATTTTATTTCATATACTAGGTTTTTTTCAGTGCTCCTCCTTCTCCGCTCCTCCCAGCTGGTCTCAATCTGATTATCCCTTGGGCTCGATGGGCGTTTGTCCTGGCTGTGCGTGTGGCCTGAAAAATTGCACAATTCTCAAATACACAGGACTCGCACACACTTACAAATTGGGGCACATATGTTAAATTTCACAGGGCGCCGAGGGAGAAGGGCAGGACAATCGGGACAACGGTACAAACGGACAAACGGACAAGCGGACAACGGCTACGTGCGGACATTAGATGGCTCTCCCAGGACGGCCGATCCCCCGAAAGACCAGGACAGTGCGTAGGATGGATTTGATAATTTGCTGGCCGGGTCATAAGCAAAGCTTAGCTAAAAGCCGAGCGAATGGGGCCTATGATGTACAGCCAAGAGCCAAGAGCCCATGTGCCAGCCCTTCTGTCCAAACTTTGAGCGACAATCTAAAATAATTTCAGCTGAAGCTGCCCCTTTTGCTAAATGGTTGTCCTTGTCCATGTAGCACTTAAGCCACATCCCATTTTCGGAGCCAGAGAGTTGTCTACACGTGTTCGAAACTCAGAAACTCAAACCACTCGAAGGAATTGGGAGTCCGGAATCCCATTGGATCTGGTTTTAATTATATTTTGGTTTGATTCCGGAATGTGTGATATTCGGAAAGCAAAAGTCATAAACTGCAACCTGAATTGGTGTAAAATTCCGAAATCTGATGGAATACTCAACACATTGTAACGTACTCATGACTTTGTTACGTACCGCATGGCGTATACTTAATGTGTGGCCTTAGTACTTTTGGGAAGAGAAAAAGGAGAAGCAACCGCATGCAATTGCTGTAATTACGCATCTGCTGGAGTTCTGGATGAAGTACAACTCGTGCACTAAGAGAAAAAAACTTTTAAAATCTTTGGATTTACAGAATAGTAATATCTGTTACAAAGGTGCCAAAAAGTATGCAACAATATATATTTGAGTTAAAATTGTTTATTTTTTAAAGACAATATATTTTGAAATCTAAACAATTGTTTATATATTAACTTAACTTATGATAGTATTTAAAAAGAATTGGTTTTTTTTGTTCCATTAATTTACATTTTTGTAGAATTTTGAAAGACTTTCCACTACCCTAATCAAGATCTAAGCCTCCTGCAGCTCAGAACTTTAAACCTTCGGCTTTCCACTACCTTTTGCTCGGTGCATATATCACAATAGCTGCTGAGAAGAAAATCTGCAAAGAAATGACAGGCTTGCTCTGCTCTGCTGCTTCTTGGCTCGCATGTGCAGTTATTAATTTTACTGCAACGACAACGACGAATGCCATTGGGCAGCTCAGCAAGGGAAAGCTCAGAAAGGAGAGACTTTAGACGCAATTCCAGTTGCAGGATATGAGTCCCAGTAGCTCCTGTTTGCTGCCAGGCTCGTAATTATTTTTAATTATTTCTGCTGGCAACCACAAGCTGGCTGCAGGTGCAGCCGTCTGCAGCTGCTCTGATGTATGCTGCGAAAGTTGTCAGGCAGTTAATAAGCTGACTCTTTTGTGGTTTTTGGCTCTGTAGTTGCAGTAGTCGCAGTAGTTGTAGCCGAGAGGCAATTTGCAGTTGGCTTAACATGCCTCGATGGCTGTTGGTTTTATGTTCTCCTCAGCTTAAAGTTGATTTGTGTGTGCAAAAGTTGCTAAGCAAATGTTGACAGTCTCTTGATTTCTCTTTATTTCGCTCGTATATTCGTATCTGTGTGGGTTTTTCCAAGGCTCAGACGAGTCACACTCATGGGTGGATCATTTAATAACCTTCTGGAATAAAAATCCAATATGGGACCGCAGTCTAATCCCACTTTGGCTTTTAGCTGCCACAAAAGTCGCTTAATGTGCGGGCAGGGAACCGAGTGAAGTGAACTCCAGTCTGTTGACAGCTTTTGCAGAGAAAGTTTTGCATACTTTTGGCGCATTACATATTAATGATACATTTGCCAACTGTCTGGGTCCGCGGGGGGTTCCCAAAAGAGAAAAAAGCGACCATAGCTACGCTGACTTGTCTCTTTCGCCGGCTCATTTCGCAGTCCTGCATCAGTCAGTCACTGGCACATTTTATAATCCACAATGATTGATATCCCAGTGTGTTTTTGGGGCAAGGAGAGGGGCTCAGAGCTCAGAGGACCTGGTATATGGGATGGCATCGCATTATGTGCACTCACTTGACGGAAGCTGCGAGACAAACGAGAAAACAAAGAGCCAGCGCCTAAAAGCCAGCAGCACGAAAAATATCGCCACAGTTAAAATGTCACAGTAAATTCATATTCATTCATTATGTTAAAGTCCCCCACGGGACAAACACAAAAGGTCCATGGAAAGTGCACAAAAACACAGGCACAGGACCCCACACACACCAACGTACACCCATCTACACCAGCACACACACACATGTGCATAACATAGATTGTATATGACAAAAGTGTTGAGCCAGAGTCGGAAGAGCTGCGAGTGTCGCATTCATTTTCATTAACCCGTTTTTAGGCCTTACTCAGGCTCAGGCCCGGGCCCCTTGCGGGCTCATCCCGCCCCCAACGCCCCAAAAGTGCCACGCCCCTCGCCGCCCCCTTTCCGACCCAGCAGCTGATGTATCACTTCCCTAAATCTCCGGCATTCCTGGCAGCATTTTGTAGCCGCTTTTGTCATGTAGATGCATACTTAAATACACATTGAGCGCAAAGTCCCTATATAAAACATGGAACATATTTATTTGGCGTTCCACGGAAATTAGCATAAGGTATTGAAATCACTTGAAAAAGGGGTATAAAAGTATGCAGCAAAAAGAATATGTCGTTTTTGGGCCATAAACCATGTAATTTTCGAATTTCAACTATTTGTTGCATACTTTTAGGCACCCTTTTCAATTGATTTTGAAACTTTTGAGGTATCTGGCGTATTTGTAGTACCTATTTATTGCAAAAGCCTTACTTTTATAATTTTTTAAAATTAAAAGGAAAATTGTATTACTTTCATAATAGGAAAAACATGGGAAAAATATGGAAAAAATAATTTTAAAAGCACCTAGCCATTTTCAAGGCCTGTTTAAAACATTTTCCTATAATTTCATTTCATACCCTTGCAGTGTATATTTTTTAGAATACATTAAAATACCTTTCTCCTCGTGTAAACTAGTCAGCAGGCCAGTGACTTTCTCCCGCCCGACGAACGAGTTTTTGCCTTGGCCGAGGGTGTTCCACAGTAGACCCATTTTGCATGCCTGCGAGTGTGACAAGTGTGCCATGTTGCTGATAATTGCTGGCTGTGTGGGTGCGTGTGACACGATTCTTTGAATTCCATATTCAAATAGTGAACGAATCGATTTATTGATCCCCTTTAAAGCGCATTTCAATCCCCTGGGCTCGAGGCCCAAATAATTGAAATGCAGTGAAGCAGTGAAACGTCTATTTGTGTGAATGTTTGCTTAGCTTAATCATCTGACAGGCGGCTGTGTGCGAATCTGTATCCGTGTGTACTTATAGCTTAGGCACACACGTAATTGCTTGCGAGATACAGATACAGATACACACGGACGGAGAAAGTCGCAGCTGCCATTAACCAATCAAGCGCAAATTGGAGATCCTCTCATTGAGCTGTGTGCGGATGTCAGGTGGTTGCTGGCGTTAATTAAATCGCTCAGATAGAAAATTAAAGCAACAGATGGAGGGCGAAAATATGATGTACAAAAACAAATCAGAACTGTAGGCGACATTGCAGCTAATTAACATTTTATACGGCAAACAAGAAACGAATGAATCTTTGTTTATTTGGCAGCCGAAGGGGCGTATACGTGATGTGGCCACAGTCCTCTGTTTCCCCCCATCTGTCAGCGTAAATATTTAATATGCTAATAAACAACCATATGGCATTTCATTAAATACATTATCATAAAAAAATTCCACACGCACTCTCATAATTTCATTAGCACTCTTCGCTGAGTTTGTGCTCGAGAAACGATGTTTAAAACGGAGAAAGCTGGGCGAAAAGAAATGAAAGCTGTGCAAACAGATGAGAGGGCAGGCAAGTGTAAGATGGAGACCCCCTTTTTGGCCACATCAGAGGCGTGCTGGAATTTAATTCCACTTAATGTTGTTGAGCGAGGCAAGGAGAATCGGGAACCCCTGAATATATGGTGAATATTTCATTTTTGGGTTAGCCTTTGGTATTGAATTAGCATAGATTGTTCACTCCGGAACCAGGAAAAACTGACCCAACTGTAGTGGATTCAAAGGATCGCTGAAATCCAGCACTCACACGCGCTATCCACTCCTTCGTTTCCCCGGAAATATGCAAATAATAAGCTGGCAGCGGGAAAAAGAAAAGAAAAGCCTCTCAGCGGCGGCTTTAAACAGCATTTACAAATAATTTCCCAGGGATGAGGACAGAGGACAGAGACAAAGAAGATCCGTTTTATACATCCTACACTTGTAATCATTTTTTTTTTTTTTATAACTCGCCCTTCCTTTGCGCTCAAAAAGGATTTATTCTCGTGCTTAACTTGGCTTAGCTGATGGTTTTAAATGTAATTAGTATGCATGTTTGCATTTCGTTAGCGGCGACTGTGAACTTTTCATTATAAATCACGCTCACAGAGCCACGAGTAAAGGAAACTTGAGCGTATCCTTGTACTCCCGCGTATCCTTGCAGGCATAATGATTGCCCAAAAAAAGGGAATTTATTTAAATAAATTTTAATTAAAGCCCGTACGCAATACAAAATAAATAAATAAAACGAAAGCGAAAGCAACTCTCCTGGTTTTTCCTTAAGAGGCGTAGGATCCTCGGAGGGAGGGGCGGTGGGCTGGGGGCGTGGCATGTTGTTCTACTTACTTTGACTGATGAAGATTTATGCGGCAAAGTCGAGGTTATTGCTGTGGTTGCCAAGGTGCACAAACCCCAGACGAGTCGAGAGTCGAGAGACGAGACATCCAGGATGTGGCAATTTGTTTCGAGTGGCTCTTCTTCTTCTTCTTGTCTCATTGGCAACCAGGTGGGTGGTTGGCCAGGTGGGAACCCACCTGACTAGCACAGCAGAGCTGTCAGCCACTTACTGCCAACAAACCGCGACAGTGACAAATTCAAAATAATTTAATTTTCTCTTTATTTGCACTCGATTATTCATGGGCCCGACCGAAAGTGGCGTTTAATTCAATTTGACAGCATCTACAAATTTCCATTTGCCAGTTATGACCTTGCAGGCAGCGAGTTTCCGCACACATAGTTTACCGTCCTCAACTTTCAGATTGTAAGCACTTGCAAATTGTAACGAAAAAAAAAATATTATTTAAGTGGTTTAAATGGGCATAATGAAGTTAACGATACTCTCAGTGGGGTTTTTTGTTAATCAGTATAAATAGCGAGGTTTTTTTTATATCACACGTTTACTTTTTTCCCTTGTTTTAAATGTTATAAAGAAGTTCAACCATAATTACAATTCATTATTATATTAATTAAATATTTTTTTTCTGGCTTTTTGTATTTTAAATGAGTCCTTTGTGAGTTTTCCTTTTTTTATGTATGGTAAATAATTTTTTTTTCAGGTTTTAG
Source organism: Drosophila pseudotakahashii (assembly GCA_035046095.1). Classification (NCBI taxonomy): domain Eukaryota; kingdom Metazoa; phylum Arthropoda; class Insecta; order Diptera; family Drosophilidae; genus Drosophila; species Drosophila pseudotakahashii. The sequence goes on from JAWNOE010000247.1 coordinate 16,344,085, forward strand.
GAAGTATTTAAAATTTTCCGTCTAATTTTAAAACGCATAATAATTATTAAATTATTTTTTTAAATATTTATATTTATGTAATTTATTGTTTGTATTTATTAAACATTTTTTTAAGTGTCCTTTGTCCTTTCTAAAAATTGAAACATCACTCCTATTCAATGGTTTCTTTGTTTAACCCGTTGTTATGTAACATTAGCGAAAAGCGCACTAAAGTCCGGAAAAGTGTTGGCCAAGCAATTTGCCATTTGGCATCGGCTACTTCCACCCTTTTTGCCTTTTTCCCTCGTTTTCTTCGCCTTTTTCTTGATTTTTGCTTGCCCGCTGCAATTTGCAATTTGTTTGTTTTGCCTGTTTTGCTATATATCCGCAGCTCTCTGGGGCTTCGCCCTAATGAATCTGGATTATTAATGTGCTCTCGTATTTCTTCACTTGATTATACATGTAATTTGCGCCCAGCTTTGGGTCCTTTTGCCGCCTTTCCTTTGCCGTTTGCTGATGTTTTCCTTCGGTTTACATTTCATGATTTCCCATTGTCAGTATCCGCATCCTGTCGGTCCTCCGAGCCCCTTTCACCGTCGTCCTGTGCTGTCCTGTTTGCCAGAATGTAAACAAAAACTCGGCATCAGAAACAAAGTGGACACCGACAGCAGCTTATAAATTAGTGACTGACTCAATTAATGAATGGGCCCAAATTAATGGAACTTCTGCTCCGCTGAGGCGGCCTGAAATCCTGAAAGGGCAGCACAAAAAATAAATATGAAACTGAAGCGTCTGGGATGGCAGGTAAAAACCGGCTTAAAGGCGTCCCAGTTTAATTGACTTTCGAGGAGTGGCTGGCCCCTCATTTCCACGCAGTTTGAATGAGATTTCATGAAAATTTTAAATCACTTCTCGCTTAGCCTTCCGGCGCAAGTCTGCTGCAAGTCGTTGCTTCATTTATGCAGCAAAAAAAGGAAAAGAAAAATACTTAATCATTTAAATTGCATCAAGAGCCAGCCAGCCGGGCAATCCAAATGTATTTAGCCACAGAAAGTATGCCACAGCGAATTCCCTCCGTTGGCCATAAAAAAACAAAGTGCAATTCAAATGGCCGCAGGGAGGAAGGAGCCGAAACCAGGACCAAAACCGAGAGCTAAGGAAGCGGAGTCAGAGAGATAAGTAAATCAGGCAACCGGAGGCAGCTGCAAAGGGAGGAGGGGGAGGGAAAACAAGAAATGTATATAAATAAGTTTTGTATTAATCATAGAAATAGCCGGCAACAATGTGCCTGCTAATGGCGTAAATTTTATAGCTTCGCCCTCAAAAGTATGCAACATTTACCATTTCCATTTACCCGAGGGGTAAAGCGGAGCGGAGCGCAGGACTCGAAGGTGTTTTAACTGCATTGCGCTGCTGGCTAAAAATGTTATTACATTCTGCGCTCAAAAAGCCAAGTAATTAGTTTGGCTATTCAACCCCAGGCCAGTGACTCGACTCGACTCGACTCGGGTTTCCTGGACGCACTTGGGCGTTATCCTTTGGCCGAACGAGTGTCCTTTCAGTGCTCGGACCTTGGGCTAATGAATAAGAATGTGTCTGGTCCTGCGAAGGCGATAAACGTTTGCTGTGATTATTTGATTGGAAAGCCATAAAAACCCCAGGACAAGGATACATCCATTACGAACACGAGCAGTTGGACACTAGGGATGGCAGAAAATATCGATATATTGATACTGTAAAGATATTTTATTCAAAGATTGATATATATATCGATATTTTAATGTTGCGACATATTTGTGATAAATCAATAAACTGTTTGATATATCGGATCAAAATCCATGCATGCTTGCTAACCAAAAAAGTTGTTTTAAACATATAATCGGTGACAAAAAACAAAAAATAATATTTTAGGAATTTGTTTATTGATAATATCGAAAGAATCAATAACTGTACATTTCGATATATCAAACTCTACGATATTTTGGTCGATGTATCATATCGGACTCCTTTCTCTCGATATCATCCCTAACACACACTGGCCTTTAATGGTCCCTTTTATGGATACGCACTGCAATGCATAATACTGCCTGCCATTGATCGTCCTTTTCGTCAGCCATTAAAATGTTTATGCCCCTGTCCGTCCGTCGGGGCCTAATTGAAGAACTCTTCAGCTGGTTTGGTTCAGTTCGGTTTGGCTCCGTTCGGTTTGGTTCGCTGGCCTTAATTAGGTTGTAAAACTTTAATTACGACTCGGCGCAATCAGCGCAAATCATTTGGAATTTATACACACCTACGGCCCAGCTCTCAGCTCTCAGCTCCCAGATCTAATTTGAATGGCCATGGACTGAGTGACAATCATCAGTCCCTGTCGGCGCATTAATGAAATATTCAATTCCATGGTCAGTTTCTACGGGGGTTTGAGTGATGATGGGCAGTGCTTAAAGTTGCCGAAACTCCCTTAAAGCCTGCTGAATGATATGGAATGCTCGTCGGCAGGGCGTAAAATCGATTTCGTTATATATGAGGGACACACACTCAGCCATTAATGTTGTAGAAAATGCCTCTCGATAGTCAGTAGTCAGACGGAAAAAGCCGTGGGCATAAATTGGATGTGGATGCGCGCCCTGATACTCGGCGAAACTCATCAAAATGCAAAACAAAATACGCAAAAGTAATTCCCATCTACATCTAGTTATTTATTTTATCATATTGCCACAAGATGTTCCATCCGAGCATCATTTACTTTAATTGTGTGTGTGAGGGAGGGGAAATCCTCCGGATTCGAATGGGTTTTGATGGACCAACTTTACTGGTTCCATATCGCGGGTATTGGGGGGATTTAAATGGTGAATTTTCCATCCACACAACAGTTACAGTGGCGTTTGCGGACCGCAAAACGTTTCTGCATTACATATAATTAAGCAAACTATTCAAATATGACGCATACGCCATGTGGTCACGCATCAATTAGCGCCAGCGGACATAAATCAGGCATTGCGCATACGCCACGTTGTCGAGAGTGATTCGAGTTCCTTGCTCAACCGCCAAACAATAAAAACGGTCGAGTTGACAACACGAAATGGCATTTCACTACTCTTCCACTTTTCCGTTTTTTTTTTCGGCCAAGGACAGTGTTCGCGTAAATTGACTGGGTTTGACTTTAATCCCCGTTTACGCTCAATTACTTTGGCCAACTTAAATTGGCTTTTGTGTCACGAAAGCCAAGAAAAACTTAAAGTGGCTTTTGCTTTCGCTTTGGCGGCCTCATTCAATTTCGACTTTAGCACTTTGCGATTGGCCAATTGTCTATGCAAAGCACTCACTCATTTGATCAATTATTTAATGTTTTCATGACTGGCTGCAAATTCAAATTGATTATCTGATAATTAGTGCACTTTGCATGCATTTGACGAGCATTAAAATAAACAAAGCACCTCATTAAGCCCACAATTTATAAATTATTGAACTAATTGATAGAGTGTGCTCATATTTTGGCAACAAAAAGTAAACAAATGTGATGAAAAGTTTTAGGTTAAACGGGAAAATGTATGCTAAAAAGTAAGATTACAAGTTTCTGGGGCCCAAGCAGCCATAAGGTTATAACCACTACTGTAGTTGTAAGTAGAAAATCAGGTTTTGGTAAACGAGCCTGAGTGAACTGGGTAAGCAGTTCAATTAGTGGCCCAAACAAATGAGTTGCACTCGCCCATAGATGTTGTTTGCTGTCCCAGTTGTTGTTGTGGCTTTCGGGGTTACACAATACACATAAGTTTTGTGAAGATGAAGGGCGGATTTTAGGGGGTGACGGGTTGGTGCACAGTGCTAATTTCCAACTCCCGTGGCATATTATCGTCGTTTCCTTGGGAAATGATGTGGAAAATTATGCGGAGCATGCCTCATGCAAATTATGATTGTGTTGATTATGACGCATTAAAGCTAAACGAAGCAGAGACTTTGTTTTGCAGCCCCGGCAACAGGAATTAGCATACAGATTCCCATTGGCGACACGTAGCCCCATTTGAAGACTTAAAGTTTTCCATTCCCTGCCATCCCGCTTTCCCTTTCCTTTTCCTTTGTCAACTTGCTGTTTTTGGTGTTGATGTCGCAGGCCAGGCATAAAATTACAAAGGCCTCCTGGAATGGCCCACTTTCAGGCGCTTTTATGGGTGCTAACAAGCTCATAGAGCAGACCATTCCATTCCCGGCCAGACGATAGACGGACCGACCCGTGCCCACACCAAAGTGAAGACATTAGCAGTGAGCCGGGCAAAGTAACCCAAAATGAAGTAGACCCCCGCTACAATGGAATCTAGAGGCGAGCTCCAAAATGAGAGCGAAAAAAATAGGGAGTAATGCAGAGGGAAAAAATATATAGGAAAGGCAAGAGTCGTCCTTGGATTTATTGGTATTGGATTTCAGGAATAAAAATAAGTATTTTTTTGATATCTAAGTATTTTTACAAGTTATTAAAACTATATTAATCCGACTGTCGAACAAAAGAAAATGTACTTACTCTTAAATAAAATCTCGAAAAAGGCGTCTAAAAGTATGCTACACTTTAAGACACCATCGCCAAAAAGTATGCTACATTTTAGACACCAATATAGGTAATTTTGAAATCCAAGATATTTTTGTTCCACCCCCTAAATACGGAATTTCTTTGAGTTCCCCAATTCGAAGGCAACATTTTCAGTAGCATATTTTTAGATACCCATTCAAGCGAGCAAAAAGTGGGCCCTCGCATTCCTTGTATTTTTCCCTGTGCAGAAAGCTAAAACACACCCCTCATTTCATTCGCCAGGATGGGGAAAAAATGCCGTCATTTGCATGCATTGTCAGACGCAGGTTTCTGGGGGGTGGTGGCGGAATCTAAACGAAAAAAAAGGTCAACTTGGGTCCCCAAATTGGCACAATAGTTGCGTAGGTGTTGAATTTGTGACCGGACTATGAATAAGCTCCCTGCTTGACAGTTTGCTGCTTCTATTTTTTCCTGGCTCTCCTCCAGCAAACATATTTATTTGCACACTTTCGTTCGTCCGAGTTGTTATGCGTTCATTGTGTAGTATGTGTATCGTATATACACTATATAGAGAGTGTTGTGTGTGACCCAGGGACAGAACAACAATGACACTCAATGCAAATTGAATAGAAAACAGGACCGAGACCCTTCGGACGTGGCGGGATGAACGGTGGCCAACTTGTTGACTTTTAAGCCCAATAGAGTCGGCCATTAACTTGAGAGTTTTGTAAGTAGATATATTTACGTGGCATTTCGCCTGTCTTGGCCTTAAAGTGCCGGCTCATTGTGCCGGAATATTTAAGGGAGAGATTTCCCCATTTCCCACACCGAATGACGAGGCAATCCGTGTCGAAATCAATTCCAGAGAACACGAACTCGAGCTCCCAGCCTTTAAAAAAACACACGAATATGCAAAGTAGCTGCGGCGGAAGAAGTACAAATCAATTTGCATTTACATTCGACTGATTTCCATGGAAGGCTTAACATCACGACGGTTTTCCAAGAATCATCACAAGAATCATTCGGCGTAAGTTCGGAATTAATGAACAAGAAGTGAACAAAATATTTCCGAGAATACAAATAAAAGGCAGTTGGGTTAATTTGAGTTAAACAATATTTAAGAGTGTAAGTGAATAAATGTTGCCTTATTTTTGTTACTAACAATATTTCTTTTCAACTTAATTCATTAATTCATTTCCAGGCTTACCCTGAATGGAAAATTTCTAAAGGTGTCTAAAAGTATGCTATACTTTCGGATTTAAATTGTTCCTCTGTCACCCTTGACAATTAAATAATTTATATTTTTCTGACAGTTGCCGTTTCTTTTCCTCGAACGTGTCCACTAATTGCTTTGACGACGATCTTATCGTTGCAATATAATTATATTGCTCGACATTTGCGTCTATGCCAAACCATTAAATGTAAAATTATGGCTGCCATTTACAAGCACTTTCCTCTCGGCTCCACGACAATTTCGCCTTAATCCCGCTAGCCTTGGAAATTTATTTCGCTTTCATGCTGGCCAAACGGTGGAAATTTCAATAAACGCCTGAGTCATTCATTACAATTTATTCGCGGGGATTTTCTTATTATTTTTGCACGCAAAAAGGAATTTTTTAGGAGAATCTGTTTGGTATATATTTTGTTCCTTTTAAGGAAGTGACAGACAGACATTCAGCATGTGCAAATTCAAGCCGCACAGTAAACGAAGCAGCTACGTGGCCGCAGGAATCCTTCGGGGAATCCTTCCCGAATCCTTCGAGCTGTCTTAAGTCGGGCTGAGTCTATTGTCTCGCAAAAGAGGATGTCAGCGACAGAGGACCCGCAATGCGATGCAAACTGCAAACGCAGTAAATCCATTTTAAGGCGCATGTAAGACGCAGAAAGAGGGCGGAGAAAGGCGAAAGAAGGACAAAAGTCAAGTCAAGAGAGGGAAAGGAAAGGAAAAACTACCGATTTTCCCCCCACTTTCCCTGCCAGTTGCAGTTGAATATTTTACGCACTGATTAAAGCAAACGAAAGTTTGGCATTGCCATTTGCATTCGCATTCCCCCATTCGCGAATCGCAAGAGACTTTTCCCTGCGCATGCATATTAAATGAGATTTTTCCCCTCTCCGCTTTTCTTTCGCCGATGCAGCATTTTCTCTGTAAGTTGTTTACTTTGTCGGCGAAAAGTTTTGCAGTGTTAATGTGCTTAACAGTTCGGGGCGAGGGCGACAAAGGCTTCATAAACATCGCGGCTAATAAGGAGCAGCAGCGGCGGCATCAAAGGATCTAAGGGCTGCCCAAGGACGTCTAGACGCGGCTTAGTGGGCGGCAGGCCAATAGGCAGCGAACGAGCCTCAATCCCTCGGCCCAAATAAAATTGCCATAAAAATCACTCATACGCAGCGATCAACCCTCGGGCGAGAGATGTGTGGCCTAATTTTATGTGGGAGTCTGCAGGGCGACACCAACAACGACCACGACCTACGTCAGATGTCCTGGCAGTGGGCAAGGACTCTACACATGAAAGAATTTAATGAAGTGGAGGTAAACTTCTTTCTTATTGTTTGAAAAAAATTATTATTCATTATATTAAGCAATTATTTATCTTTTATATTTATATTTTTAAACAACTAATTAAAATTAGTATACAGTATTGGTAATACTTGAGTTAAATTTTAATTTTTTAAGGCTTATTTTACATTTTTTTACAGTATGAAACAGAGATTATCTACAAGTTTAGAAGGCATAATGAGCATAAATATATTAGTTCACTAATTTAAAGTAATAAATCCGAATTACTTTTGATTACCCTATTAAGTCTTGTATTCCTTTATTCAAAATTAAATTATTTGGAGATGATTTAGTAAAATAAATGAGGAATAATTCTGGTTTATTAATATCATTTCTACCATTTAGCATGCCAGGTCTAAAGAACATATTAGCCGAATCACCATTCACTAATTTATTGTTTCCGTGCACGACTGACTGGTCTTATCGAGCCAGCAAAAACGGCTAATAAAATGGGCTAAATTACGACAGGACACTGCCGCAGCGAGTGAGATAGAGGGAAATGGGGAAATGGAGGCCGCACTCGCATAGGAATTGACCAAATGACGATGGCCCGAGGGCCAGAGTTCCTTGCTGGCGGCATTTCGTTAAATTAAATCAGAGCGGCTAGCAAAAACTCCCGCTCTGTATGTGTAGTATCCCCCCCCCCCTTTTCGAAATGAGGCACATAATCATGAAAAAGTCAGCCATGGCAAGGACAACAACAAGCGAGCAGAGATAACCATAAAAGCGTCGCCCAAAAGTCTGCAGTACTTTTTGTGTTTTCTGTGTCCTGCCGCCTGCTTTAACTTTTGCCCCCTCCGAAAAACACACAGGACCTCTTTCGCACAGATTCGTAGTAGTGGCTAGTGGCCCCGCATTGTATTGTTTCCCCGTTGGCAGCTTCACTTGGGGAAAACTCGGCAAAGTTCAATGCCTGCATACAATACAATTTGGAATTGGCCCTCGAATAGGGAAGAAGAAACCTCTCAGCCACTAGTTGTGAATGTCATTTTTGCATTTCTGCTTTGAAGTCAACCGGAAAATTTTCAAGGCAAACTCGTACTCGTACTTTTGGCCAACTTAAAGGCAGGCAGCGAAAACAAAGCGCCAGAGAGGGAAATGGAAAGTCTGCCAAGATGGAAATCAATGCCAGGACTTGTTTATTGTTCAGTCGGAACACTTTGTTCAGCTGACTGGATTCCTCATTGGGCTGTTGGCAAAGGACCGAAACTATGTCAATGCCGGGTTATCTTAAAGTGCTCTCTCTCGTCTCCTCTGCCGCAGGACTCTGAAAACGGCTTCATATTGCCAGCACTCAGCAGTGCCGATTGCTTTGAGCCCGATCTGCCGATTCAATCAGTACGCAATTAGCTGCAATGTAACCAAACCCGTCACTGCCGCCGACTGAGCAGGCAGTTGTGTGTTAGCATATCAGCGGGTAATTAATCAACACGATATCGGAAGGGTCGCTCCATAAGTTTGCTGTTTATGCCTTAACTCGGCGAACAAAACGGTAAGGGATTCTTTGGAATGCAGGGAATTCTCTGAAAAATAGAAGTTCCTGGAAGCAACCATTTGAATAAAACATTATCAGTCCGGAATGTATAAGAAATAAAAAGGGGAAACTCATTTTTCAGCAGTAGCGAGAAAATTATGTAAAATAGAAAAACATCGGGATAAAATATGTTCAAATTTTCTTAAAATTTCAATGATTAAAATATTATTGCAAGCTTTACTCAAGTCAACGAACCGAAAACGCAATGAGCGACCTAGAAATGTTTTTAAAAAGTGCCTTAAAGTATGCTTTAATATATATGAAATCTGATAGATTTATGCTGCATACTTTTAGACACCTTTAAAGTTAATTTTCATAATCACAGCAGGAGATACCAGTATGTATTATATTTTATATCTCCATTTTCTTTGTGATTGCGCAACATTCGTGTGTATCAACTCTCGTTACTCATACGCCACGTTGTTCAATTATGGCGACCATCCGGCATCGCTCCGATTTCCACTCGCTTTCCTCCGCTCTCATTGGCATTCGCAGGCATAATTTATGGCTTGGCAAAGCGTCTAGGCCATAAATTAATTGTCGCGCCTAAGTGCGCACACTGTCGTCTGAGCACTCGGATCGACATGGAATGGAGGCAAACTTAATAGAAAATTGCCGGCATTGGAGGGCAGACCGACAGACAGGCAGACAGACAGAACCGAATCGAGGAGGTTCCGATGCAGGGCAAAGTGAAATATGGCCAAGAGCAAAATATGGCTACCAGCGATGGCCAACTGCAATATGCCAATGATAATTGCTCGAACATTACACATACGCCGTGTGGTCAGGCTTTACGGTTTTATCTTCGCCATTAAGTGTAATCAATTTTACGAAAGGCAAAAGGCGAGTGGCGAATGGCGAACTTTTATTCCTTGTCGGTTAACCAATATAGGATTTCACTCACAAACAATAAAGCAGCTGAAATTGTTTTTACAATTGCATTCCGTTTCGATTGCAAAAGGAAGCCGAATGGAGTCAAATCGATTCCGATCATAAAGTGTGTGCCCTGGAGTGGCGCATGTAAACACATACAGGGAGCTCAAGGAGAAAGCGGAAGGAGATCCCGAGCTACCCAGCTCCGATTAATGTCTGTATTTAAGTGAAGCACAAGCACACTTTGAGGCGAAACTTGCTGAGCTCAGCTGGTGGGTAACTTGCCAACGCCAGCAGTTGTGGCCCTAGAAAACGATTATGTGTGCTGCTGGCTGTCAACACGCTCGAGGGTGCAGCTTGTGGTCCCCACAAGGATTTCGATTGCGATTGCGAGCTACAAGGACATTCCCACCCATTCCTCATTCCTCATTCTCACCTTAAACCGATTTCAGATAATTTCTGACTTTTATTTTTCATTTGCTCAACGATATCGCCTCTCGACGAAGCATTTACGAGACACATCCGTCACTTGTCGGCGCTTTCAGCGGGCGTTATCTGATTTCGTTTCCGATTTTTTGTTCAATTTCTTTTCTTTTTTGCCCTGGTTGTTTCCAGATTTTTCGGGTTTTTCTGCGTGACATGTGATGCGCATGCAAATGCGAAAACGGGCGGTTTTTAAATGAGGCACGCAGCGCAGTCTTTTTGGGTTCATCTTTGCAACATTTTCATGGGATTTTATGCTCATTGAAATGCGACATCGCTGTCTAACGAAGTTTTCCCCCGGTTTTCTAGGCGAAATCTGCCAAGAGTCACAGTTTTTGGCCTAAAATGTCCCCGCGCTCACTTATCGTGGCTCATTGTGAGTCATGACCGCCTGTTTTTATAGTTTGCCCCGATTTGTATGCGTATTTGTATTTAAGCATTCATATGGGACCGCATTAGCTGGGGGGAAGCGGGGTTGTGGGGGGCGAAGCGAAAGAAAAATAATCATAAATTCCAAAAGCGGCACTTATAATGCCGGCTGAGTGATGAAATGGCCGGGCAGAGCAGACATTGTCAGCCATAAAAATGGCGACACACGACAAAAAACTTTGCCGCCCCAGAAAACGAAGATGGAATTTGTTTAAAAAAGCAGAAATACGCAAAAGAACCCAATGACTTCTTTGCCTTTGACTTTTGGATCTACTTTCCGCATATCCAAACAGAACTTCTCTGATTTTGTACCCAATATTTTTCTGTCAAATTTCATCTTGATTTAATTTGTCCTGGCAAATAGAGTGGCAAAGTGTCGGGTGCAATTTGCTGCACAAATATTTAGCTCCATCCACTGCGCTCAGAGTGAAAAGCGGAAACACTCAGCCAGCATAATCGATAGTTGGGAATATTTAAAGGAGCTCTCCCCCTTCCTGCAGTCTAGACATTTGTGGGCCAAGTTGAGGGGAGAGGAGAGGAGAGAGCCCCGTCGAGTGCATCGACTGCCACTCAGGGCGTCATTGCGATGTCAGTGCAACTTAACCTTAAGTGCCCGGGATCATGGACAATCCAAGGCTTCCTCGCTTCTCGTCGTCAAGGAGTCTTGGCTTCCCATCCTATCGCCTTCTATACACTTCGGCACACATGCTGATATTGAGTTGCAATTGAGATTAACTAGGCCAAAGCCATCCGCCTGCCAGTTCAATAATGCCAATTTATTCGTATCTTTACATTATAGATATGTGTTCTTTTCCATTGTAAATATAAAATAAGAAAGCTGAGTCGCAGAAATCACCAAATTGTCAAAATAGCTGTCTAAAAGTATGCAACAAAATTAGTTTAATCCAAATGTTATGTGAATGTGTATAGGAAGACGACTATCCCTTAGTCATTGCATACTTTTAGACACTCCTTAAGAATAGTTCATAAATGGTAAAAAACAGTTTAAAAGCTGTCCAGAAAATGTAACATTTTACAGTAACTAAATTAGTAGTCATATTTTTAAGCTTTGGAGTAATAAGAAGTTGATAGTTTCTTTTGCTTAAATATTTCAAGACATCCTCCACGCAATCCCGCCATCTAGTATCTCACCTCCACTAAATTTCACGCTCCATTAAGGCGGCTTTGATTTAATAGTTGGCCAATCGGTTTTCGGTAATTTCGATTTATGTTCCGAGGCAAATCGCCGCCATAAATATGCATATATGTTATGCGACGCGAACCCCACGCAACCACAAACATTTTCCACCACATTTGCTAATTTTCGGGTTGAAAAGTCGGCAAATATTTTTGGTCCTTTTAACCGCAGCTCAGGGGTTTCAGTTCGGGATGACAGTTTCGAGGGGTCGAGCCCCTTGGCCATGAACCATGCATCATGTTAATTTGCACGAGGCGAGCGCTTTTGATTTTGATTAAGCGCACGCTTAAAGCCAAAGCCAAAATCTGACAGCCGCCAGCTGCCGTTTGGCTCGTTTGGGCCGTTTCGGTTATCGATAGCCAAAGTGGGCCGAAATGACGGGGCAAACAAACTGGCTAACAACAAATTGGAGGCTTCGACAAGTTGGGCCAGGCGTTTCGCATTTCCTCGCATTTCCTGCCAGCCGCATCGTTAATTTTCACAGCGTGAGCAAATTTTCCATGCATAAACTTAAAATTAGCACAAGGCTCCCCAGAATTTTTGGGTGGGGCTTTTGGGGGACCAAAAATTTGTGTGAAAATCTTTTCACTGCTGCCCATAAATTGCATGCTCGCTGATAAACAATAAATTAAGTTCTGTTCCCGCGTCGGCTTCCCAGCCTCGCATTTTCCGCTTTTCGAATTTCCCACGCTTTTCCACGCCGTTCATGCGCCACGCACGCATACGTGCAACATTTCTAAGCTAATTTTCGCTCGCTTTTGATACCCTGTTACCTATCTGTGTGAATTGCGGTTGGTGGAGGGGGTGTGGCGTAGGGTATCAGATGGCACATTGCCTGGGAAAAGGCCTTTAAGCTGGGAGAAACATTTACAGTAACATTTTAGTGAATATTTGGTTAAACAAAAAACTAAATGCTAATATATTTTAGGTTTAGTATACATCTATTTGAATTGTATCTCCTTGTTTTCTTATCGTTACAACTAAAAACGGATAATTAAAAAAATATGTATCCCATAAACCCTAAAACAATATTTGAGTGTTTCTTTTATTTGTTTTAAATTTTTGTACAAACTAATTTTAAATTTCTTTAAAATTTATCGAAATTTAAGCCTAAATAAAAAATATTTATACAACTATTTAAAAATACCCTGCATATTTTTTTTGTATTTCTCTGAATGACTTTAAAAAGTTTTTAAAGCCAAAGTTTCTATATTATCGATATGATAATGAAAAACATCGAAAAAATCAATAGCGTCAAGTATCGATCATTTTAAAGTCAACGAAAATAAGAACTCACAAATGGGCTGACAAGTAAAATACTTCCAAACTGAATATTCTTATTAACTTTCTTTACACTACATTATCTTATTTTCGCAAAAGAGCAACTCCGCTTCGATTAACGAACGAAACTTTTCCCCAATGGTCCTCTTACATTATTATCTATTCGAAAATGTTTTGCATATTGCCCGAAGATGGAAAGCCGCACGTACGCAAATGTTGCGGGTGCGCATTAAATTTAACTTTGTGTTCGAAATTTTTCAAAAAGTAAATCGTAAAATTTGTCATGTCCCGACAGGCAGGGAAAACCACCCAAAACCTCCCAAAACCACCCAAGCCACCGAACCACCGTCGATGTGGTGGAGTCGATTCATGTTTTCACGTTGCTACGCATACGCATGTGAAAAGTTTGCGTATGTCTTCCAGCTGCCTTTGGTGAAAGTGTGTGCGTGCCCCGGCGAAAGTTTTCACTTTTTTCTGGTTTGGTTTGGTTTTTTTCTTGCGCGTGCGGAAACGGAAATGTGCAACAGCAGTTTTGCTCCGTCTTCGGGGGATGGATGGAGGTCCTTGGTCCTTGGTCCTTGATTCCTGGCTGCCAGTTAGGAGTTCAGAGCGAAGAGTTCGATAAACTGAAGCCGCCAGCGGGAGCTCGACTCGTATCGCCTCATTCAATTATTCGTATTCCAGTTGGCTGCCTCTGCGATCTGTGCCGATTTGTACCAGGCTTTGATGTGCGAAAACTTTTGCTTCAGCTCTTTTTTCCCCACCGATTCGCTTTGAGTCCCAGCTGCCTCCTCCTATTGATGAACTTAGTTCAACCGTTTCCTGGTTATCTAACTTGCTGCTCGGCGACTGCCGGTCACAACTTTTCCCCGAAGCTTTGACATATTTAGTGGGCCAACTTTTTCGTGGCCATAAACTTGCCAAAGTGCGCTGATGACCGGAAAACATTTCTGCCATCATAATTAGCATCTTTTCGGCTGGCGGAAAACAAAAGCACACATAATTGCGCATATATATTTGCTCGATTGCTGTTTTATGTTGGGAAAAAGAGGACTTTTGATTTCTTACTCAGGTCAAGAAAATAAAAGAAAATGGTTTATTATGATCTGCAATTAAGGCTGATACCCACGGGATTTAGCTTTGAAATTAATGTAATGAAAATTACACCGAATTAAACCTTTTAACTTTTTATGGGTATTATTATTTAACTGGTAGAAACTCCATTAATATTTATTTATTACTAGCTTTTTTAACTTGAAGAAATTCATTTATTTAATATTTTTTCTACATTTATTTCCTTTAAAAAAGAAGGTTGGCTGAACCATGTCTATGATTTAGTAAGGAAGATAATCGATTCCTCGAAACAGCTAGGTTTGAAGTCCCCAAGCACTTCGCCAAAAACACTCACGCAGCAGCAAACAAATGCCGAAAGAAATAAAAAAGAAAGTATAATTGTTTGTTGAGGATTTTTTCGTATGCCCATACACATATTCCCATTCTCTCTCTTCGCTGTGCGTTCATTTATTTGTTTTTCTGCCTCGTTTTTGAGCAGAATTTTTATGCGAATTTTATTACTTTTCAGTTTCAGTTAGGGCTTTGGCAGCCACCAAAAGTTGCGGCCGAACAGAAAGCTCCGGGCATTCGAATGGCCCGCTAAAACCAACAATACGTCGCTACGTATGTGCAAATGAAAATGAAAATAAATTTCCATTTGGCACAAGTTTTTATGCCGCTGCGTTCGCACCATTCCGCACTGACCTCCATCCCTGAATCTTTGTTTTCATTTTTATTTCTAGGCTACAGCGCTGCGATGGCGCCCACGCCGCCCACAACGACGACGACCACGATCTCGCCCTCGAATCTGCTGCCCTACTTCGACTTTGATGTGCCGCGCAACTTGACCGTAACCGTCGGCCAGACCGGCTTCCTCCACTGCCGCGTGGAGCGGCTCGGCGATAAGGATGTAAGTATTGTAGAAAGTAGAAAGTTTGCAAAAATCGAGAACTCCTAAGGGTTTTTTGGGGGGAAACGCACTGGGAATACCCTTTTGGTGAAATATGAGTTAGGATTACCAAAAATATTGCGTTAGAAATAAATTGTTGCGTACTTTTGACACCTATTTTGCCATTTAAGTGATTTCACAAAACACAGCTATTTCCGTGGCACCCCCAATAAATGTCTATTGTTTAATAATGTTTTCATTTATATTAATAACTAAAGGAAATAAATGAGCCTATAATAGTTAATTAAAAACCATGTGAGTATTCATACGTATATTGCTTATATTAATATTTAACTGTAATCGATGTGTATGCAATGCGTTAAATAGTTTATTTAACATGCACCACCGATTAAATATACCGTGTGTAATTTAACAAAAACATGCGCAATGGAAAAATTGTTTACTGAAAATGTGAAAGAAATTAATTTATTGTTTCAAGCCTCTGGCAATTTGGATGAAAAACCGACTGTTTAGCATTGAAAAACGCATGAAAGGCAGGGTACTAAAGTCAATGGCTTAACATATGGAAATTGTGGAAAATAAATGAAAATTCCGCTTGGGATTTGCAGGCACTCAATCATTCCGGCCGTGATTGCCAAACCATTGGGGTCCGGTTCGTCTCGTTTCGTTTGGCTTTTTTTCCTTTTGGTCTAGTCCAAAGCCAAGTGATTGAAGGTCGCAGTGGGTTGTTAACCCCTTGCCAAAATGTCCTGTTGTAGAGGGCTGGCCTAATATGTCAACATCACTGGCACATTAGGTGGGCGACCAGCTACACAGAGGGAAATGTTCAAGGACAATGTTCTTGAATTCAGAATATTTGCTCTTGAATTGAGAACATTCCTTCTTGAGTTGAGAAAATTTCCTCTTGAATTGAGAGAAATCGTTCTTGAATTGAGAGCATTCGTTCTTAAATTTTAAAAATAAGAATGTCAGAACTCACTGTGTATCATCTCTTGTTTGGGATTAGCCCTTTTGACCAGGAGAGGAGAGAAGCCCTACGCACACAGTGGTCCGGAGTGGTGACAGATAGTCCAATCATTCAAAATTCAGGCACTTCGTCCGGGTCCTCGAACCAGTGTGCATTAGCAGCCAGGACTCGTGCTGTTATTAAATGGCATGCGGATGGCGAAAGGGGAAGTGTAGGGATAAGAAGATACGGAGGGCCTAGGCCAAATTACCGGGAGATTTGGAGGCTGCACTCGAGAGGCTGGTAGAGAAATGGCCCAACAAGACAGGCGACAACCGAGCAACGTCCTGTGGGAGTGGCCCTCCTCCTCCCCCAACACCACCCACGCACAAATAGACTTGGGTGCTGTGCTCTACCAAAATGACTAATTTATGAGCCATCAATCACGTGACTGGCTCAGCCATCAACCTTGTGCGCCCGTGTTATCAGCTTTAACTTGCCCGCTTTAAGGCGGCCCAGGGGGGAAAGGGGGGCGGAGACGTCAGACGAGGCCGGAAACCGGAAGTTGTGCGCCTTGAAGGAAGCAGCCAAAGTGCAGGCACGAACCGAGAAGAGGAAGAGCAACAGGAAAAGGAAGAGCAACTAGAACAGGAGTAGCTCGGAAGGCAGACAGGCTCAAGTTTACCCATTTAATGTGAGCTCTCATCATTGGGAAAGTTCATTAAAAGCATTGAAACTACATTAAACAAATGACACGCAAACAACCGAGAGCCGAGCGAAATCCTTGCCCTTGAGCCTTAATTACTTGGGTGGACCACCTTCTCTCGGCAGCAACCATCCACAATCCCATCCCCTGGAGTCCAGTATTCGACACTGCCCTTTCAGTTGCCGCCTTCCGGCTGCTGATGTTGCTGTTGCTGTTGCTGCTCTTGATGTTGCTGCTGCTGCTTGTCACTCTCGCGGGCACTTGCGTCAGCAATCGATTCCACGGTGGCCGCCACCACAGCGGCAAGGACATCGCTGTCCAGCCGAGTGCCCCACTTGTGGCCCCCCGCCTCCTCCTCGCTGGAACTGATCAAGATGGCCGCAGGCGCACGGCTGGGGGTGGGTCCTTCCAGCTGATCGTGGTGGGTGAACATGGAGGGCGACGTTGAGGCCGTCTCCAGTTGAAAGGGTCGCAGGAAGCGACTCGGGTTGGGAAAGGGGCGGCGGTTCTCCAAAATGAGCTTAATGTCACGCGCCGACTGCCACCAACTAAACGGATAAGAGTAAAGAAATTGAGTCAGGTTTTTAAGATGCTTTTATAAATATTTTTATCTTACCGATACCACGGCGTCAGCTGCGACTTGATCAGCATGTAGATGTTGGCAAAGTAAACGGTGATCTGGGGGCAATGACATTAGACATGGGTTGGCGGAAGAAGAACAAATCACCCTCGCTACCGTCATGAACAGGAAGAAGAGCATCCAGGACTTGGTCCACAGCTTGCTCAGTCCCCAGGAGTGGGTGTGCAGGGCGTAGTACTGGATGCCCACCAACAGTGTTCCGATGATTCCAAAGGCCACCAAGGTGAGCAGCGAGAACATCTGGCAGTCCTCCTGCAGCGCCCTGCGACTCATGGCCCGCGAATACCACAGACGCAGCGACTGCAGACAGGTGTACCTGCAACGGAAGCTAGAGAGGTGAACCGTCCGCCCCACAACACAAAGCCGCTAACAAAGCCGCACTGGCAATTAGAAGGAGTTTCGCCGCCACAGAAACGGGAGCAGAGGCGAAAAGAGCCACAAAGCCAACTCAGCTGATTAAAAGGATCTGAGCCGCAGGCGTCTTTCATCTGCTGCCGCTTCGAGTGGCACCTGCCAACTGCCATCTGCTTAAGACACTGGGAAAAAGTCACTACTACTAGTTCACTAGGGTGATAACAAAGTTAAATCTTAAATAGTTTCCATTTCTATTTTTTTTCTTTTTGTTATGACAGGGGTGTTCAAAAGAAAATCAGCGACTCAAAGAAGAATCGACGTGTTCCCAATGCTAGATAGGCGTGTGACCGCAGGCCTGCTTTGTGAGCATATGGTTCATCCAACAATTTCTTTTTTTTTTACCAACTGGTACTTTTTTTCCAGTGTGCCTCTTAACTTACCGCAGCGTCTGCTCCGTGTTGTACTGAAACTGGCACAGCTCGCAGGTGGTGCAGCGGGAGGTGCTAATCCAACGCTCCAGGCAGTGCACATGGACATATGTCAGCGAGCCCTTGCACAAACACGGCGACACGAGTCTGCAAACAAATCGGAAGGGGAGGGGCGGAAGTTTCAGTGGGCGTGGCGTGGGTGGGTAAACAGCGGCAACAATGAAAAATCAGGGGATTAAAAAGACAGCCAACCGGATAATCAGGGATAAAGTGCTCGATGGGGAGGGGGGTGAATCACAAAACTGGAACGATGTTCTGTGTGGACTGGCTGTCTACTGTGTTAATTTTAATA
This sequence comes from Drosophila pseudotakahashii, assembly GCA_035046095.1. Taxonomy (NCBI): domain Eukaryota; kingdom Metazoa; phylum Arthropoda; class Insecta; order Diptera; family Drosophilidae; genus Drosophila; species Drosophila pseudotakahashii. The sequence goes on from JAWNOE010000247.1 coordinate 16,362,330, forward strand.
ATTAAAATAAATAAGTGCATTCGCTCGCGGGCCCAGCACTAAATACATTAAATGCCGTGCAATTAATTTCTTGCACAATTTGCGGCTGCACGTACGTAATTAAATGGAAGTTACAGCACCCTTTGTCAGGATATTCGAAAGGAGGGATATTCGGGCCTGATTGGGGATTATTTAACAAGGGATGATGACTTCACTGATATATAAAATAAAGTAGTAAAAATAAATGTATGAATATTCAATTTAAAATTTCATACTTGAAAATATTTCAATCAAGGTAGAAATATTAATTTAAATAATCTTATTTTAATTGGATCTTAAGGAAATGCCTATTAAAATCAAAGTTAAAAATCCATAATTTAGTATTTCCGTATTTTAAAGTAATAAAAACACAATGAATAAAAATCATTGTATATGAAATCAATGGATTTAATAAATTTTTAATCAGTGAAGAATTTTAATGAAAATTAATGTTTAGAAAGGGGTTTCTTAAACATTGAAAGTAAGAATCCTAGAGGGTATTAGGATATATCCATCTAATCATACTCACTGTTCGGGATTATCGGCGTTGTGACAAATGCGACAGACCAGCGATCCCACCGAGGGCATGGAGTCATCGGAAACGGACTCGTAGCCCAGGTTGTTGCACTGGGTGGCTCCATCGATGCAGTGGCGCAATGTGGCGATGGAGTCGGTGGTCGTGGGTTTGGGCGATGGTGAGGCGAAGGCAGAGCAGGTGGCGGCGGCCAAGACGGCCTCGGTGCTGACCAGGTGAGGATTGGGATGATGCGGCAGCTTCTGGAACTGGACATTTGGCTTGAGGCCCAGGGAAACGGAGCAGGCGGGCAGCTCTGGAACCTCAGTATTCTCTATGGATTCCTCCTTCTTAAAGGTCTCCACCTTCTCCCAGGAACTGATGCGGGTCTCCACCACGATCATTCCGGGTGGGGTGTCATCGGCACTGCTGGAGGACAGAGCCTCCTCAATCTCCATCTCCAGCGTGGTTTCCACCTTAAGATCTTCGACATTCACCGTCGGATTGATCCTGTGGTCACCGGCATTGCTGGTGGTGTCTAGGAAAAGGAATTCAGGATAGATTTTCAGTTGAGAGCTGGTCAACTAACTAACCACATTTCTCGCACTCCATTCTTCAATCTGCTTCGAGGTCTTTTGGACAGTTGGGTACCGAAATTAACCAAAAATTTTAATACATCTTCTGTGTAATATTGAGGTTGCTTTTGCTTTCCTTTTGTTTCGGCTGAATATCGTATTTCTGAGGTCTCTTTTAGGCTGTCACCTAGTTCATGGAGTGCTTGCTTTAAGAGAGATAGAAATAAATTGTATAACAACCCATTTTGCAAAATATAACTAAAGAAGTTCACCTCTGGTTCTTTATCGATCTTCTCCTTGTTCAAAAATCCTAGACCATTTTCCCCGGGGAAGGTGGGGGTGCATGCCCCTAATGGAGGCAGTTAAGCATGCGCTGGCTGGAAAACAAACTTGTCCCGCAGCCAAGTCGCCCACATTAATTGTAATTGACAGACTGGAACCGCGCTGTCAGTGCCCACGCAAAAACTGGCTTCTAGGGGCATTCCACCCCCTCTAGTCATCCCCTCTTCTACCGCCACTGCACCCATAAACTCAAAATTGAAAGTGTAACAGTTACGGCAAATAACTTTGCCGGCGCTTGGCTTCCATTATGCGGCACTCCACGCAGAGCAGGCTTCCTCGGGTAATTTATGCCCGTGCCGTTAGTTCGTTAGCCGTGAGTTTTCCGCGGGGAAAGCGGGATGGGTGCCATTTCCATATCAGCTGACACTGCTTGGCGTTCATTGCGTGTTTTTTTATACCCTCTCGGAGGATCTTGTGCCTTAAAATTAAAGGAAATTCATATAATTTGTTGAGTATCAGAGAAGAAAAATAGACACAATTTAAAAATTGGGAAAAAAGAGGAAATAATATTAAAATTAAAACTAAAATATAAAGATTAGAGTTTAATATAATGAATTTTTATAAAATATTTATATATTTTTACTGGCCTGTCAAAATATCTTAGTAAACCAAATAAGCCTTTGTTTTCTTAAAAAAAATAAATTTGATGATTTCCTGAAGCTATCGATTTTCTAAAGTATTTTCAAACATGTTTAATGACATTTGGCAATATCTTATTGATCCAACATCCCCTTGAATTTTCCCAGAGAATTCAATTTCATTAGCCGACCTTCCTGCAGAGTATTCTAATCCTCGCCCGCCGAAGCCCGAGTTCTGTTGTTGTTTTCGACCGCCCTTGCCGGAAGCTGGCGTTGGATCCGCTTGTTCAACTTGACTTCACAGGATTGTCCGTTCACTGTTGATTTATTACGCGCCGAGTGCCGCCAACGTTTTCATAAACGCAGCTCCTGCTCAGCGAACACGAGAGCACAAGCAATTTACTCGTGTAATGCCAGCGGAAAAGGCGGCTGGAAAAAAAGTATATTAAACAAAGTTTTAGGCTTTGTGAAAAGGCAGCGAACCCTTTTTAATGCCGACAGGACAACCTTCGTTCGCGGAATTCGGGTCGAAAAAAAGAGGGGAAAAAATCTGTTTACAACTTTGTTTACAAAACGCTGCCATTGAAGTCTCCATTTGTTTATTGTCGTGCTCGCAGGAGTAACAATTTAATTTGGATCAACTTCATTAACGAATTTGCGAATCGGAACCGCTTTCCGCAGAGCTTAGTGCAACTGCTCACGCCATTTCCTTTCCTAAGCTCGGACAAAGCCAGCGCGGCAACAAACTAACAACTGCAACTGCAACTATTTTTGGCTCTGTCGAGTTTCGGGCCAAGTCTAAAGTCTCTCTTGGTTAGAGACGCAGAAAATGCGTCAGCAAAGTTTTTAATGTATTTTCGCCAAGTTTTCCACACGCTCGCACAAACACGCTCACAACCTCAACTGAAACTTCTTTCATTTGGCATTTTCCTGCGAGATGACAGAAAAACAAAGAGGGGCAAGGAAAGTAAGAGTCCTGCCTGCAAGTAGAGCGAAAGAGCGAAAGTTTCCGGCCGCAGCGAACACAAAGTGTTAAATAATATAAAACTATGCTTGTGGTATTTATTTAAACCTAAAGACATTACGAAAATTATACCCCGAGCAAAAGTTTTCGCCACTCACGGGACAACCTGCAACCTGTCTGTCCCCCAAGGATTGGTTTGCATGGGGTGGGTTGGGATGGGATGTGATGGGGATGGTTTGGTTTAAAGGCTGAGATTGGGACAACTTCTTGACAGGGGATATGGCTGAGCTGGAGTTGTAAAACTTTTCACTTTTGATTTTCGCCTTTTGCCAGCTGAAGAGAATTAAATATTTAAGAGCTGGCCTGCTGGAATATCTAATTGAGGAGCGCGATAGAGTTGCCCATCCAATAGTTATTTAGTTTGCAGTGCATTTCACTTGTTATATTTTATTATACTTTGCTTAAACAAAATGTTTTTATTTAATATATTATTTTTAGAATATTTTGTTGTGGGTATGTGCTTTTTTTTGGTAATGGGTCTTTTTCCAACCCTATAGTTGTTTTGCTTGTACTACATTTTTGTTGTTATATGTTGTAAAACATTTATTTGAATTGTTTAAAATATAAATATAATATTTTTTTAATATTTTATTTATAGAACAGTAATTAATTATTGATAATTATTGATTCCATAAAAGGTATCGCCTTTAATTAAATATTTAATGTTTTTTTTGTCTATTTCTAAATGTGTTCTTAAAACAAAAATTTTTTTTTCCGAGTGTGAAGAGAATTAAATATGTAAGGAACGCGATAAAGTTGCCAATCCGATAGTTATTTAGTTTGCAGTACATTCCGAGCTCGCTTTACGGCCTGAGTAAATAGCAATTGCCCAGTGCCCCCTGGCATTACTCATACGCACTGTGCGCCGGCGACAATAAACGAACGGGTAAATCGCCCTCAATGTTGCCGAGATTTGACCTTTTCCCCTCCTCCCAACCACTGCCGTTTAATTTACATTTTGCGCCGAGACAATTCGCCTATGATCCTGGGGGGCGTAAAAGCGGCAGTCGCTCATAAAAGTTTTACAAGCGAATGATTTTTATTTTTACGTATTACGTGACCGATTTCATTCGGCAGTGTGACCCGATTTCAGTCCTTCCCCCCGAAATCGAATGAATTTATTAGATGGCCAATAGTTGGTGCAAATAGTAGAATGGCCAACTCAACTCAAAAGGCCCAAGGGAAGCGAGCAATTAAATTTATTAATGAGCTGGCATATTTTCAACTTTAATGTTGACAGTCGGCAGGCATTTAAAGTTTTCGTCCAGGAGAATGGTGGCTTAAGGGCAAAACTTTTTCCCTGTAATTAAAATTGAGTATCACAATGGCCGGGAACAACAACAGAAACTAAGGTCATCAAATAAATTGGAAACAATGTGCCAAAAAGGGCACAAAGTGTGTGGGCTGAAATCACGGGGAAGTGGAGAGACACAAAATCATGGTTAATGGCTTTCCCCAAAAGATTTTCCCAGCTAAGGCGCTGGGCAATCAAATGAAAATGTAATTCAAGCAATATAAAAATGCTACCAAATAAAGGCTGAAAATGGCGACAAAGCTGTCTCATTGCCTTCGTTTTTCGTCGTCTGTTTTTTACCCCTGGGTTCGAAAAGGATTGAAGGCTATTTGAAACAATTGGAAATCGCGCTGAGCAAGCAGCTTTGACAAAATTGGACATCGACCCACTGACAGACTGACCTTACGGGTTCAGTCTGCTCTGGCTTAAAGAGCCTAGCAATTGTCAAGGGCCATTTGCACGAGCATCTTTCATTTCCTCAGCAACGGGGCGTATACCTAACGTTGGCCTTTTCACGCTTAAACTCAAATGTGTTTGGGCTTGAGCTCGGCAACTTTTCCTTTGTTTGTTTGCTGATTAAATGCCAGTAACAAAAAGCGAAATGTTAAAGATTAACCAACGCCGGGACAGCAGGGAAAAAGAAACGAAAATAAAAGGAAAGTTAACTTTGCGCTTTGTTTTTCATTTTGCCACCTCATTCCCTCAACTCCGGCGGAGCAGCAGACAAAACACGTTTAACTCACTTGCGAGGGAAAAAGTTTTAAGTGCGGAATTTGTAACGCTCGCCGAAAGTTTGCCAACTGAGAAAAGCACTTCATTCCGATCCCTTGTTTTTTCGTTGTAGGTCTCCTGGATACGCAAACGTGATCTGCATATCCTCACCGCCGGCGGCACAACCTACACATCCGATCAGCGTTTTCAGGTGAGTTTCAAGTGTTTCGAAGGGGATGTCCTCGGGGGAAACTTAAAGTTCTCCCCTTAATCGCCGCAGGTTCTGCGACCCGATGGCTCCGCCAATTGGACACTGCAAATCAAGTATCCGCAGCCACGTGACTCCGGCGTCTACGAGTGCCAAATCAACACGGAGCCCAAGATGTCCCTGTCCTACACCTTCAACGTAGTGGGTGAGTTATGGCCATGTTTCTTGGGATAGAGTAAACAAGTTTTACACAAAAATACGACCGTATTTTAAAGACAAAGAGATTGATTGTCTACTCTTTTAGCTTAGCATCTTCAAATTGGAAGGGATAAGGGAATAATAATAATAATATCTGGAAATTATTACCTGTTACTTGTTCACTTTGTGAGGTGAAATATAATACAGATCACTAAGTTTAATATTTTAAATAAAATTAATTTAATTTTAAAACAAAAGTTGATCTTCCATAAGTCAATCCACCATACAATATTTAAATTTAGCAGATTGAATTATTTATTAAATTGATTTTATATTTATAAATTCGTTCTATCGCCACCAATACTTTATATATAATTATATTTATGTAAGAGAAGTTCAAGTATAGTTTCCCCCCCGTTTCAGAGTTATTTATTTCTTTAAATTACAGTTCAGTACCTTAGAGGTATTCAACAGTTTGTGCTATGCCATTACCATTACCGATGACTCATCTCTCAGCTAGATAATCAAAAGTTCGACTATTATCCACCGGCACTGGGAAGTAGGCCGATCGAAATGGCAGGATGGCAAGATGGCAGATCCTTTCGGCCGGGCTCAAAATTGGTCACAAACCACTGAAGTGATTACTTTTACGGGCTAAGCTCTTGAAGCTTCCCAGCAGTTTTGAGTTTTGAGCAAGCCATGCAGGTTTCAAGTGCTTAAGCAGGCCATACAATATGCATGTTATTTTCCCAGCATTTTCCCCCCTTTTCCTGCGGAGCATGTGAGCCCGGTTAGCAGCCATTTTGGCCACCCGTCGAGCAGTTTAGCCAGCTTCTTCTGCTGCTCGTGATTATAAAATTTTCAATTCGATTATGTGCAAATTGGCTTGCTGAGCAGTAGAAGTTGAGGGTTAAAGTGCCCTACCTTACCTCTTTGTCTTGCCAATTGGCCGGGTAATTAGTTTGCACTTGGCTTGCGAAGGTTGGAGCTTAAAGATTGGATGTTCGAGACCCTTGTCACACATCAGCACATCAATCCTTGGTTCTGAAACTGAAACCTGAAAGACGTTATCCTTGCGAGCACACTTTGGCCCCAATTTGTGTGGGCAGTGTTTGTGGATTTTCGGTTTCGTTCCTGTTCGGTGCATTTTTATCGCATTGGATATTAGCAAAATGCATTTGGCTAAAAGCTTCTGGTGCGGAAGAGTGCTCTCAATGAGCTTATTTGATCTCTGATTTCCTCTCCCCCTTTGAAATGTTTGGCCAGTGTGTGTGGGCGATGTTGTTTTAGCCGCACGGACAAACGACTTTTGGCCAGTATAAAATGCTACGGTCAGCCATATCCACCCACTCGGTTATGAATCTTTTAGTGCTTCTGGTATGAGCTTTGAATATAAGTTTACACGCATGCAGGAGCAGGATATCAGTAGTAGTAGTAGTAGTAGTGGCAGAATGTATGGAAACTTGACAGGCTGACAAGTCGGCTTCAAACACTCACAGAGTCACAGAGACAGACACATAGAGTCATAAATATTACATTTGCGGAAATGCAAATGACTGCGAAACGGCTGCATATAACCGGGATCTGCCACGCCCACTAATGTGGGCGGCCATTCTATATGTATGTAGCTCCCAGCCGGGGATGGAACTCATTTGAATGCCCAAAAAGAAGTGTGCATATAAAATATTCGACATGCCACTCACGCGGAAACAGCAAACAGCAGGTCAGTGGAGACAGTGGTCGAAGAACTATGAAAGCGATAGTTTATATCCCTTAAAAACGCCATTAGTTTTGGTCCACAACTTAAAAAAGTGACATAAGAAATCCCTTAAATCGAAATAAAATAATAATAAATATGTAAAGTCATTAACGATTATATATGGATTATTAAATTATTTTTAAAAATGTGTAGATTTTTAAACAGAGATATAAAAATCGGAAAAAAATATATATTCCTAAGCCAAGCCAATAAAGTGTAACTACTGATTAATTCGATACTTTGTACATAGCTGTAGCCTTTTACAATTATATTAATTGATTAATTTTATATATTTCACATACCTATGGCCTTAAAATAATGTCATTAGTTCTCCAAAAAGTGGCATATAAAATCACTGAAATCTAAATAAAATAATAAACTAACTGCCTAGTCATAAAGTAGATATTTATTCATTTTTTATTTCTCCCCTATTTTTGGCCTCTTTACTGTGTCTCCACTGTACGGAATATGCCGTCATTGTCGTTGCAAACAAGTTTGTTGTTATGCCAAAATTTTTATGCGCTTATGCAAATAAAAAATTGTGCACTAAAAATTCCATAAATTTGTGTTTTTCCTCCGCTGCTGCTGTTTCTTTTCGACGCCAGTGAAAATTCTATTACACGCCATCCGAAACGAAATAAAAGCAGAGGAGTGAAATAAGAGTGGAGAAGGCGGAAAATGATAAACAAAACAGCGCCAAGTTGACCAGAGCATCATAAACATAAATCGCCTTCAGTCTGGGAAGCGGCCTCTTCCGCCTCCTCCGCCCACTTGACACCACCCTCTTGACACCACCCACCTAATACCACCCCCCAAAAACCACCCAATGCCTTCCGCCTTGGCCGCAATATTTTTGACATTTTAATGCTGCAGCAGCCGCTCCAATTGCTTAAATTACCAACTTTATGTACTCGACTCCAGTCCACGAAAAAAAGTGAAGGAAGGCACTAAGGATGCCAACTAGGTGTCAGCAGCGGTGGAAGCATGTTTATATGCACATAGATAACTCCAGACCCGACTCGATTTAATTTTGAATTTAAGGCAAATTACCAAACACGCTGATAAAGCGAGCAAATTGTAAATTAAATTATGTGTCCCTGTCCCACTCAAACTGAGCGACAACAAGGGAACAGCAGAACAGGACCCAACTGACAGCCCAAGGACGAGCACAGGGAGCAGAACAAGTGCCGGGGCGAACAAAAATAAATCGAGGAAGAAGCTAAATGAGGAAAAACCGACTGTGGTATACCCTTAAACTGAAGAACTAAAGATATTCTAAATTACAAAATATTAAAGTAATTTCTATAAATATTATTAAAGGTATTTTTCTCAATTTAGGTATTTAAAGTAATTTCTAAAAATAATTGTAAAGTAAATTTCCATTTTCTTTAAAATTAATGGTAGTACTTAAAAGTTTTTAAGTTGCAGTGAAATTCAGAGACACATATTCAACATATATTGCTACAGAAATAATTATTATTATATTGCTAAAACATTTTTCCACATATAAATTTAGCTGCTATGGTTGTTATTTCTAGGACTGCTTTTTGTACAGAAATCTATAATTGTATAGGGTCGTTGATATATCTTCTACTCCCTACAAAACTTGCCCTACCCTCTTGTAAGGGTATAATAAGCAAGGCGTTGTTGATGCTTCTGGAAAAATTTGTTTACCAGCGTGAATGTAATCAAGCGTAAGCGCTACCTTGCTTAGTTTAGTTGGTGGAGTTGGAGGAATCGGAGGGTGGGAAGGTGAGAAACGGTGGAGTGAAAAACAAATTGCACAACCGGCGGAAGAGCTGCAGCCAGGAGCCGAAGGACCTAAAAGGAGCCGGAATGGAGGGCAATTTGAATGCGTAGCTGACAAGATGGAGATGCCAAGTAGATGGCTCATTTTGGGCTCCATAAACCAACACTTTGGCTGGAATGGAAGGTGCTGTTGACATTAGCAGCCAGCACAGCAAATTGCATGCAATCAACCGAAAGTAATAATCCGAAGCATAAGCAATAAATATCCTCGGGCTGCAGGACCTTCATTGAATAAAAATCACATTTGAAGTACTCAGCTAAAAGTGTCAAAACTACCATAAGGGTAGATAAATCTTGACTTTAATTGACCAAAGAACATTACCCAGATTTTAGGGGTTTATAAATTGCAATCAAGCTATCCATCAACCCCTAAAATATCCGAATCCTGTTAAATTCACGCCGTCACAGTGTTTAATTTTAATTCCCCGCAGCTTCTGTATAAACTTGAACCAATCGTTCGATGGCAAAACCCATGAAAATTCGCCAACTTTTGAGTCCGAAGCTTCGAACGACTTAACCGATAATAACTTCCACTGGGACACTTTCTTTATTATTTCCCCTTTTCCCTCCGCAGTCGCACTAAATTAGTTTCAACTCGAGGGAGTGTTCGTTCCTTGGCAGCTTGAATGGAAAAATAATTGGGTGCCACAAAAATCCATTAACGTGGCCTTGCCGAGAAAACAAAGAAATCGTTATGAGCCAGAATTTCGAAGAAGTTCGACATCGTCTTTGCCTTCGAGGTTAACAGACGAAAACCAGGAAAATGCTGGCAATTATGATGCACATTGAATGCTCAAGGAGCGAACACTTGAGCAGCTTAAAAGTTAAGCGATTGCCATTGTCTTGGCAACTCAACTCAATTGGTTGCTGCACTTGTTGTTTTTACCGCCTGACCCAATTCGCATGCAAATTGTAGGCAAACGTGAGCGAAAAGTTTACCTTTCGCTTAATATATACAACAAATGGCCAGGTGAAGCTGCCAGGGGGATAATGATTTTTATAAATAAGTTGCAAGGACGAAGGACTCGGGGCGGAACTCAACCGAGCTGGGCCGCACAATTTGCCCGGCAATCAAATGTCTTACTTCCCATTTCGCTCGCTTGCCGCTCAAATTACATTCTACGGCGAATGCCTAGACCAAAAAATGCCCCAATGATAAATTACTAAGATATTGCCTGGGAAAATGGGATAAGGAGCTGCTGCGGAGGAGGAAATGATTAATGTCTCGGCAGCAATGCCGAATTATTAATAATAATAATAATCACAACAATGGAGGCTACTGAAAAGAGGCCGAAATTAGGGGAAACTCGGGGCAATGATGATGTTTCGGCATTTTCATTTCGCCATTTTCATTTTCCGGGATGGGCAACTAGGGATTGTGACAGGCAAATGGAGATGGCAGGAGGATGGAGGAGGGGGAATACTTCATCAATTGTGCTGGCAGTGCGGCTGACTTTTACAAATTGAATTTGTTTATTTGATTTGACAATTAATTCCGAGCAATTGCACCTACCCACGTCCGATTAATGGCTGGCCTGGAATTTAAAGAGGCTTGAAGTAGGGTTGGTAAATCGATATACAGCACTATCGATAATATCGATATTTAGGAAAAATCGATATGCTACTATCGATAGTATCGCTCAGATAAATATTTTAATTTTAAGAGTGTTTTCCATAGGTGTTATGATTCTAACATAATTTTCCAGTTACATTTTTATTACTTTTCCTTAGTGTTAATAATTTGTTGTTAATTTTTATCGATTTCCGGTAGTAACGATTATATCGATAGTGGCCACAATCGACAACCGAAACTATCGATGGCGCCCCTTATCGATGTTGTCACAACTCTACCGCATCAGATTAATTGTCGGCCTGAAATTTAAAGAGGTCGTAGATTAAAGACTATATTTTCAGCACGGCCCAGTTTGATATTGTTTTTCGGGGGCAATAAATACCGAGATGTTGTTACATGTGTGCAAACATGCATCAACACAGGCGAAGGGTAATAAATTTTTACAGCCCGGATCCGCAACGAGCATAAGGATTCCGCTTTCCCAGTTTCGAGATCCCAGTTTCCCAGATGCACTGCGATGCCCCAAAAAGTATGCCATGTTTTGTGCCCCTCCGCCTTTCGCTCGGCAAAGTTCATCGCTCCAAATGTTTATGGCCATATAGGCTTATGCGCATTTTATGCGCGAAATCAAGGAAAATGAAAATGCATTTTCTGCACTTTCTGCTGCGGCTGCACAAAATCCTTCCTCCTTTCTCCGCAGTCTGAGCTGCTTTTCCCTGTGTGTGTAAACAAGACTCGGCGAAGGACTTTGTTTGCCTGGGACAAGGGATAAAAGGATGTGGGGGGCGTTGTTTGACTTTGGCAGGCGGCCAGCCGTAGACTTTGCAACTTTTCGGCCTGGGTCAACTGCTTGCAGGTCTAATGAAAGCCCCAAATAGCCGTGCCCACTTAATCTAATTATGCTTAAATAAGAAATTTTCCACGAGAGCTGCCCGCCAAGTGGTTCGCATTTATAGCGCCTGTCATGCGGGTTTCGCACCTGGTTTTCCATCCCCAAGGAAAACCCCTCCCCCGCTTTTCCATTTGGAAAAGTTCCTGGGAACCACAGTCGCGTTGTCAGCTGCATGTGTGTGTGTGTTCTTCCGCTTGCTACTGGGGAGGCAATAATTTTCGCAACCACGGCTCCTTGCACTGCGAGGTGGGCAGAAGTCATAGACGGTTAGCTTTCGCTGCCACAATTGTTTTCCCAGGTATACTGTATGGTATACAGTACAACAACGGCCATCAGCGACAACAACGTGCGGCAGTCGGCGATTTTCCCGCTTTTCTCCCGCCCTTTTCCGCAGATATATGTGTGCGGGTCTATAAAACAGCCAGATAATCGCCCCAGCATGTTCGAATTCCACTCGGGCTTCTTTTCTTATCCCCCTTTGTTTTTCGGCTGGGATGTACATTACTTTTTCTGCTTGGCATTTCATTTAGATTAACATTTCTGGGACGCAGACCCAGAAACACCTGATTTAAAGACCAACTTAAAGTATGGAAAAGTCATCAGCACTTTTTGTGAGTTTCTGGAGCATTCATATTTCGCTTCATTCGGTTTTGAGCCGCTCGATTGAATGGCATTGGGCACAAAGGCAAAGGCAAAGGCGAGTGTGTGTATACAGTTGCTCCAGTTGCAATCCTCCTTCGCCTCCTTTGGCTGCAATTTATTCCACGGGCTTTGCGGTTGTTTAGGGGCCTGCAAAAGTTATCCTTTTTTCGCAGTTTACGAGTGAAAGTAGAGCGAAAGGCGGAAGAAAAAATGGTTTTTAAGTTTGGCACATTTTCCATTAAGGCAAACTGTCAGCCTTCATAAGCTTCCCAGTACAAATCGCATTTCGCGGCTGCCCGCGATGATTTCTCCGATTTCCCTGATTTCTCTGATTTCCCTCGATTGAAATTGAAATCATTGACGCTGTAACAACAAAAGGCACTTCAATGGTTGACATTTTGATTTCGTTGGCCCAAATGGAAGGCAGCCCAGAGTTCTTTCCAATCTGCCGGGCTTTTGTCTTTTTTTCTCTGCTCTGACAATTCCGCTGAGAGCTGGAGGAGAACAGTGGGCATGGCTGCAGGTACCCGGGACTGCCTTTTATGTGGCATAACAAAAGCTTATCGCCAGCATAATAGAGACACGCGTCTGTGTAATAAAGTAGAGCCCGGTCCCCACACTCGCAGACCAACGTGCACTTGGACGTTATCATTAACATTATTATTATTATCATTGTTACGGAAAAGAGAGAGAGGAGAAATACTTGGCTTTGTGTACTGTCGACTTAAGTGAGTTTTTCTGCCTTTTTTTCTCGCTTTTTTGCAGAACTCAAAGCGGAAATCTTCGGGCCCTCGGATCTGATGGTGAAAACCGGCAGCGACATCAACCTAACATGCAAAATTATGCAGGGACCCCACGAGCTGGGCAACATATTCTGGTACAAAGGTGCGTATGCGTAATGAACTCCTGAAACCCCACCTCATTTTACGCAATTCAATTTGCTACTCTCCACATTCCAGGCAGCGAAATGCTCGATGGCAAGGGCGAGAACGAAATCGACAGCTCCATGGCCCGGATTCGCGTCGAGGATGATTGGACTGACGGCCTGACTTCGAGGTATGTAACGACTCGCCATTCGCCATTCCGCCTGCAAATGTGTGCCGAGCATTTCAGTTATTTCGCATTAAAATGCCGCCTCACTTAATTAAGGCCAGGTAGCCGGGGGAACATTTGTAGGGGGGGGGGGGGGGGGGAGTTTAAGGCTCACCTAGAACTGCAGCTCTGCAGCCGTGTCCCATATCCTTGCTAGCCGACTGGAAGGGGGAAACAAGGAGCACGACTCTCTGAATGACATTTTAAGGCCAAAGCGAAGGACGATTGTTGGCTAGAAGGGTCCTCTAGGCAGTCTACCTTGGAACAGGATCGTAGGAGGATTGTGTAGGAAATAGGATAACAATGTTTGAATAATAAAGAAAATAACAATAAATAATGACATTTTATACTAAATATACTGAAATATACTTGAAATTAAATTAAATGAATAGGTTTAAATTTTTCTCATGAAACTTTAAAGTCAAATTCAACCGATGTAGGGTATCTTCTGGCTCAAATGCCCCATTCTTTCGCCCATCACTCCACTGCGTGCTCGAGTTAGCCGTGTGTGACTTTTAATTTGCCTTAGTCAAAGTCAGAGCTTAGTAACAGCCGGATTTGAATTTGGATTTGGAGTCTACCGAGTCTGCAGTAGTTAGTTGCTCAGTTTCAGTTGCCGCCACGTGATCATTGCCCATTTATGCTGTTAACTAACGACGCAGACGACCATAAAATGCAGGTGCCGCTGACAGAGATGAAAAGAGAGTGGCTTTTACCAGGGATTAGGCAGGACTATTTTCCTTTGAACAAAAAAATAACGGGGAAATCACTGGAAATAAAGTGCTAAGAAACGAAATCCATGCTCTAAACTTGAGAAATCTCATAGTTTCATTTTGAAAATCAATTAAGAGAGATTTTCTACAATCAAAAGTACTTTAAAGTTTAAACGGGCTAACTACATGGAAATGTATACCTTTATTTTTAAGGATAACACAATTAGTTATAGCAGGGAAAACATTCAACAAATTCAAAAAAATAGTTCACAAATAATTCACATTTTTATAAAAAAGGAATAGTTTAAGTCTACTTAAAGTCTAACTAAAAATTGGAAGACTGAAGGATTAAGAAACTATTATTATTACTATTTTAGGACTAAATCAAATATTTATATTTCATAATAAGTTTTTCTAGTTTTGTTGCTTATAATTTAAATAACTAGCTGATTTTCCTCAGTGTAAAGTAACTTCGAATTAGAGTCAGTGGTGGCGGGGCTCGGTACACATTACGCTATCGCATAAAGTAGCAAAAGTTTTGTATATTTTTTTTCGTCATGCTTTTTTGGCCCGGCATTCTGTGGCCTTTTGCCGTTTACCCATTTACCTTTTACCTTTTGTTCCCCATGTTCCCCGTGCATTTCCACCTCCCATTACCCCACTGCCATTCACTTTCTCTCTGTGCTCTCTCTTCCCGCCTGCTCTTCCCGTGCTCTGCCTCGGCACAGATTAAAAATCAAGCGCGCCATGCCCGGCGATACTGGCAACTACACCTGTGTGCCGACGGTGGCAAAAACCTCGAGCGTCTATGTGCACGTAATTATTGGTAAGTAAGGACTGCAGACGGCAGACGGCAGTTTGCAGCCAGGAGCCGGCTTACCTTTCCTGGTGTTTGTGCTGTCAGAGAGTTTTGCATGTTTATGACGGGAAGTGGAAGTTGCCTGTTAGCAGCGGCACATTCGCAATTTGTAATGCCAAGTGCAAAACGGGGCGTGGCCGTGTAGTAATTGCATTGCGCCAGACTCGGCGAGAAATTGCTGTTGGCTTCCCTTTTTAGATTTTTTTTCGCTGCCCCCGCATGTTTGTATTTGTGCAGCAGCACGGAAATTATTTCTAGTTGCCGCTCTGCAGCTAGAAAGTTGAAAACCCCTTGCTGCAGGCCAATAACACGGGCCATGTGTGCAAAGTCCTGGAGTTCAGGGGCTGTGGGGATGAGGCACTTCGAAGGAGCTTGTCGGATTTATGGCAGCAGCTTGTGTGCTTAAGAGCTCATTGAGAACTATAACAACTTGTGCTGCCAATGCTTTTCTTTGGCACAAACAGGAAATGCCAGCATGCAAACGGGGGCCACGTTATCAGGCGGAGAGAAAAAGGCGGCTCAAAGGCAATCAGTATTAGCGGAAAGATGCCTTGCATTGCCAACCAATTAAGCGATGAACCAACAGCATTCTCGTTCTGTCGATCACAGAAAATATTTGTCCTTATTTATTCTTCGAACTATACAAATTAATTAAAGTAAATTCACTAAGTAAAAAGAATTAGTTCTAAAGTTGAAAAAAAATCACTACGCGTTAAATTAAAATAGTATTGAAATGTAATTTAAATAAATTAATAACTAACTTAAATGATTAGTTTTTAGTCATAACCTTAACAAGCTTTTACTGATAACGAATACTTCGCAATTTCTAAGAGAGATCGAAGATCCTTGCCAATCGATAAATATCGAGAATTCGCCCATCCCTAATTGCCTGTTTGCTTTCGCTTTCCCCTCCTAACAGGCGAACATCCGGCGGCCATGCAACACAATTCGAGCAGCAACAGCAACAGCTTCTACTGCGGCATCTGCTGCATGCTGCTGAGCATTGTGTCCTGCTGCCTGCAGCACTTTTACGAGGCGGGGAGTGGATACATTCATGCTGCGGCAGCGGTGGCAAAGTCGGCGGGACTTGGGCCCCCGAAGCGAGCGACGCTAACGACCAGCGAAACAGGAGTAAATGCGGCAGCAGAAGCAAGTGCAACAGCAGCCGAAACAGCAGCAGCAACATCCACATCAGCAACGTGCAACATGTTGAGAGAACGCCCAGCGGCAATTCGGTGTCTGAGATGAAGGAATAATCAACACGCAGCGAAACACTAAAAAGGCAAAAAAAAAACACACACACAAAAACACACGAGAAACACTCACAAGCATACACACACATATTCAAGGTGATTTAAGTTTTCTATGTATCGCATATGGGGGTTCAAACTTAGGTATTTACTAACTTCTAAGATGAATGCACTTAGTGGAAAGCAAACATATTAGCTGATAAGCTAACAAGTATTAAACAGTGTTAAGAGTGGAAAATCTAGTTAAAAGTTTTCAGGATAAACCCAACATAAATGGTATTGAATGTGTTATTGGCATTGCTTTTACATTTTGTTAAGGAAATACAAAGAAACCAACTAAAGATCCACAATCATCCTCTTTTATCATTTTAAACTGAATTCTGGACTGCCCAATAATGATTTAATTAAAAACCTAAAAGCATGGATTAATTAATAATTATCGATTATCTAAACTCTGAACAGCCTGATTAAATACCTTACATTTATCGATTAATTAAGGATCAACCTTTCTTATTTTAAAAACCTTATACTTATCGATAGGCGGTATCCAAATATCGATCAAATGATAATCTCTTTCTACTACCGAAAATCGATTGCACACCCACAGTTAAACCAGCCACACTCCTTCATTATGAAATAAGACTTACTAGCTATTAATATCCCAGAAACACAACCAGAAGCCCAGTTCTTTGGAATCACAATGCCCATATACCCCAAACTTCTATGCAATCTATAAACTGCCAACGAACTAGCACTCCAGTAGCCCATTGCATCAAGTTGTTGGATTAAAATTTGCTGTACATAATTGCCATTCGAGGGAAATTTATTCAAGGGCACTTCAAACTATCCGTAAACCCTGCCGATTAGGAACAAAAGACGATTTTCCATTCGAGAGCGGCCGATTGCTTTGCACATTTATCAGTTTTAGGCATTAGCTATCGTTAAGTACGATTATGGATGTATATGTATAGCCGATAAGTGGATAAACTGGACGTATTTCAGCCATCAGCACTCGAAAGTTATGGGCTGAACTCGTTTGTTTGTGTCTGACCCAATTTGTGGGCGCAGCTCGTTTAATTGTATATAATTAGTTTTGGCTAGAAACACACAAAGAACAGAAAAAACCAGAAACAAAGGGGGGAATATTTGAAATAATGGCAATTTATAATTGTGCTTATCGATATAATTGATACGAATGCAATGCGAATGTGCAGGCACTGTAAATAAATTCATTAGTAGACGAAATTGTAATTTTAATTAACTCTTAATCGAAATAAACAGATAAACAGCCGATAAAAGCGATTCGAAAGTTGCGAACCGCCCTAGTTGGTAAGCGAAATTGGCAAAACTCACACGCAAAATGAACTAACAAAAACCACACTTAACACTAAACACTAAAAACACTTTAAATAATAGTGAAAGCTAGTTAAATTTAATACGGACCCTTGGATCTTGTAAATAGAGTGAATGGATTAATGCTAAATAATCGAAATCCGTTGAGTGTCAAGTATAAAAAGTCGGCTAAAAACCAATGAAATAAAAACCAACACAGTAACAATAACGAAACCCTAGCGAATACATTATGTACGAGTGTATGTCACAGCATCGCAGCTACAAGTATATAGTACTTACATATATAAACCAGGTACTCTCAAATCATTTATATGTGTGCGTATCCATAGGTACCCTGTACACATGCATATAAGCAGCTAGGATTGTTTCAAGATCGACAACAAATACACGGACACTGCAGGCGAGAGTTTTGTGAAATGAAACCGAATCGATTCAATAAAATTATAATTTAGAAAATTTAAAAAGCCGCTTTGAGTTTTATTTGGGGGTTAAACTCTTTATAACTCATTTACTCTTTATTAAAGACCATTAAATATCTTAAACGATAGTGTAAAAATCTATCAACACATAAGCCTGTGAGTTTAGAACTCATAAAACTGTTGATTAGAACGAATTATATTTACTTTATGGTTTGTTCTCATGCAGACTCATGGAAACTACACAGATATTAGTAATATAAACCAGATCGCTTATGATAGTTAGTTAAAATAAACCAGTTTGACATAGTTTTGCTGGGAATGCTGGTAATGCGTTCATTGACTCTCGGTGTTGATGACTTGTAGACCGTTTAATTTATTCAAATTAAATCACTGGCTAGATGTTGTCGAATATGATGATGTGATGGCAGGCGTCCAATATTTATTTAATTGCAATTCATCTCCAAATCTGGTGGGACTGATGTACCGTTCGTTTTTATTCGCCTGGCCATTAATTCTGGCGAAAAGTATAAATAAAAGTGGATCTAGGTAGACGCATTTTAGTCCGTTGTTGTCCAGATCAAAGAACATGTTGCAGCTGTCACTAGCCCTGCTGCTATTTTTGGCTCTATTCGCTAGCCTAGAAACAGGTGTGTTGCTAAACTTTTACAAAGCCTTTAAAATCCCTTTATCATCACTTACATCACAGCACCTTCTTCATCGACTGGAGAGAAATTGGTGCGGGTCTACGAGATCAATGAGGAGCAATACGAGCGGGTTCTGCAGCTAACGAAGGGAAAGAATCTGATTTCAGAGGCCCGTTTAATCAACGGAGGCTTTGCCACCGTAAGCGATACCTTGAGTTCCGGCTGGAACTCTCTCCTCAGGATCGTGGGCCTCACCACCCTCAGCCGGGCTGACGAAACCGAGAAGGTGGACTTTGAAGGTCAGCCCTTGTGTGTGATCAAATCTCGAGAGGGCGAAGGCAGAGACGAGGATGTGACCTCGGCTCGCAGCTCGGGCAGAGCCATCGACGACGAGGAGGATTCCGCCATCCATTGCATTGTGGTGCTGAAGAAAGACTTTGAGCTACCCACCCAGGATCCTCAGCCCGATTTCGCGCAGTTATGGAACAAACCTGAGACCTCTAACCCCGAAGAGTTATCTGCTGTTCCCAATCAGCCTGAAGAAGTGATTGAGGAAGAGGAGACCACACCAGCTCCTTTGAAAAAGAAGAAGGGTAACAAGAGCACCTTTCCCAAGGCAGCCAGTTTGGAGGATGAATCGGATTCGGATGGTTCCCGTCAATATGCAGGTGGTTATCCACCGGTGCCTCCTCAATATGGAGCCACCTATCCACCACCTTCCTATGGCGGCTATCCCTTAGGTCCCGCCTATCCTCAGCCCTATCCGAACCCTCAGCTTCCTCAGCTCCCTCAACTTCCCTATGGACCATCACCTTATGGTCAGTTACCTTACGGACAATCTCCTTACGGACAATCCCCTTACGGACAATCGCCTTACGGACAATCGCCTTACGGACAGTCTCCCTATGGACCGTACCCCCAACAACCCTATGGACCCCAACCGCCCGTTGGTCCCTACAATCTTCAGCCTTTTGGTTCCTACGGATATCCCAACTGGGATCAAGCAAATGCTAATAAGGATGTAGAGAAAGCCGAGGCTGATGACGATCAGGAAGAAGAAGATGAAGACTCCTACGAGACGGAAGATGAAGATGACTATCGCTATAAGAAACGCGTTTACTCCTACAAACCTGTGTACACTAATTACTAATAATAAAGAAAATATAAAAATGAATCTAAAGGTTATGTTTATTTCGTGAAAGGTATTATAATGAAAGATATAAATCAAGGGTTTAACCATAAAGATTCTTGTAGGAATCTTGGGAATTTTCGCGTGCTTCAGATGATCTTTTCTGTGATTCTGTGATCCAAAGTCTACAGTTTGAGTAATACCACTGGACCATCGGTCTTAAGCCAGACTATAAACGAGAACATTAGCATTTAATCAGCAAAGCCAACCAAGCACATCGTGTCTTCGCCAAAAAGTCATTAGTTAAACAAGTTTTTGGGCAGGGCGATGATCAAAACAGAACTGGGTCAACGCTTAAATTATGTAGATCGGAGTCGATTAGGGCAGAGCTATAACTGTAGATGGCAGTTTGGGTTGATCCATTTGAATGACAATGCCGAAAGGGAATTCGGGTTCGTCAGTTTTGTCATCTCGACGGCAGCGAAAGACTTTTGAAATATATAAGCGAGGGAGCAGAGCCACTCCAGCTTATTCGCAATCGTCATGAAGTTCTTGGCGGTTCTGGCAGTGATCGTGCTCTGCGCAGCGGCAGTCCAAGCTCGTAAGGTTTTCTTAGGTTATTGATCCTCAAGGAGTAGAATCTAATTATAAAATCCAATTGACAGGCACTAGTCGTCCTCAGCTGGTGCGTCTGCATCAGGTTTCCCGGCAGGAGTACAACGAACTACTCCGCTTGACCCAGGGCAAGGAGGAGGTGTCCGAGGCCCGTCTGCTCAGCAGCTCGATTGCTGGGATCAAGGGTCTGGCCTCCGGTTTCGCCGCCGGCAACTTCATCCCTGCCATCTTCAGTTCCGGCTCCAAGGATCAGCCCAAGAAGGGACGTCCCCTGTGCGTGATCTCCACCAATGACATCGAGCAGGATCAGGAGCGGCGACTGGGTCGTGTGGTGAGCATTGAGTACGAGCCGAACAGCGACTCCAGCTCGAGTTCGGGATCGGGATCCTCGTCGGGAAGTGGTCATGGTAGCGGACACGGTAGTGGACATGGTAGTGGACATGGTAGCGGAGGACATGGTAGTGGAGGTGATGACAGCAGCGAAAACGATGATGTGACCACTGTCAACTGCATCCTGATTGTTAATGGCACCGACACCACCACCACTACGACCACAACCACGCCAAAACCAGATCACGGTCATGGTCATGGTCACGGACATGGACATGGACATGGTTATGGACCCAAGCCAGGCGGCTATTACCCACAGCCTGCTCCCTACTATTCACCCTACTACGGCTACCCACCCTACTATCCTCCGCCACCCTATCCCTACCCACCACCACCGCCGCCACCACCGAGCAAGCCACACCACTCCAGCGGAGACAAGCGATCCGTGGATGAGGACGAGCAGGAGGAGGAGCAACAGGAGGTGAGTCGCCTGATCGATGCCTACAATGGATTCTACTACCAGCCCGAGGGAGTCACTGTGAGGAACGGCAAGTACTCCAAGGTCAGCCAGGAGACCTCCGCCTACCAGCCGGCCAGCTATCCCCAGCAGGAGTACGCCAACACCTATCCCAAGGTCGTTCGCAACTACGGACTCACCCATCCTGCTCCCGTCTACGTGCGGTCGCCGCAATTCGAGCAGGAACACTAGGAAAGTCCTCCATTAGACAAATCACCTTTCTAAATAAATGAATTTAAATAATTATTTATAAAAGTTCTTGGTGTTTGGAATATCATGTCGGGCTTCATTCTTTCAATCTTTCTCTTTCCATGAAGAATATTTAACTTATAGGCGAATTGCAACTTTATTGGATTAATTAATGATTTAATTGAAGCCAGTGGAGCAGATGTAACCTACCCCTGTCCTCCTGCTTTTGAACTCATTTGATAGCTGTTAGCTGATAGGGAAACGATTCAGAGAGACATCAATCGCAGACGCATGTGCCTTCATAATTGGACTTGGAATTGAGTGGCAGAATCGCTCATTTGTTGCATGTTTGCGAGGGATGGCCTACACCAGTGGCTGTGTGTTTGTGTGCGTTTGTTTGTTTGCCTGTGTGCGTGTTTGATCAAAAGTGTTACAAGGTCCTGCCACTAACAATGCCAGAAAGAAACGTTGATCTAGGCAGCACAACAGAGCCACCATGTAAACAAGCAGCATTACACTTTCCCCACTTTCCCCACGAACAGAGGAGTATTGGGGGCCAGCGACAATTGAAAGTGTAACACATCGTTGCCTTTTGTAGAGCTCCGGCTGCCTCTTAGCTGCAATTGCACTGGGAAAAAAACAAAATATCTAAAAAATTTTGAAAATAACTTACATTTTTAATTGTAATAATTGTTCTTATAAATCTTTTTTTTTTATTATTTTTAATTTTTCAAACAAAATTTAAAAAAAAATCGATCTGAAAAGTAATATTTTCTCTTTCGGTCTTATTGTTCTTAAGTGCATTCTTTTTAAATTTCTTACTTTCTCAATAAAAATAGAAAACATAACTTAAATGTTTGAATTAAACAAAAAATCTAGACCTAAACCACATTTCACTTTCAAAGCTATTACTTTCTTAAAATCTAAAGTGATATATAAGTTATTTTCACTTTCTTTAAAAATCTTGAAATTTGACATATCGTTTACAATTTGATATTAAGTAACGCTGAAAATTACTTTCAATTATTCCACTTAAGTTACTATTTTTTCAGTGTACAAACTGATACTCGCACACACTGGCACACATACTCGTGCGCTGGCGAAGGACAACTAACGCACAGGCATGAAAGAGAATAAATTAAAGAACAACTCAAAATAACCGCGGGGCAATTGGCAGTGGGGCATCGCATCGCATGTGGGCGTGACAGCCGTTGTGGGCGTGGCGATTTGGACGCCCGCTTTGCAGTTAAGTGCAAGTGCATCGATGGCACTGAAAGTGAGCGAGTGAAAGAGAGAGTAGAAGGAGGAAAGTCGCCTTTGGCCTCATTGCGTTTTTAGCTGTGCCTGCCATCCGCCATCCACCATCCGCCTTTCTGCCACGCCCACCCATTTTGGCCATGTTGTGTCTATGCACTGCAAAATAATTACTTTCATATCCTGCGGCAATTAAATTCATTTAGCTTGCCACCAATCTCCCCAGCACTCTGATTAAGACATTCATTCCGCTTCGCATTCAACGGCTTACGCTTGTGGCTGTTGAACCCTGGAAAGCCTCCTCGGAAAACCCCCCTTGGAAAACCTCCCCCCCTTGCAGACCAGGCAACTCTAAACTATGTCAACTGTTAACTTTTCCTTTCTATTTTTGCTATTTGTTGCGCTCGTTGTTTTTGCAGCCGCCGGCATTCCGCTCCTATGGCCTGCATGTTTTTCAAGGACTCTACATAGTTTATCCAGCAACATCAAGTACACACCCGCACAGCCATTCCACGCACACGCTTAAACATATGTGAGGAAAAAGAGGGGGTTCTTTTGGGCAAAAAGCGAGTAGCTGCCATTTCGGACATGGCCGAGCTGAATGTAAGCAAATTGCCAAGAGCCCTGCAAGTCTGTTGCTCCGCCGGAGACAAAAAATAAAATAGAATTGCCCAAAAAGTGCTGTCCTCAAAAAGGCACTAAAGTGTTGCCAAAGAAGTTGTAAAAGCCAAAGAAAAAGTTGTGCCATGGAAATAAGTGATTAGTTTTTAGTATTAAAGCTGAATTTAAAGTGGAGTGGTTTTGATTTCGATTGTGATTATATATATATATTAAAAAAAAAAAAAAACTAAACTAATCTAATTAACTAACTGACTTGTAAAACACTTGTAAATGTTAAAACATGTGCCTAAAAGTATGCAGTGAATAAAGACAAGGCGTCTTTCTAAATGATTTTGTTACACTTTTCAGTTTAAAATACATTGTTGCATACTTTTAGACGAAAATATTTAAAAGCGATTTCATAAACCTAGCGATAAGTGAATTGGAGCATAATATCCAATTTATTAATGTTAAACTTTAATCCTTTCTGGTTTGTAGCCACTATGACTTTCAAAAATCCCATTAAAACACAATAATCATTTTCGATGGCCTTCTAAATTAAAAGTTAGTTAAACACTTGGTTGTCTCTGGCCCTTGATTTTCGTAAATGCTCATTGCATTGATGAAGATAAATTAGGTCTTGAATAATTTCTGGTCTGGTGCGGAAAAGTCGGCCAACCATTCGGATCGCACGTCAGCAGGAACACCATCGTCGTGTCGTAATCGTAATCATCTTCATCATGTAAATGTCAATTTAACGGAATATTAATGCAGGCACGCCGCCATTGCAAAGAAACTCTCACACTCGCATGCAAACATATGTATGTCTCTGATATCAACGGAAGTGCGCACACAAACACACACAAATACACGCTCGAGTGCCATTTTGTTAAGGCGCAAAAATTGATAAGTGCCTTGTGGTTATTGCGGTCTTTGGTGGCCATTAACAAGGCGAAGGCGAAGGGAGTGCTGTTTGGGTTTTGTACACTGCGATAATAAAATGTGTGCCACGAGAGGCTGCATGAGAAGAAGAGGAAGAAGAAGGTGAAGCAGCAGGAGCAGGCGTTATTTGCACGTCAATCAAACATGGCGTCAAATAATCATTAACAAGCGCACGCACACACGCACAAACAATGGTGTGATTTAAGGATTTTTAAGGAGTGGGTTGCACTGTGTGAAGTGTGTGTGCGATTGTGCTTGTGCCGGCTGTCATGTAGTTGTCCCTGACATTGGTTTTGCTTGCCGTTGATTTGGTGGCTTAACTGATTTGCGGTTGCCGAAGCTTCGAGAGCAGCCACTCCGACTGGATTTGCGGACGGAAGCCTTATTGGGGAATTGAACTGCGGAAAGCCGGTGTAAACATACGAGGAAGGCCTTAAAAGTGCTGTTTTTGGTCAAATAATGGATGGAAAATCACTTATGAAATAAATACATTAAAAATATGGAATAGGTTTTAAAATTGTATATGTTTTAAAACCTAATATCCAAATTATTTAGGGAAAAATAATATTCTAGAAAACCAATAGACGAAAACTGAATCGGTTTAAAAATCATTTATAAAGGTGCCTAAAAGTATGCAGTGGAAAATAATGTTTTCTTTTTAAATATATTTTAAATATTTTAAGTGATTTATTAATAGTCTCAAGTTTACTTATGACTACTTTAAAAGAAAATATTAGAAACCTTAGAGCTCACCAAGTAAAAATTTTCAGAAAAGCAAGATGACTTGATTTTTCACAAAAACCAGCATACTTTTTGGGCCTGCCTCTCGCCCCTGGCATTTAATAATTTCTCGTCAACTTGTGCTAACTGGAATGGCAATTTGGCATCAATACCGCCCTCCTCTCACCTGATTCGAGATCGAGGTGGAGACCTGAAACGTATGTTCGCAGCACTAACGAGCTGTGATTTTTCTTGCCATCAGCAGAGGCTGAATGGAGTGACTGCAAGTCAATGCGATTGGCGTCAATTAAGTGCCATAAGCGACACAACAAGCCGTCAGTCAGTCCGTCCTTCAGTCCGCCATCCGGCCGGAGTTTAACGCTCTTCAGCTCACTCCAGCTTAGTTGGGCCCAGCTTTTGACACACTTTCGAGCAGAAAGGCAGCAGAAGCAGTAGATTGATTGGCGCCACTCAATTGGCAACCTTTTTGGCCTGGTCTGGTTTGGTTTGGCTTGGTAGTATGGTTTCGGAAGCAGGGATAAGGATACCGGGCTCTGGTTTACCGATGACTTCATGTGCAGCATCGTTACACGCATCGCTTACCAGCCATCGGCGTTCTTTTTTCCTCCGACAAGCGATTAGAATAAATTGCAACATGCTGGCAAAGCGACAGGCCTCCAGATTGGGTGTTCGATGGGTTCTGGCTACTGATTCTGCCACTGATTCCGATTAGGGATGTATATCGTGGAGAAAATATATCGTCCAAAGTATCGGGCTCGTATCAAAAATTTCTTGAAGTTTGATATATGCAAAATAAATATATCGAAATGATCGAAACAAACAAATTTTAGTTTATTTTTTACCAAAGCTATTTTTTGATAACCTTTTGGTATTCATTTCTATTAACATATCGATTTATAAATCAACCTTTGCGATAATTATATCGATGCAGTATCGATATGTCGATACTTTCTCCCATCCCTAATTCCGATACTGCGGGTGGGGGTCATTCGTATCGAGCTCAACGTTATGCATTTGACACGAGTGCCGATTTCTGCTTCGATAATTTCCCCAATATCTCAATGTGCGTTCTCGAAAGTTCTCGAGCATCGAGTGCGTCAGTGTGGGCGGCTGAGTGTAATCAATTTTAGTGGCAACGCAAAGTTTTTCAATGCGCCGCCATTCAATTAAAAATTTGTGCAGAACTTTATTTTGCTGTTAAGTGGCAATCTACATGCATCCCGCCCACATCCCACATCCCACTTCCCACTCCCCCATGTATATAAAGGGGTTTATTTTGTTGGCTGCATCGCGCGCACATCTGTAAATACAACTATAAATGGCTTTGAAGAGTTTCCCTTTCGGCTCTTTCTTTTTTATGGTTTTGTTTGGGTTGATTTATGTGCACATGCCAGTCAAATTGATGAATTGCCTTTGAAAGACGATCAAATAAAATCAGAAGCAAGGCGAAAAGGGGCACTGAGCCCCATAAGTTTTGCTATAAATGTTCTGAATGGCAAGAAATTTAAATAAATTTAGAGTTAACAATTTAATTTCGTTTGTTCAAAGTGTAAACTGCTTGTTTTTCATGTGTTATTTCTACATTTAGATTAAATGAAATCTCGGTTATGAAAATATTCAATTTCGTTTGTGGCGAAAATGTAACGAGTGTGTGTATATCACACGCTTGTTGTTTTGGTGACAACGAAAATGATATTCTATGCAAAAGTTAATCAAAATTTGTTTAGCAATGCACAGGACCCACACACACACTCACACACACTCGTAAGCCACTTGAAAAATGACATCAAACCTGGGATAAGATGAGAAGGAAGCAGCAGATGACGAAGAAATTGAAAAATAATAACAAAAAGTTGCCCTGGCAGCCGTCGTTGTATCTCGGCTCTAATTTAATGCGACGAGTTCTCAGTACACTTTTTGTTTTTAATTTATCCAGCCAGCAGCACTTTCCCCATCTCCCTTCTCCTGGCCCTCGAGCACCTGCCTCCATCCGGAGATGCTGCCATTATTCAATCTGCTGGTGTCCTGGCCGTCATAGTTGCTGATTCGCTGCTGTTGTCTGGTTGGTTGTTTGGCTGGTGTTGTCGGGATCTTGTTTGTGTTTATGTTTTAATAAAACATCGCCAGCCCTCCTCATGCGCCACCCCCTTCCACAGATGCTGGCAAAGTCAAGAGTAAGTCATGAGTAAATCTTATTATTTTATCCTTTGTTATTGCATACTCGATGGCTTTTCCCGACCAGGCTTAGGCTTTGGTCCTTGGTCGTTGGTCCTTGCTCCTTGCTCCCTGGCTGCCTGGCGCCACCACCCCAAATCCTCCGGTTATCATAAATCTGCATGCTCCGAGTTCGGCTCGCACTCAATCCGATCCCGATGCACACAACGTCATATGTCAACTGCATCAATATTTGCATTTTGATTGAAACTTACAAGGAGGCAAAAGTCTGTCCCAATTTGCATATCCTTCCCTAGCAATCTGGCTACGAGCATTGCTTACCCCTTCTCTGCCCGATACCCCTTCCTTGCCACCCAAATCCCCGGCTTAAATGGCTTTAAGATATGACGGCGACTCGTTGGCTATTTATGTCTAAATTGGCAAATAGCAAATGGTGATGGCCGAAATGCAGTTTTGCTGTTAATTTCACTTACAACGCACATTAAATGCAGACACTGCAGCAGAAGGCCGGCGAACATCCTGCATATCCTGCGCATCCTTCCACAAAACCACCCACAGGAGCCAACAAAAAGCTGTTTGTCCATAATCAGTGCAAAGTGCAGTCGCAGACCAATTCGCATTCGCATGGAGAGCCAACGGAGGGGAGTCCCCGACTTTTGGCTATTTCGGTTTTGCCTGCTGCCTGCTGACTGCCAATCGTAGCCATCGTTGTCGATGTCGTTGTCGTTGCAACGACACTGCCGTTGTTGTGCCAAATTAGGTCAAAATGCGTTCAATTCCGCACGAAATGTCAAAATAAACAAGTTAGCCAAGGGCTAAATAGTCTCCTCCCATGTGGAGATGAGTGTCTGGCTGTAATAACGACATACAGGCAGACCATCGGTTATCCTTTTAGAGGAAAAACCAAGAAGCTGATTGAAAGAGCCAGGAGCCAGCTGAAAAACGGTTCAGTGATTTCCCACAAGTTTTTACAAATGACAACAAATAAAACAGATAAAGGCTTTTCTACTGAACAAAATGAATGATAAAATCTATACAATTAATATTAAATAAATATATAAATATAAATTAATGATATAATTGTTGATATAATATCATATTAAATGTGGAATTAATGGGTTCAGTACGTTTTTATATCAGTTCATGACTAGCATCTTACTATTTCCATACCACCATAACCCAATTTACCTCAAAACACTTCCAATTGGACTAGCTAAATCGAAATGGATCCCTTCTCGATCGACGGAGGGGCTTAATGGCCAGATCGGATTACCCAGCTGCATTGGCAGGAGAAATAGGAGATGGAGCCTAGGCAATGGGCAGGTACTGCAATTAATTGGCACTTGCAAATGGCAACCATTCAAATGCCCAAGTGGAGACCTCCTCCCATTGAAGGGGAGGGATATGGGATATTTCGAAGACACATGCCTCACACACAACAATAGTGCGATAATTTCGTTTAATTAAGCCTGGGCCAAGTCCCTTTTGCCTTCCTGTGTGTGTGTGTTGCATAATCCCAGTTACAATGGAGGAGGTTTCATTTGAGGGACGAGGAGGAGGCTTCCCGGGACAACAACAGCAAAAGCAACAGCTGCATTTCATTACAATTTTTCAATTACTATTAACTTGATGCGGACTCATTACAGGACTCGGCGCCCCTCGTCCTTTTTCCCCTCAGCTGGTTTATCGTAATTAATTTTGCGGCTTCTGCTTGTCTCGTGTCTCCTTTTCCCCTTTTCCCTCAGAGTCTCAGCCTCCGGCAGACATTTCATTAGGAAAATTGTTTATTAAAAAATAAATAGAATTAAACAATAAGCAAGAAGCAAATGGCCAGGACGACGCTGTCGTCGCTCCAACTTTTCCTTCGCATGCAAAGTAACGCCCCCTTTTCCCCAGGATTTCCCAGCCCCTTCTCCGCAGTATAGTAAGTTGCGCTTATCACGGAGCATAATCATAAAAAGTTATGCGCTTGCTAATTTGATTAATGGCATTTCCTTGGCCGCAATCCAAATTCATAATGACTGTGCTCGGGCTAGGAAATTATTATTACTTCTAATTACAACGAGACAACTTCATTAGGCCAGTGTTCCGCCCCCGAGGACAACGGACAGCGGACAACGGAAACCGCGGCCTGGACATTAAACCAATCGCATCTGGCAATCGGCGGACGTAAATCATAAAATCCAATTATCGTCTTAAGCCGCTTTTCACCAGATGTAAAAATCAAATTCAACTTTTGCCGCCTTTAATTGTCTGCCGCGCGTAGGTAACTCAATTAAAACCGAACAATCGCCGCCGCCGAAAGCCTGTGGCTATCATAAATTCCGGCAAATACGCACAGAATCACGGTAAATTCCGTCTCTAAGCCCCATTCAAACTTTACATTTGACTGCATCAAACAATCCGAAAATAAATCGCATAAAACGTACTTTTAATAAACATTCGCGCAATCACTATCCAAAATAATAGAATAACGGGATGTTAAAGCATATGCGATAAATACTCTGCACAACTGTGAGCATAACTGCATTACTAGAAATACAATTTCTTATTTATTTTTATTACAAATATATTTTAATATTTTTAAAACTGGAACTCTATTTAATTATAATTAAAGTATTTCTTAAGTTTTTATAAAATTTAACGAATATATATTTTATATTTGCTGAAACATTTTACAAAAATCTGTGAGGATATTTCAACTTCCGATTGCCTAACTTACTTTCGTTTGTTTAATAAAAATTCGCTTGACCAAAATAAAAATCAATTCAATATTGGCAGTTTTATATCATTGAGTCCATTGTGAATGCACTTTAAAGCAAAAATAAATATCCTTTGTAACGTCACATAAAAAAGTTGGTATACAAATTTGTATATCGCAGTGTTTTGGCCAAATTGTTCACGCTTCACGGAACCGCGGAAAAAACCAAACAAAAACATGCTGATAATCAAAAATGGGAGGAGCAAGTCGATTTCGTGCTAGCGATAAAGTAAATGGAAATGAAGTAAAGTCGAATTTGGATAGGGGAACCCTTTTAGCTGATATTAATTACGATATCTGCTGCCTAATTGAAGCCACACGACTCCACCTCCGACCATTTAGGAACTAGTCTAATGCCATTTGAGTTCCCGCATAGAACTCAAGCGGAACAAAGTGTTGCTGTAAACAATTGCTAAGTTTAGTGTCATCTCCGGCGATTGGATCAGCAAATATTTGCATGCGAGCAGTGGACCCGTGACGGGCAACATGTCCACTACAATCCATAGCCACTATATCTACTATCAGGGTGGGTCGATCTATCATTATCATGTATTATAATACATTTTATTTCCGGTGGGAAAACACTTTAATCAATTTTTTTACTAGGGTTAACAAAAATCTTAAGCCAAAAAAGTTATAAATTAAAAAAGTTATAAGTTTTTCCCAAAAAACAAATTTTTACAGAAAAAATTCTTTAAAAAACACTTTATTTTAATTCATAAATTAAAAATAATTCTCTGCATTTATTCCATTGTGATATACCAAAAGTAGAACTATGAAAATTTGCTTATCTGTTACTTTTAATAGTAATATTAATATTTCTCCTTACTATACTCATAGTGAGCCACCCTAGCGAACGGAATGTGCGTTACTTGGGATGCCTTGCCTCTTTCAGGGATGGAAAACGGGAAGCCGGCGGGAGTTTAGCCCCCCGTGCTGACAAAAGCTGATTATTATGGCAATGACAAGCATATTGGTCACGTTAGCACGAATGGCCAGTGTCCGAATGGCTGGGATGGAATGGAATGGATGGAATAGGGGCATGCACTTTACAGGCTGCCGGGTTCCGTTAATAACTGAAACGTGCTTCAAAGTGGCCGTGCAGCATTATGGGCTCGAAATGCCACGGCTCTATTTGCCTGCCAACTGTGATTGTCAGTGGCGAAACCATCGTTGTGACTCTGTTTTGGGTTTCTGGGTTGGGCCGACTGGTCAAGCCGGGAACTCCAGTTCTTTTTCTGCGAATTCCTAGTCCCCAGTCTTGGGCTCCACTCACGTTTCGCCCCATGGCCTGACCAGCCGTGATTATATCCCGCTTACGCCCTGTGTACATCCCACTTAATTCCGCCCTTAAAGGCCACTACTTTCCCCCACTTTTCCCCGCTAATTGCATGCATGACTATTGAATAAGTGTCCCGATAGCGTTCCCAAGTCGGGATCTAGATGCTGATTGATGTGCTGGAGGAGCCCGGCAGGGCACATAATAGCATCATCCACAAACCCCAAAGCCAGCTGGTTGGGGGACAAGCTGAACGGAACCGATGGCAAAATTGCATAATTAATCATGCGCGCATAAAAATGTCAACTGCTGGGAAAAGGGAAAATCAGGGAAAGCGGGGAGAAAGCGGCAACATGTTGCTGCTGTCCACCCACTCTCCCACCCTCCGTTTTCCATTTCCCCAGCGATTCGGGGGTGGGAGAAGCGGGAAAGAGTGCAAGTTTGGCTTGGCTGTGGGATAGCAGTGCAACGTCGAACATTTACAAACAAATCAAATTTGCATCAGAATTTCATTTATCTTGTTTTGCTACTATTGTGTGGATTTTGTGCTCACAGTCACAGGAGAGGGGGGAATCGAAGGAAGGGGAAGGAGCCCGAAGGACTGGGACAGAGCAACAGCATAAAAGTGAAATTGCATTTGGCCAGTTGCAAAATCAGGAATAACAAGTAGAATAGCTGCAGCCAAAGCGAATCGGACTTTGGGAATGACCTGTAAAAATAGTTGGGTATACTGGAAATAAAATCTATTTAAATGAATTTTTACATCATAGGTTATTGTGGTACCCAAATTAGTTTGAATAAAATAAATTTGAATTTTAATAACAGTATTTTAAGCTGATATGCCCCTTATATATGAGGAATATCTCGAAACCCTCCGAACTTCAACTACGAACGAACTTTCTTCCCAACTCTTTGGTTTTGCCCCTTTTACAGCCATTTATTAATGCCAAATGCTATTTTTTTGCATGGGGCACAAACTGGGGAAAATGGCAACGGACTATGCAAAAAAAAAGCTCACATAATAAATTGAGCCAGTGTCCAGAAATAACTTTAATGAAATAAAACATAGTACTTCGCATCCGGGGGCTGGTTTTTCTATTCTATTTGTGTGCAACAAAGTTAATAACCGTTTTATGAGTCTATTAAAAAGGGATAATCGCCGGGTTCAGACTGATGTCTGGGTCCTGTGCATGGCACTTATGTAAATGGTTCCACAAAAAACCGAAACAGAGAAGTGAAAACAGAAACACACACTCCACAACACACATGCATCATCGGCTAGAGCAGCTACAAACTAAGGACTCTAATCGCCGGCCCTTCCTTCTCATATGAGGACCTCATATTACCGAACCCTTGCTCTCCCTTCTCCTATTTCAACCTTGAACCACCTAAAATAAATAAACAATTTAAGCGGTCAAAACCCTTGAGGGAGGGCAACTTAAAATTGTTTTTTACTCGCCGTCCGAGCCTTTTTAATGATTATACACTGTGTAAATCAAACCGCTTGTGAAAAGGACCGAAAATTATGTAGATTAAGCGGCAGCATAAAAAAGGGTTCCACTAACATGATATGTGTATGTGTAGTATGTGGTATTATACTATATATACAGGCACACTGTGTGTTCGGGATAGATATTATTTATGGTGATATGCGCCCGACAAACTGGCAGCATAATAAATTACGAAAATGCCACAGAATCTACATCGAACTTTTATTTTTTTGCCAGTTACAGGTGGAGCGTGTTGCGGTCTAGGTAAAAGCCTCCTATGCAGAGCAGAAATCAATATTCGGGGGACCATTTAATTAATTGTCTGTGTGCCATGTAAATGGTTATCAAAATGGAGAACGGAATGTGCATGTGCAGCATGCGGCAAGTGCCAAAAACTTCCGTTCGCCACCCCGTTTTTCTGGTCTGCGGCGGAAAAGTTCTTAAATCTAACGGGCAACGGGGCTACGGAATACGAAGCCAACTTCCCTTTCCGCTGGGCATAAATAACAGCAGAAGTCGTTGCCTGTATTGCCAGCGGCAATTGAGCAACACGCATACGCCGCGTACGCCCGAAAACTTTGCAGCAGCTGCCACTAAATATTAAACATAAATATGTATGTTCGTAGCGGCCAAAGAGCTCTATATCGTCCAGGCCATACATCTGCATATGCATACGGCTATGGTGTCGGGGGGCGGAAGGGAGAGTCCAGGACACCAGGACACCGAAACAGGACCCTCAGACACTTCCGCCAGCTGCAGAAGCGGCAAACACTGGGCTAAGTTGGTAACCACTTGGCTTCTGCCTAGCGAGGGCAGCCACAAGGGAAGGCAATATCCCTACACCCAGAAAATTACTCCTCTAAAAAGGCCTTTTGAAATAGGGAAAAAACCCATGCAGGTCAGCCCTTACTCTAATGAAACTTTACTCATTAAAAACTAAATGGTTTTTTATGAATATGTGTCTTTACAGAAATAACATATTTCATATTCCAATTAGTTTCTTATCTTACTTTCATTTGTTCCAAATGGATCTAGAATATTTTACTTTATTTATAAATTAAAAATTAAAATCTGTGAAAATGTGGTTTAAAATGAAACATAAAATATCTGTTGAAATCTATAATTATTAAAATACCTACCCAAAATCAGCAGCTTTTTCTAGTAAACAAAATTAAACCATGACGTAATATTAAATTAATACACATTGTTAATATTTTAAGAAGTATTATTTTTGCAGTGCTCTCTTCATAACTCTTTTCGTAACTTTTCCGCCCGCCCGCTATTCTATGTGCATATGTTTATGTTTATCTGTTCTGGGGCTGGACCGCAACGTATGCTGATGTGAAAAATATTACTTCCGCCGCAGGGTTCGGAATTTTTCATGCCCCAGCCACTGAGGTCGCCCCCTGGAAAAGCCAGTGAACCATCCCCTACCCGGATTTCCACTTGATTCCAGGAAATGAGCAGTGCCGACAGGCTGTGATGCCTGATTCCATTAAAAGCCCAAAACTCAAGAATCCCTGCAGTCCGGAGAATTAGGGGGACTGCGGTTTTAGCCCTGTTTTAACTGCCTCCCCGGCAGTTTCCAGAATTACCTGCTCTGCGTAATTAAGAACTGTTCGACAGTGTCCATTTGCTGCGAACATGGGGTTACATGTCCATATGTCGGCTGCAGAACGACTCTAAATGCGGCTAGACGGCATAAATCTGGGCAATTGCAGGGGCAGCAGCTGCAGTGGCTGCTCCTCTTCAAATCCTAGCACTTGCCAAATGGATTCCGGATGCTCCTGCTCCTCCAGGCCACAGGCCAACATACGAAGTCTGCGTCAGCTGGCCCATGTGGAATAACAAACAAACAAATATTGCCGTTGTTCACGGAGCGAAATCTGAAGTTCTCATCTGACTGAGAACAATTTCTATAACGGATGTTCTCAATTCAAGAATGAAAATTTCTCAATTCAAGAACAAATGCTCTCAATTTAAGAGCGAATGTTCTTTATGATGAAAGTTACTTAATTCAAGAACGATTATTCTCAATTCTCAATTCAAGAACGAATGTTTCTTAATTCAAGAAGGAAAGTCTCTCAAATCAAGAATAAATGTTCTGAATTCAAGAAGAAATGTTCTCAATTCTAGAAGAAAGGTTCTAAATTCAAAAAGAATGTGCTGTAATTTTTCTTTCTGTGCTGGAAAACGGGAAACAGGGTTTGGCAGTCCTAAATGATTGTCCGCTGGCTGCTAGTTGAGTTCTACGTCCAATATCTGGGACTCGCCCCGACTCCATAATGCGAGCCCACATTCAATCAACCAATTAGACCGGAGTTGCAATTTCCTCGCTTAATGCTCTGATTAATTTTCAAGTGGAAATCGTTTTGCCCATTCGATTGAATCAAATGCTTGTGGATTATCTATTTGGATTTGGAAATTCATCAAATTGGCAGCCACTCGGCGGCTGTCCGTTTCATTTGCGGCCCCTCTGTGGTTATTCGGGCATGGCCGTCCACTTTGCGGCAGCCAATTAAATATGCAACTTTTTGCATAAAACACCCAGGCACCCACACGCCGAAACACCGAATGCCGGATATATATTCAGGCTGACAATGTGGCACGCACTAAATTGCTAATTGACATGTAAACGCATCGATTGCCCATCAGCTGCACTGGCAAATTGATAAAAACACAGCAGACAGCAGCAGCATAAAACCATAACGACAACGGCGAACAAACAATAACAATGCAGCGTATATATGGAAACTGAAAATTCAATTGTTGTGCAAATTGATTTCAAATGTCACATAAACGTCAAAGTTCTGCGCTTCTATGATGCTTTTTTCCCCCACCCCCATCATCCCGCTGTATCTGCAACCACCCGACTTTCCTGACATCCAACCACCCGAATTCCTTTCTGACCAGTGGCCACACACTAACAAGCTCCTGACTTTTGGTTATAGTTAGATAAATGGTCAGTCCCCATGAATTTAGGTGAGCACCAATCAATAATCACATTCGCTCTGGATCTCCGCTTCCAGCCACATGGCAACATGAAAAATGACGGATGCCAGCTGAAAAGGGGGCAGGTCCAGGAGCCAATGGCCAGATGACTTTGATTTACTTGCCCGGCATCGACAGTTTGACACAAATCACATAGGAAGGGCTTTTTTAAAAGTCCAGCCCACTGGGGAAGTGAAAGTTTTTCCGACTCAGGGGCGGTTAAAGCACAACACACATTTATCAAGGCTGGATAAAAAGATACAAAATAATGAAGACATTCAAAAATTTACTTTTTTATTCATTTACTTATTTATTAATTAATTCTCTGATTAAAAATCCATTATAAATTAGCAAATCCTTTATTATTGCATAAATATATTTCGAATTTTAATTATGCTAATATCTAGACAACAGAGGTGTTTAAAAAATGTTTAAATTGTCTAATTTGTAATTTAATTATTTTTTATAAGAATATCGAAAGTAGGGATCCCAACAAATTAAGTGTAGAGAAACTCTACTGAAGGTATACTATTTTTTGTTAATGGTCTACAGTGCTCGTTTACGTTTAAAATCGCAGTTCCTTTAAAAAAAAGATTCTTCACAGAAAAACAAACGTTTTTTTTAAAGATCATTCTTTTCTTTGTAGATTAAAACACCAACTGAAAGCCCCACTGCACTGCACACAAAAAGGGCAGTCCGGTAAACGGGAACTATTCACCGGAAATTCCCCATCGCTGGGCAAACTTTTGGGAGCCCACGATGGTCAGTGTTTGCAGTCATAACAAACGGGGCGCCTGGATGCCACGAAGTCGGGAGTCTACCTGTCGGGAATAACAAAAATCTGGCCAAACTTTTGTCCTGCGCCCGGAGTCAATGTCGCATGGCGCACTTAATCGTTATTAACGCCAACTTTCTGGGCACACGTGTGTGAAAAAAATCATCATAAATCTGGGTGTATATATGTTTTTAGCAGGGAGACCAGAAATTGAAACAGAATCCCGGGTGGAGCAGCATGGCAGATGAGCGGAATCACGTGCCGAAGATTTTCCTTCGCATGGTGACAGGAGCTCCGGAGTTTCGGAGAACAGGATCCTTTGTCTTCGCCGTGCCGACGGCTAAGCAGCAATTGGCTTTCATTAGAGCTCCTAGATGCTGACGGGATTTGTCAGACATTTGTCAAGTTCGGAAGCATATCAAACTTTTGCCAGCGCATATCAGCTTTCCATTTCCATTCTGTGGATTCGCCATTGTCTGAATTTCGACTGCACGAATTTCGGCATAGGAAGGCGAAATTCGCGATAAATCTGCGGTCCACACAGGTGGAAGCGGGGGCGTGGCTGCGCCCAAATCGTCATGCGAGTGACAGAGGCGGTGACTGGCAACCGGACAAGCCTCCAGCGAACAGTGCATCGAAATCAGATGGTTCGGGACTTGCAGCTTAAAAGTAATTAAGTTTTCTTCTGGTGTTAAAGTAGAAAAAGCCGTTCTTAACTATAAAAGCTTTTGAAAGACTCTAAAAAGGACATTTTTTATATTAGTGGCGGATCTATAATTTGGTTTCGAGTGGGTTTTCACACTTTTTGAATTTCATTTCCGCACATGGGTCTGTTTCAACTTTTTTTTAGTAATTGATTTGTTGTCAAAGTGATACTGATCTTGAAACTAAACATATAACATTTGATAAGTCCTTTTTGGACATTCCTGAGCCCACTGTCCAGGGTTTTGTGGTTGACTTTAGTTGGCTTACGTGTCATTGGGCGACTGTGAGCCTGTGTTGGTGTGTTTGCGTCTGTGGGTGTGAGTCGTGGCGACAACTTCATCACTCAATGGACGCGGTCGCAGCTTGCGATGACAGTTACAAATTATGATTGATTGGGGACAAATTCACCCGTTCATCCTCCTCGTTCTCCCACAGATCGGATCTCCTGCGGTCCTCGGACCCCCTCGTTTTTGGCCAGCATTGCTCCCTCGCATTGCCAAACAATAAATACGCATTAGAGTTAGGTTGCATAAATTTTCATATGGAAATCTGTGGCAATTTATTGCAAGCGTTTTAAATAAATTTAGAGCGTCACTTCATAAATAACTCTGCTGGGCATTATGTTCCTCCGAGACGAGACTATTAAAATTTAATGCCCGAACAGGGCATTTATTGAAACGGGAACTCCCCGGCTCCATCTCCACCTCCACCTCCAATAAGCCAGGCCACACCGAGCCATCATAAATCATCTGGCCAGCTTCTTCAATACAGAACAAAGCAGGACAAAGCAGTGGACGCTGAAGTAAAGGAAAGGAACAAGGCTCACGGAGAAAGAAAGTCGCCGGGTAAAGAATACCCAGTAATTAATAGATTGATAACAAGTTTAATAGATTAGGCAAATTTTGATCGACCTTTTTATGAAGTCAGTGAAACTAATGACCCAAGAATCCTCTATACTCTCACTGCTAAAAAACATAAGCATAACATTTTACTAATCTTTCTTTGATTTTCATCCATGCTGTTTTATAATTTAGAAACAATTATATAAATTATTATTTAACCTAAAGATTTTAAACTCTGTTCTTAATAGGAAATTCATGATATTTTTACCTGTTCTTTAATTAAATCATGAATTTTAATAGTAGTTAATACGCAATATCGAATTCAAATTGCCGATATTTACTTGTAATATTTTCTTTTCTTATCAATGCTGACCCTACGATTGGCTGGGAAGAAAAAAAGTCAACTGCCTGTGGGTCCATTACACGCTCACTTGCTTAGATAATTGCCAACTTTGGTGGGTCGAGGGGGCGTAAAGGTGGGCTGAGTGGGTTTACCTCCTCCCGAAAATGGAATTTGCAACGCTATAAATCAAACAGAAATAGTTCGCAGTCAGGTCGAGGAATGTGCCAGGATGTTTTGCCCCTATCCCATCTGTTGCGAAAATCCCCAATCGGGCGAAAATCGCATTACAGAGCTCAGCACTGCTGATAATTCTCAATAATTAAAATCATTTAAGTTTAAGAAATCCCTTTAGCTGACTTGACGGGCTCCGGAACCCGAGCCCAGGGGCTCAAATTGAGTTTCGCTCGTTGTTAATAAATCATAAATGGCCCTGGCAGGCGATGGTCTTGTCTTGTCGGCTGCTCCAGCTGATTGCAAAAGTTAAATGAACTTAAAGTTTCGCCTTTTTTATTCGTGTTCGTGTCTCGTGTTCTTTGTGTTTTAAGCGGCTTAGTGGGGCGTTCGACAACAAGTTCAGCGGATATAATACAACGTATAACTATGCCGAGCATTCGGCTGCCGCAAGACGATAAACTGTATCGCGCATACGCACTGTGGGCCGGGGTCGCCTTGGGGCAGGCTGCACATTGACATTCAGGAGGCGTTTGCCGCAGATACAGATAAAGATTCAGAAACTGGATACGGAATACTGGGTTCGGGGGGAGAGGGTACATAGAAATAGATAAATACGGGGTTTTTATGCCAGCCATAAAGTTGCCGGCTGCATTCCGGGTTCGTTTTGTTTGGCCATTAGCTTTGTTTTGTTTTATTGGCCATAGAATCCTTGCCACTGTGACTACTGCCATTCGCGACATGGCTCTGTTTGCTGGCCATTGTTCTTGCACTAAATCAAAGTGTCGTTTGTTTGCGGCCTGCAAAGGCTACGCGGCAAATCAAACACGATCCTGTTTCGGCGGAGGGGGAAAGTTTATCGCCACTCGGATTCAGATTTCGGCTCGCAATCGCATTTTTATGGCCCCATTTTGGCTTTTGCATAACAATTAGCCAGCCAATTAAAATTCGGCTGTCTTTTGCCCGGAGATACTCCCTTTCCTGCTCGCCTAAAGTGCGGAAATTGGAAAGGGAAAATAATCAGTGCCGAAAAAGAGCTGGATAAGCAGGGGTGGAATGGAAAAACAAACTAATCACAGCCGGTTTGCTACACATATAAAGGCAATAGTCTGAAAATCAGACTCTGAATGCTATATGAGATCTTAATGTTAGAAATTTACATTAAAAATATTTTTATTAAAATAAATAATTCTTAAATTTTTAATATATTTTAGAACATTTGTTTGAAATCTTTTACTTTTTAGTTTAACAATGAGACTTATTTCAACATCAGTCGCTCAAAAAAGATTACAATGAAAATGATTTATTTATTTCTATAAATAGTATTTCCACAGAACTTGCAAATAATATTTTCATATCAGTCAAGGCCATGTTTCCTTAAGCCAAGCAAACCCGAACGAACTGAACACACGATTGAAGCGAAATCCGTGCAGCTTCAATTCAAAGGGGACTCCCCCACCGACGCGTCCTGTTAGACGGTTGGAGTACCTTATCGAAGATATATCCAGCGAGGAATATACAAATATCAAATAAACGACAGCGCAGTGAACCGCGAATGCTGCAAAATGTGCAAAAGTACACAAAGAAAATTGCAATAACAATTTGCTGCAGACGAAAGCAGGGTAAAAAAGAAAATAATGAAAAATAAAATAGAATTATTTAACGAAAAACAGTTGAATTTCGGGTGCTTTTTTCTCTTCTGGCTGCACGGCATTTGCATAGAAAAATTCAAATTAAGCGAAAATGTGCAAAATGCTGTGAATGGATCTCAGTCGGTCTCCCTCCCCTAGCACCCCCCTCCCCCAATTATTTGGGCAGGCGAATGCAACAAATGAATGGTCAAATAAAGCTGGACAAAGAAAATGGCCAGCTGGAAATGAGCAGCCAAAGCAGAGCAGTTGACACAGAGATAACAAGGTGCGAGCGGGACGGGGAATGGACGAGAGCGAGATGGCCTGAGTTAAATAGCGCAGTCGAGTGCTTAAAGTGTTCGTCTAATGACAAAGCAAATTGTGTGCATTTGCTGGCACAACAGCTAGAAATAGCTAACAAAAATAGGAGTCGAAAACAATCCACTAAACTTGAAGTCAAATTGGAAAAGTTTTAAAGTTTTTCGGTAAATTTCCTACTTGGTTTTCGATGGAAATAATCGTTGATTAAGCCTTTCGTTAAGCCACCGCAGGTGCGAGCAGTACACCTCTATCTATACACTATATAGCTTCTCCCTTTTCTTTGATTCCCCGTCTCTTTTCACCTCGTCCTGCCACTCAGGACACTGCAAAAATAACAATCAACATCAGCTCGGCTAATTGTTGTTGCCGTTTGAGCTGCTTAATTAAGACGTCGACGACAGTAGCTCCAATTCTCCCTTTCTCTCTCCAAATACAGTGGGAGGAAATTCGAGGATTGAAGTGTTGAGTTGGGATGCATATCGATAGGAAAAGTGCGTTGATATATCGACAATAATATCGAGCTCAATATTGTATCGAAAATATCGTTGATCTATCGAAATTTTAGATCTATAAATCATTTTATAGATTACCTTATCGTATTTTTATAATATTTTGATAGAAATCCTAGCAAAGACTTTAAATTTCAATATAATCGAATTTTCTCCGTTTTTCACTGTTTTTATTTTTCCCCTCAGTTCGTTAATCCGTTTAACTTCCAGGCCCTTTCTTTGTTTTTATTTGCATAGGCCAGCTTCGCAACTTCATCTCCACCCACATCCACATCCTCATCCGCAAGTGTCCAGTGCAAGGCATTTCAACGTCAACGGATGTGTCATCGCCTTCTCCATACCCTCAACTCGATTGAAGAATCAAAAGTGCCACTTCAGTTCATGTAGGAGTGGTATTGTAACTGCTTTCCTTTGACACTTTCCGAGTTCAGCCATCGATGCAATTTGTTTTCGACTTTATCCCTTTATAAGGTCCGCTCCCCGTTCAATCGCATTATCGCTACAGTGCCCTTATTATACGGGATATTTTAAAGATATATTTACATAAGAATTCGAAGACGCTCGAAATGCATTTAGGCCGCAGTTCAGGCCAAAAGCTATAGTAGCACTACACTCAAAAGATAATTAGATATTTATTTGTGTTTGAAATAAAAAATCGTCTTTATTACGTTTAAAAATATTATAATATTTTAATGTTTAATTTTTTTCTTGATAAAACGAAAAATATTATAAAATCTTTAAGTTTTTTTCTTCGTGGATTTTCAAGAAATAGATCAGAATATATTAAAGATGCAGGAAAAAGTGGTCTCACACCCAAAGTTTTATCGCAGCGCATAAGGATTTGAGTATCCTGGAGATATCAACTGTTTTTTCGCAGTTCTCTCTTGCAGGCTTTCTTTCCTTCACATGCCAGCACAATTGCCTTTGTCCGTCTTGGCCGCCTGTCATCTGGCTTTTTTCACATTTCTCCGTCTACTGGCCTCTTTTTTGCTCTCCTTCGATTCTACTGATGCTGATTCTGATGCCGTTGCATTATGTCCCGAGCACACTGCCGACGTTCTTCTGCGGCCTGCATTGTTCGAATGTAAATGCCGCTGCCTGGAGTCCGCTCGGAGTTTACGGTTCGAAGAACTAAATGTCAACAGTTTTCATAAATCTACCACTGTTGGTGGACATCAGCAGCTCAGCTTCCACCAGCCAACCGCGCCCCACCGCCCCCAGGATCCGGAGTCCGAGGTCCTCAGTCCTCAGTCCTCAGTCCGGGCTCAAAGTTATCTTAAGTGCTCCGAGTGGAAACTGTCAGCCGTTCTGTTCTCGGGTTGGCTTGTTTGCTCGCTGTTTGTTTGCTGCCCGCTGACTCTGTTGGCCAACTGTTTTTGACAAGCTCTTTAAAATAAATCACTTTCCCGAATGCTTTTTCGAATTGAATTTCCAAATGTTTTTGCTAAACTGATGAGCAATGAATAATTCTACGTGCTTGGGTGTTAAATGTCCTCTGCTGGCATTTTAGATTATTATTATTGTTAATTTTTAATGAGCTTTTGAGGCAATTCTAAGAAAGCTACTAAACAAATAAAGCATTTTATACAGACACTTTAGTTTAAAGTCAATAAAAGTGTGATGGAAACTTCATAAACTATATACAAAAATATAAAATTATTTTATTTTTACAAGATAAATTAAGTTTTTGGGGGTAAGAAACTATTTACATTTTTGATTGAATGATCTCAAGAATATCCGAAAACCAAGAGCTTGTTTTTTGTTCCCCGGAATTTCTTGGCAATTACTTTCCATTAGCAGGCCTTTGTAATGCTAAGCAGAACTTTCAACTTTCGCTACTTTTGGCCAAGCGAGCGAAAACAAGGCTCTCGACCAATAATACACAATAATATTTTATGGCACACGGCATTGGGTTGGCCATTGAAACTAAACCATTGTTTCGACCCGGCCAAAAGTGCCGTTGCTCTCGGAATCGATTCAGAAAAAGGGGAAACCAGTTCTGTCCACAAGACAGTGGTCCATCAACTTAAAGAGATTCCATGTTCCCTATAACATGTTAGATTTTAATCGGGTTGAGCTTCGCTGGGGTCCACTGTGTTTTCACATTCCTAGAACCTTGGCGAACATGAAGCGTCAATGCAAATTAGCTGCGGACTGACCCAAATCGGCTGGCCATAAAATTGGTCGAGTGGTCGAAAATCGGTTTAGTCGTTTAGCCGGGGCCAACGCCTAAAATATGTATTAGCCAGAATGAAGCTGCCGCTGTTGCTGTTGTTAATCTTCGGGTCTTGGGCCCTGGTGGCCAGAGGTAAGCAGTGAATCCCCAGTGAAAGTACAGTGATTGCTAACCCCTGACGAACTTCTTAGCCAATCCTGCCCGCCACTGGCGTCGTGCCCCCCGCCATGGCGTCTTCGATGTGGATGTGTATGCCTACAACAAGCCCCTGATGAACCTCGCAGGTCGCCAGAAGAGGGTTGAAGATGCTCCCCCCATGGTTGACCTACTGCAGCAGATCTCGCAGCACAGTCGACGATCCACCGAACAGAGGTCCCACTACAGGAAGCTCGAGGAGGACGAAGAAGAGGTCCTGCTGCCCATGAACGGAACCATAAACATGCAATTAATGCCGCTGCAAATGAACTCGACTGTGCACGCACGGGAGAATTTATACTCGAACGAGTTCCATGTGCAGAGCATCGGGGCCAAGAAGATAGTGCAATTGAATACCCTGACCGGCGACCATGAACGTAAACCAGTCGTCGAAGAAGAAGTTATGACCCCGAAGGAGGAGGAGCAGCAGGAGCCGCTGAAGGTAAAGCTGACACTGCCAGAGCTTCAAGAGAACAATGGACAGGATAAAGTCGGTACAGAAGACCCAGAAGCCTCGGCCTCAAACGCCCCAGTGACAGCTGCTCCTTCGGGCGAGGGGGAACGGGAATCATCCCTGCTGACAAGTGTGAAGAAAACTATGGCCCCGAGTGGGACAATTATCGATATGGCATCGACAGGAATGCAGCAGCCGGTCGATGCCGGTGACACGGGCACAAAGAAGAAAAACCAGGACGAAACCAGAGTCAGGACGAAGTCGCGTCCGAAGACCAGGCGAAAGCACAAGCCAACAGGAGCCAAAGCGTCTAATGAAACTGATACAAAGATGACAGTTGCCACTCCCCCTGCTCCTTATGCTGCTCCTCCTTCGAAGAGCAACCCCTTACTGATAGCAAATCCCGGTCCATTGGAATTGGAAACACAATCACCGGAAATCAGCACGCATCGTCCTGCGACAGCAAAGGCCAAAGGCAAAGGCAAGGGTAAGGGCAAGAATAAACGTCGCAAGGACTCGCTGATGGAGGAGGAAATTGAAACTACGACAAATTGGTGGCAGATTCTGCCGTATACGGAAATTAGAAAATTTTTGAATACGATTTACGATACCATCGCCGACGACGCGAGATGTAAGAAGTTTGGTCGGTCCCTGGGGTTTTTATCGGGGTTTCGGGACTGGTTGTTAATAGAGGGTCCGACCGGCCGGCAAATTGAATTTCCGCTGGCACCAAACATTGTGTTTGTAAACTGATCAAATAGCTAGTAAGTCAGGGCGAAAGTGATTCGATTGAATTCGATTCGGTGTCTTATGGTGAAAATAAATAGTAGTAATAATTGTGACTACAAAATAAGTAATAACTTGTAATAAATAAAGATTCAGAAATCAAGGAGTTGGTACATCCCCTTTAAAGCCACTTCCCTTTCAATTCAAATATCTGCCCCCATTAATCATCATAATCATCATTTCACAGTCATCAA
Organism: Drosophila pseudotakahashii; assembly: GCA_035046095.1. Lineage (NCBI taxonomy): Eukaryota > Metazoa > Arthropoda > Insecta > Diptera > Drosophilidae > Drosophila > Drosophila pseudotakahashii. The sequence continues at coordinate 16,406,912 of JAWNOE010000247.1, forward strand.
TGTCTCCTTTTAATGCGGCGATGCTGCGTCAACAAAGCTGACTTAATTAAAAGTCCCCCGATCAGAGACAATAACGCGGCTGGGCACTTAAAAACCCATCTATTCAGATTTGAATAAACAAATAGAACCCAGTTCGGTATACTTCTAGTTAAATAACTCAAAGACAGCTTAATGGGCATTAGACGGAACCCCCAACGCCGAACGCCGAACTCCGAACCCGTGACAGGTTAAAGTTGAAAGTGGTCAGACGGCTTCCAAAGAGTTCACAGGTAGGCAGAAGCGTGAATCGAGCCGACATTAATGAGCTCAGAATATTTTTTATGGCTCCGAAATGAATTTCACAGACTGCCAGCCTCCGAACAGTGAGTCAGCCGGAATAAATCTTGGCCGCTGATTGATTGGGCTTAATGAGAGATGATAGTATAAATGATTAAAGCATATATATAAATTCATTTCGGTTATTTATTGAACGACCAGCAAGACAAATTTCTGTTTACTCAAGTGATTAAAAGTGGCTCGACGCCGCAGTTTTCTTCTTCTCGGCTTGGGCTCAATCTCGGCCAGAATAAACAGCTGCGAGCCACTGTTGGGATGGGTCAATTCGAAGATCTCCTGACCACTTTTAGGTGGGGGAACTGTGGAACTGGGAATACTTTCCACCGCCTGGACAAGTGGCACGCTGAAGGCGTGACCATCGTAGAGATGCAGTTGCCAATCGCAAAGATTCGGGGTCAGGGTGCACTTAGCTGAGGAGTTAGCCGCTATGAGCTTCGCCTGGTTCAAATCCAGTTGCCTGAGTTGCTGCAGTGCCTCATCCTGGATGGGCTGGGGGGCAACTTCACTCCACCGAAGAAGGAACAGAAGGAGCCACGGGAATGCTCGCAAGGCTGCGACGGAGCTCATTTCCATTTCACCTACCACCTCCTCAGGAAGCTCAACTTGGACTGGTCGTTTTGGAATGAGATGACCAGGTGGAGTGGGGCAACTGAAACCAGTTTGTCTTGAATGGTTTCGCTTGGAGTGCTGTCATCTTTGTCAAGTCAAAAGAATTACCAATGAAGTTCCAATGCCCCGCAATTTTGGGGAATTTCGAAGCTAAGAAAGAGTGGATGATGTGGAACTTAAGATGGTTAAAGGTAATTTATTTATAACTCGATTATAAATATGGTTGGATTTAAATTTCAAAACCTTTAGTTTTCAAAGAGTATAATGGTTGTAGGATAGATTTTGCTATATTTCCGTTAATGTAGACTTTAAGCTTCGAAAACTATTGATTTGATTTTAATGTTCTGTAATCAGTACCATTCGTTGATTTCAAGACCCTAAAGATTTAATTAAATTTAAAAGAAATGTGGTTCTGTTGGATTAGTTGGTTCGATGGGCGACATTGTAGGTGGTGTTCTTGTTGGTCTCGTGGATCTAGTAGATCTTGTAGAATGTTGTAAAGGCGGCTGCGTTGAAGGTTGAATCCTTAACGAAGTCCGGGAAAATATTTATAGATAGATTCCCCCACTCGGGTAAAAAATGAAAGAAATTTGAGTATTCAACAAGTATCCAACAAAAAAATTGTTCTAATAAAAAATACCTTGAGAGAAAAATAAAAAACTAAGACGGTTTTTTGTGTCATTTCTGTATACAATTTTTTAATTTATTATTTCTGAAACAGTCATTTATTTATCGGTTTTTAATATGTGCGTGCTCTTCTTGGTTACCATTCTTATTAACCGCTTAACTTCAACTTATTCTTCACCAGAGATTGAGACGATGTTCCTTCGGCTGGAGTTATTAGAAGCAAAGGCCTTCCATTCTCGTCCGACAATCTTACGAATTGAGCTTCTTCGGGCTTCATACACAAACGGGGATAATAGAAACACAGGGATGTAACCGAGTGCGGCATTGTTTCAATCGAGAGTTTCTGCGCCGGCTTGAAAGCATTGCTCAACTTATTGTTGATCAAGTGCACTGGTTTGATTTCCTGACACTCCGGAAGATATGGGTACACAGCGCAAAGATCGCGGGCTGGGGGATTAGTTGTTGCATCCGTTGTAGATTCTTCAGTTGCTGCATCCGTTGTTGCCTCTGTCGTTGTAGTTTCGGTTGTTGCATCCGTTGTTGTCTCTGTTGTTGTCTCAGTTGTTGCATCCGTTGTTGTGTCTGTTGTTGCATCTGTTGTTGTCTCAGTCGTTGCATCCGTTGTTGCTTCTGTTGTTGCATCCGTTGTAGTTTCGGTTGTTGCATCCGTGGTTGTCTCTGTTGTTGTCTCAGTCGTTGCATCTGTTGTTGTAACCGTTGTAGTATCCGTTGTAGTCTCTGTTGTTGTTTCTGTTGTTGGCTGCGTTGTTGTAGTTTCAGTTGTAGTTGGCTTATCTGTTGGTTTATGAGTTGGTTTTCCAGTTGGCTTATCAGTTGGTTTACCTGTAGGTTTGTCGGTTGGTTTGCCGGTTGGTTTGCTGGTTGGTTTGCCGGTTGGTTTTTCTGTTGGTTTGTCGGTTGGTTTGCCGGTTGGTTTGCTGGTTGGTTTGCTGGTTGGTTTGCCGGTTGGTTTTCCTGTTGGTTTGTCGGTTGGTTTGCCGGTTGGTTTGCTGGTTGGTTTGCCGGTTGGTTTTCCTGTTGGTTTGTCAGTTGGTTTGCCGGTTGGTTTGCTGGTTGGTTTGCTGGTTGGTTTGTCAGTTGGTTTTCCTGTCGGTTTGTCGGTTGGTTTGCCGGTTGGTTTGCTGGTTGGTTTACTGGTTGGTTTACCTGTCGGCTTATCAGTTGGTTTACCTGTTGGCTTAGTTGGCCTAGTTGGCTTAGTTGGTCTAGTTGGATTAGTTGGTTTAGTTGGTGGCTCCGTTGGAGGTTCAGTTGGAGGTTCAGTTGGAGGTTCAGTTGGAGGTTCAGTTGTAGGTTCAGTTGTAGGTTTTGTTGGAGGTTCAGTTGTTGGCCAAGGCGGACTTGTTGGTGGCACATAGGGAGGATATGGATAGAATGGTGGCGGAGGATAAGCAAGCGCAGAAGGATCGTAGTATCCATATACGGGCGGCCAAAACTCTTCATGATTGGGTCTATCCTTATTTTTCTTATAACTGACTTGGCCGTTGGTGAAACCTGTTACTTTTTTGATAATTCCTCCAACATCCCACACGGGTATTCGGACTTGAACCTGATAGCCCTGGGTCAACGAAAGAAACCAAGTCGGTCCAGCAGCGACTAAGAAGACGCAGATACAAAAACTTTTAAGCAGTTGCATGTTTCTCGTAATAGAATGGACTGAAGGGAAGCGTTCATTAACACCTTTATATATTCCATGATGTTCCACAGAAATTGATCACAGTTAAACAAAAAGCCAACAAACTTAAAACACATTATTTAACTATCTTACCTCCAACATTTGCTTGATTAAACGCTATTGACATTTTCATGCATTTACCATGTTTCATATCGAATCAGATTGATAGAACGTCATAAATTATTGACTACAAGCTAGTTTGCTTATCATAGCCATCTAGTAAGTAACATCTTTTAAACTGGAACGCGTTCTGCTTGGTTTGCATGCCACTGATATCAGCATCAGATATATCTAGATTAACTGCTAGACATCAAAAATAGAAAGATCGTCAAAACTAAGTAAAAGAATGAACTAAAACTTGTCCTTAAACCGATCTTAAGAGCCCGTACCGAAACTTCTGCAAAATACAAATCTTTACTTTGTACACTTTTTATTTGTAATAAAATAGGGAATCTTTAAGATCTTTGATTTGTTCTCTTTTTAATTAACCGGTAAATATATTTATTCCTGGATGGTTTCTTTTGTCGTGATGTCTGCAATTTCAAAGGTCTTGAATTTGAGATAATTGGATTTGCTGAGGGTGCCGAGAAAAGTGTTGGCTTTGTAATTCCTACCGGCGATATAAGAAGCATTGGCTTGCCGAATCCATCGGTTAAGCGTACATATTGCGCCTCCTCGGGCTGAGCACAAAGTCGTGGATAGTTGTGGCACAGCGTCGTCATGGACTGAGGAGCCGATTGAACTGTTAGTTGAAGATCAGGGCGAAGAACGCCAGAGTCTGAGGGTAGACCTTCTAAGCTAAGTACCGTCGGAGTTGAAATGGGACTTGCTTGGAGCTGATTGTGATACGAGTAAAAGGGATTGCTTGTTGTTCCTCGTAAATATCCCTTTTTTCCTCTAAATCGGGAAGATACAATGATCGATCCTGTAGTTGATGAGCCTGTTGTGGAAGAGCCCGTTGTGGAAGATCCTCCAGTTGTGGAAGATCCTCCTGTTGTAGAAGATCCTCCTGTTGTAGAAGATCCTCCTGTTGTTGAAGAGCCCCCCGTTGTGGAAGATCCTCCTGTTGTAGAAGATCCTCCCGTAGTTGAAGATCCTCCTGTAGTAGAAGAGCCACCCGTTGTCGATGACTCATCGGTTGTTGAATTGGTTGTAGTTTCGACTGTGGTCGAAGGTGCCACTGTAGTCGAAGAACTTGATACTGGCGATGCCGTTGATGTGGACGAAGTGGCCGTGGCTTTCTGTGTGGTTGTTGTTCTTCTAGTGGTTGTCGTTGGTCTTCTAGTGGGTCTTCTCGATGGCCTGGGTCTGGGTCGATTTGGAATCTGAGGCCCCAGAGGTCGAAGAGGACGTAGAGGACGCGGAGGTCTCGGTGGTCTTGGAACTGGCATTGGAACAGGCACAGGCAAAGGAAGGGGATCGACTGCTAGATCGCTTCCAGAAAATAGTCCTTGCTTTTTGTTGTAATATTCCAGCATAAGCGCATTGTAATAGGCGTCCCAAGCACCGGCTGCTGTTGGATTTTCCTGCGGTGCTTGAGTGGTGCTTGCTGCCCCAAAGGCATTCGATATCCGCGAATAGAAATCATTCACATCCCAAAGTGGCACATTTAATCGAAGAGCTTCTTCTGGCTCGTAACACCAAACTGGGGCTGTGATCAGTAATAGAAAAAACGCGTGCATCGTGTTGCTTGCCTCAATGCCCGGATTCAAACTAATATGCAACCAAGTTGAGAGAACGTTTTTATAGACATATCGGAAGATAATAAAACCACTGATGATGCCCCAGAGCCATAGGCGACCCAAACGCTTTATGGTTAAAACAATTGTCACGCCAGCATGTTGATTGTTTGTCACTGAACAAAGCAACAAAGTACTACGTTCTTTCTAAAATCTGCTTTCTATTTTCCAGCGGAAATTTTTAAATTTTTCAAATATATTACCAAGTATATTCAAAATATTAAAGTTATCAGTTAATCATAAGTTTTGAAACTGAAAGTGAATAGTGCGTTATTGAAATAAAATAGCCATCAAATTTTACTGGATACTTTAAATTCGAATTAACTCAATTTATAATAAAAATTTGTTTGCTACATAAGAAAATGCAAAGTAGGTTACCTTAATGATATAAAAATTAATTTTAAATTAAATATTTAATTTTAATTTAAAGGATTGTTAAGTTAATATGAACTTACCAGTGCACTCTTTGTATAGACACAAAATATGAATAACCTTGCGAGTTTTTAAAATACTAATTCAGTTATTAAATGGCATTACATATTTAAATAATGTCTTGTTTTGTTTTGAACAAAATACTGCATTTTTGGAAAACCTAAGATTTCGGATTTATGACAAAGGCAGAAAATTGTTTCTGTAAAATTGTTTTAAAAATGTTTCGTTTTATTCATATATTGTCGTTGTCTGTACATATTAGTTTATTTTATAGATTTTAAAATCATGTAGGTAAAATTAATTTATATAAATTACCCGAACCCACTAAAATGTTTTCCTATTTTTTCCTATTGATCTCGTTATTGCTCTCCATAGGGAAGGCTGCTGTGGGGATTGGGATTGAGCGGATCGGCCTTCGAACTGTGAAATTAACAATAGTGGCTTTCCATTTCCATCGGCAAGACGTACAAATTGGGCCTCCTCTGGCTTTAAGCACAGACGAGGATAAAAGTAACAGAGCGAAGTCACTGATTGGGGCATTGACGTAATGGCCAGCTGCTGCTCGGGCTTGAAGATAGTGCCAGATGCAGTGATTTCAGACAACTCAGATTCCTTTTCCCTAAGGTTCACTGACTTTGCCGATTGACAACTCGGGAGTTCTGGAAATTCTTTGCACAATGAATCTGTGTCCTTAGTGGAATCTTTTGTAGTGGTGGGGATCGCTGTGGACGTTGTTGCACTTTCTGTTGTTGTGGTAGAATCCGATGTAGGGATCGCTGTGGACGTTGTTCCACTTTCTGTTGTTGTGGTGGAATCTGCGGTGGGCCTAACAGTACTTGTTGAGGTGGAATCCGTTATGGGGATCGCGGGGGATGTTGTTGCACTTTCTGTTGTTGGTGTGGAATCCATAATGGGGATCGCTGGAGAAGTTGTTTCACTTTCTGTTGTTGTGGTAGAATCTGTCGTGGAGCTTGCTGTACTTGTGGTGGTTGAATCCGTTGTGGTACTTGAAGTGGTGAAATCTGTTACGGGGATCGCTGTGGATGTTGTTCCACTTTCTGTTGTTGTGGTGGAGTCCGTAGTGGGGCTTTCAGTACTTGTAGTGGTGGATTCCGTGGTGGGACTTTCAGTGCTTGTGGTGGTGGAATCTGTTACGGGAATCGCGGTGGAAGTTGTTCCACTTTCTGTTGTTGTGGTGAAGTCCGTGGTGGGGCTTGCAGTACTTGTGGTGGTGGATTCCGTGGTGGGGCTTGCAGTACTAGTGTTGGTGGAAACCGTGGTGGGGCTTGCAGTACTTGTTGTGGTGGACTCCGTGGTGGGGCTTGCAGTACTTGTGGTGGTGGAAGTTGTTCCACTTTCTGTTGTTGTGGTGAAGTCCGTGGTGGGGCTTGCAGTACTTGTGGTGGTGGATTCCGTGGTGGGGCTTGCAGTACTTGTGGTGGTGGAATCTGTTAGGGGAATCGCTGTGGAAGCTGTTCCACTTTCTGTTGTTGCGGTGGAGTCCGTGGTGGGGCTTGCAGTACTTGTGGTGGTGGATTCCGTGGTGGGGCTAGCAGTACTTGTGGTGGTGGAATCTGTTACGGGGATCGCTGTGGAAGTTGTTCCACTTTCTGTTGTTGTGGTGGAGTCCGTAGTGGGACTTTCAGTACTTGTGGTGGTGGAAGTTGTTCCACTTTCTGTTGTTGTGGTGGAGTCCGTGGTGGGGCTTGCAGTACTTGTGGTGGTGGAATCTGTTACGGGGATCGCTGTGGAAGTTGTTCCACTTTCTGTTGTGGTGGTTGATTCCGTGGTTGGGCTTGCAGTACTTGTGGTGGTGGATGCCGTGGTGGGGCTTGCAGTACTTGTGGTGGTGGATTCCGTGGTGGGACTTGCAGTACTAGTGGTGGTGGAAACCGTGGTGGGGCTTGAAGTACTTGTTGTGGTGGACTCCGTGGTGGGGCTTGCAGTACTTGTGGTGGTGGAATCTGTTACGGGGATCGCTGTGGAAGTTGTTCCACTTTCTGTTGTGGTGGTTGATTCCGTGGTTGGGCTTGCAGTACTTGTGGTGGTGGAAGTTGTTCCACTTTCTGTTGTTGTGGTAGAGTCCGTGGTGGGGCTTGCAGTACTTGTGGTGGTGGATTCCGTGGTGGGGCTAGCAGTACTTCTGGTGGTGGAATCTGTTACGGGGATCGCTTTGGAAGTTGTTCCACTTTCTGTTGTTGTGGTGGAGTCCGTGGTGGGGCTTGCAGTACTTGTGGTGGTGGATTCCGTGGTGGGACTTGCAGTACTAGTGGTGGTGGAAACCGTGGTGGGGCTTGAAGTACTTGTTGTGGTGGACTCCGTGGTGGGGCTTGCAGTACTTGTGGTGGTGGAATCTGTTACGGGGATCGCTGTGGAAGTTGTTCCACTTTCTGTTGTGGTGGTTGATTCCGTGGTAGGGCTTGCAGTACTTGTGGTGGTGGAAGTTGTTCCACTTTCTGTTGTTGTGGTGGAGTCCGTGGTGGGGCTTGAAGTACTTGTGGTGGTGGATTCCGTGGTGGGGCTAGCAGTACTTCTGGTGGTGGAATCTGTTACGGGGATCGCTTTGGAAGTTGTTCCACTTTCTGTTGTTGTGGTGGAGTCCGTGGTGGGGCTTGCAGTACTTGTGGTGGTGGATTCCGTGGTGGGACTTGCAGTACTAGTGGTGGTGGAAACCGTGGTGGGGCTTGAAGTACTTGTTGTGGTGGACTCCGTGGTGGGGCTTGCAGTACTTGTGGTGGTGGAATCTGTTACGGGGATCGCTGTGGAAGTTGTTCCACTTTCTGTTGTTGTGGTGGAGTCCGTAGTGGGGCTTTCAGTACTTGTAGTGGTGGAAACCGTGGTGGGACTTGCAGTACTTGTGGTGGTGGAATCTGTTACGGGGATCGCTGTGGAAGTTGTTCCACTTTCTGTTGCTGTGGTGGAGTCCGTAGTGGCGCTCTCAGTACTTGTAGTGGTTGAAACCGTGGTGGGGCTTACAGTACTTGTGGTGGTGGAAGTTGTTCCACTTTCTGTTGTTGTGGTGGAGTCCGTGGTGGGGCTTGCAGTACTTGTGGTGGTGGATGCCGTGGTGGGGCTTGCAGTACTTGTGGTGGTGGAATCTGTTACGGGAATCGCTGTGGAAGTTGTTCCATTTTCTGTTGTTGTGGTGGAGTCCGTGGTGGGGCTTGCAGTACTTGTGGTGGTGGATTCCGTGGTGGGGCTAGCAGTACTTGTGGTGGTGGAAGTTATTCCACTTTCTGTTGTTGTGGTGGAGTCCGTGGTGGGGCTTGCAGTACTTGTGGTGGTGGATTCCGTGGTGGGGCTTGCAGTACTTGTGGTGGTGGAATCTGTTACGGGGATCGCTGTGGAAGTTGTTCCACTTTCTGTTGTTGTGGTGGAGTCCGTAGTGGGGCTTGAAGTACTTGTTGTGGTGGACTCCGTGGTGGGGCTTGCAGTACTTGTGGTGGAGGAATCTGTTACGGGGATCGCTGTGGAAGTTGTTCCACTTTCTGTTGTAGTGGTTGATTCCGTGGTGGGGCTTGCAGTACTTGTGGTGGTGGATGCCGTGGTGGGGCTTGCAGTACTTGTGGTGGTGGAATCTGTTACGGGAATCGCTGTGGAAGTTGTTCCATTTTCTGTTGTTGTGGTGGAGTCCGTGGTGGGGCTTGCAGTACTTGTGGTGGTGGATTCCGTGGTGGGGCTAGCAGTACTTGTGGTGGTGGAAGTTGTTCCACTTTCTGTTGTTGTGGTGGAGTCCGTGGTGGGGCTTGCAGTACTTGTGGTGGTGGATTCCGTGGTGGGGCTTGCAGTACTTGTGGTGGTGGAATCTGTTACGGGAATCGCTGTGGAAGTTGTTCCACTTTCTGTTGTTGTGGTGGAGTCCGTAGTGGGGCTTGAAGTACTTGTTGTGGTGGACTCCGTGGTGGGGCTTGCAGTACTTGTGGTGGAGGAATCTGTTACGGGGATCGCTGTGGAAGTTGTTCCACTTTCTGTTGTAGTGTTTGATTCCGTGGTGGGGCTTGAAGTACTTGTTGTGGTGGACTCCGTGGTGGGGCTTGCAGTACTTGTGGTGGTGGAATCTGTTACGGGGATCGCTGTGGAAGTTGTTCCACTTTCTGTTGTTGTGGTGGAGTCCGTGGTGGGGCTTGCAGTAGATGTGGTGGATGCCGTGCTGGGGCTTGCAGTACTAGTGGTGGTGGAAACCGGGGTGGGGCTTGAAGTACTTGTTGTGGTGGATTCCGTGGAGGGGCTAGCAGTACTTGTGGTGGTGGAATCTGTTACGGGGATCGCTGTGGAAGTTGTTCCACTTTCTGTTGTTGTGGTGGAGTCCGTAGTGGGGCTTTCAGTACTTGTAGTGGTGGAAACCGTGGTGGGACTTGCAGTACTTGTGGTGGTGGAATCTGTTACGGGGATCGCTGTGGAAGTTGTTCCACTTTCTGTTGCTGTGGTGGAGTCCGTAGTGGCGCTCTCAGTACTTGTAGTGGTTGAAACCGTGGTGGGGCTTACAGTACTTGTGGTGGTGGAAGTTGTTCCACTTTCTGTTGTTGTGGTGGAGTCCGTGGTGGGGCTTGCAGTACTTGTGGTGGTGGATGCCGTGGTGGGGCTTGCAGTACTTGTGGTGGTGGAATCTGTTACGGGAATCGCTGTGGAAGTTGTTCCATTTTCTGTTGTTGTGGTGGAGTCCGTGGTGGGGCTTGCAGTACTTGTGGTGGTGGATTCCGTGGTGGGGCTAGCAGTACTTGTGGTGGTGGAAGTTATTCCACTTTCTGTTGTTGTGGTGGAGTCCGTGGTGGGGCTTGCAGTACTTGTGGTGGTGGATTCCGTGGTGGGGCTTGCAGTACTTGTGGTGGTGGAATCTGTTACGGGGATCGCTGTGGAAGTTGTTCCACTTTCTGTTGTTGTGGTGGAGTCCGTAGTGGGGCTTGAAGTACTTGTTGTGGTGGACTCCGTGGTGGGGCTTGCAGTACTTGTGGTGGAGGAATCTGTTACGGGGATCGCTGTGGAAGTTGTTCCACTTTCTGTTGTAGTGGTTGATTCCGTGGTGGGGCTTGCAGTACTTGTGGTGGTGGATGCCGTGGTGGGGCTTGCAGTACTTGTGGTGGTGGAATCTGTTACGGGAATCGCTGTGGAAGTTGTTCCATTTTCTGTTGTTGTGGTGGAGTCCGTGGTGGGGCTTGCAGTACTTGTGGTGGTGGATTCCGTGGTGGGGCTAGCAGTACTTGTGGTGGTGGAAGTTGTTCCACTTTCTGTTGTTGTGGTGGAGTCCGTGGTGGGGCTTGCAGTACTTGTGGTGGTGGATTCCGTGGTGGGGCTTGCAGTACTTGTGGTGGTGGAATCTGTTACGGGGATCGCTGTGGAAGTTGTTCCACTTTCTGTTGTTGTGGTGGAGTCCGTAGTGGGGCTTGAAGTACTTGTTGTGGTGGACTCCGTGGTGGGGCTTGCAGTACTTGTGGTGGAGGAATCTGTTACGGGGATCGCTGTGGAAGTTGTTCCACTTTCTGTTGTAGTGTTTGATTCCGTGGTGGGGCTTGAAGTACTTGTTGTGGTGGACTCCGTGGTGGGGCTTGCAGTACTTGTGGTGGTGGAATCTGTTACGGGGATCGCTGTGGAAGTTGTTCCACTTTCTGTTGTTGTGGTGGAGTCCGTGGTGGGGCTTGCAGTAGATGTGGTGGATGCCGTGCTGGGGCTTGCAGTACTAGTGGTGGTGGAAACCGGGGTGGGGCTTGAAGTACTTGTTGTGGTGGAATCCGTGGTAGGGCTTGCAGTACTTGTGGTGGTGGAATCTGTTACGGGAATCGCTGTGGAAGTTGTTCCACTTTCTGTTGTTGTGGTGGAGTCCGTGGTGGAGCTTGCAGTACTTGTGGTGGTAGATTCCGTGGTGGGGCTAGCAGTACTTGTGGTGGTGGAATCTGTTACGGGGATCGCTGTGGAAGTTGTTCCACTTTCTGTTGTTGTGGTGGAGTCCGTAGTAGGGCTTTCAGTACTTGCAGTGGTGGAATCCGTGGTGGGGCTTGCAGTACTTGTGGTGGTGGAATCTGTTACGGGAATCGCTGTGGAAGTTGTTCCACTTTCTGTTGTTGAGGTGGAGTCCGTGGTGGAGTCCGTGGTGGGGCTTGCGGTACTTGTGGTGGTGGATTCCGTGTTGGGACTTGCAGTACTTGTGGTGGTGGATTCCGTGGTGGGACTTGCAGTACTTGTGGTGGTGGAATCTGTTACGGGGATCGCTGTGGAAGTTGTTTGACTTTCTGTTGATGTGGTGGAGTCCGTGGCGGGGCTTGCAGTACTTGTGGTGGTGGATTCCGTGGTGGGACTTGCAGTACTTGTGGTGGTGGAATCTGTAACGGGGATCGCTGTGGAAGTTGTTCCACTTTCTGTTGTTGTGGTGGAGTCCGTAGTGGGGCTTGCAGTACTTGTGGTGGTGGAATCCGTTGAGGTACTTGAGGTGGTGGAATCAGTTACGGGTATCGCTGTGGACGTTGTTCCACTTTCTGTTGTTGTCGTGGAATCAGTTATGGGGATCGCTGTAGATGTCTTTGCACTTTCTGTAGTTGTGGTGGACTCTGTTGTAGGACTTGCTGTAGTTGTTGTGGTGGAATCAGTTACGGGTATCGCTGTGGACGTTGTTCCATTATCTGTTGTTGTCGTGGAATCAGTTATGGGGATCGCTGTAGATGTCTTTGCACTTTCTGTAGTTGTGGTGGACTCTGTTGTAGGACTTGCTGTAGTTGTTGTGGTGGAATCAGTTACGGGTATCGCTGTGGACGTTGTTCCACTTTCTGTTGTTGTCGTGGAATCAGTTACGGGGATCGCTGTAGATGTCTTTGCACTTTCTGTAGTTGTGGTGGACTCCGTTGTAGGACTTGCTGTAGTTGTTGTGGTGGAATCAGTTACGGGTATCGCTGTGGACGTTGTTCCACTTTCTGTTGTTGTCGTGGAATCAGTTATGGGGATCGCTGTAGATGTCTTTGCACTTTCTGTAGTTGTGGTGGACTCTGTTGTAGGACTTGCTGTAGTTGTTGTGGTGGAATCAGTTGTGGGGCTCGTTGTACTTGTTGATAACGATTGACACACTGGAAGCTGAGGATAAACTGTACAAATGACAATTCCAGTTGTTGTCGGTGCGTTGGTTGTTGTTGGAGCTTCAGTTGTCGGTTGAAATGCATTCGGATCATAGAGGTCATAAAAACCGTAGGGTCCATAATATCCGTATCCATAAGGATCCGAATTCTGGTATGCATTCGCCCAATAGTTATTATAGTAGTCGTTCAGATAATCGTTGTATTCGTTGTTCTGCTGGATGTTCTGCTGATTGTTCTGCTGGTTGTTATTGCCATTTGATGGATTTTGGTTATTCGAAATTCCTGTATTGATTCCGATTCCAGTTAGCCGCGTAAATGAGGTGGAAGCATCCCAGACAGGTATCTTTATTTTAATTGATTGGCCCCATGCCTGACTGCTTAGAATTAGCAACAAGCTAACCGTCTTTAATATCATTCCGAGATGAGATTAACCTTGCGCCCTGGTTAGCCTAGAACTGATGGGAAAGCGGCTAAACACCTGGAGTTTTATACAGACCACTGAAGTCATAAAATGAAAATGAAATACAATATATACAAACAAAAGGTTGAATAGATCTAACTTCATAAATTTAAAATATTTATAGATTTTGTGAGAGAACGCTTCTAGACTTTTTCGGTGCAGCTGATGCTAATTAATTCTTAGCCTTTCATTCAGCACGTTTTTGGGTTGTGGCCAGAGCTTGTGAACATGTAATTTGCTAGTTTTAGAATCAATTATAAGACAAAAGAAAGCCCATAAGTTTTTTGTTTGATTTTATTGAATAAATTAAGTTTGGTATGTGTAAAGACAACCAAAATACACCATTGGCCCTCTATTTCTTGCCGTATGCGAAGTAAGGAGCTACCTGAGCCCTGCGGTAAATGTTGTCATAAGGAATGTATTCAGGAGAGGCCTGAGCTGAAGATGAGGCATCGGCGGAGGTTCGGACGTAGATCGGATTGGAGCCGATGCGGTGCAGTTCGTAGGGACTGATCACTGAGCTGGGCACATAGTGGTAAGGCAGGGGAGTGGTTCGAATCCGAGCATTGGCCACCGCCGTCGAAGTGGTGTCCGTGTTGACAGGTGCCACAGCAGTCGAGGTGCCTGGAGCAGCCGTGGTTGTTGTGGTAGTGGTGGTGGTAGTGGTTGTGGTGTCGGCGGTCACAGCGGTTGAGGTGGTACCAGATCCTGCTGTTGGGGCAACTGCAGTTGAGGTGGTAATGGGTCCCGTCGTTGGAGCAACTGCAGTTGAGGTGGCTGGTGATGCAGTGGTGGTTGTGGTGGTATCGGATCCTGCTGTTGGGGCAACTGCAGTGGAGGTGGTAACGGGTCCCGTCGTTGGAGCAACTGCAGTAGAGGTGGTAACGGGTCCCGTCGTTGGAGCAACTGCAGTAGAGGTGCTTTGACTAGCAGCGGTCGTAGAAGTGAAGGGTGCTGCTGTAGTGGACGTAGCCGCGTTGGCAAAGAATCCATTGGGACCATAGAGACTATACATATACGCGTCGTAAGCCGCCTGAGCTTGGTAGTATTGCTGCAACTGGTAATAATACTCATCTAGGCTTGCATAGTATTCCGCTTGAGCATTGTTGTTATTGTTGCCTCCTCCACCACCTCCACCACCTCCACCTCCTCCGCCTCCACCACCGCCACCTCCTCCACCTCCTCCGCCTCCAAAACTTCCCAAGGTGAAGACAGGAAAACTAATGGACTGACCCCAGGCCTGGTTAGTCAGCAGAAGGAGCAATCCCAAGGATTTAAACAGCATTTTGAAGAGAGATTCTACGTTGCTCCGGTTAGTTCAGAACTAATGTGGCGGTCCAATATGCCAACAGTTTTATACAGTCGCTGGGGTGTCATAAATTGAATTGTGTGTTGGAGACCTACAAAAGACCGGACTGGACCGCGGGCTTCAGATCGCAGAATTAGAATTGGGCTCGGTGAAGATCCAAATCGATAATTTGAATTTTTATTGATTTGGCCAGTGAAATCAAAGAAGTGAACTGAAAGCTTATTTCGCATAACTTAGTGGACTAATGGCCTCTCACAACAAGCCAAGTCTACTTAACGATCCTCTATTGCAAGACATCGCCGATTTAGTAATCATCTCTCCTTATGAATTATGTATCTTTATTGATCTCTTATAATATACGTATCTGGTTGGAGGTCTATAGTAGAGAACACTGGGAGGGCTTTGGGGTCTGCTGACAGTCGGACGTCTTGTGGTTTGCTGTAGAATTTTGTTCACCGGCTGCTCCACATCATCCAAATCGTATTTGATGCGAGATCCATTCTTAAAGTCTATATAGTCGTAGTCTTCGTCGTTATCGGGTGCGTTGATATCCTTCTCCACATGCGGTTTTTGAGTGGTGGTAGTGGCCTGTGCTATGAAGTCAGCCAGCAAAGCGGGTGAAATTGTGGGTGCAGCACCTGAAGCACCTGGCTGCTGTAACCCCTGTAGAATTCCCTGGAGGAACTGCTCGCGTACCAAATTACTGGATTGCTGAGAGCTAACCCCCTCATCGGACAGTGGCTGCTTCATAATGGCACTGTTTGTGCTGGCAAATACCTCATCCTGCGGTCTTACGATGGGAGGCAGTGGCCCGACTCCCGGAAATGCCAGAAGATATAGCCAGGGTAGAGCTGTGCGAATTCGCTCCTGCTCTGCACTCGGGCCACTTGCACTGGTCACCGCTACCAAACACAGTAGAAATCCGATTAGTTTCATATCGAAACGCGGACCACTTTGAACTGAAGACTGTCTGGGCATTCGGCTGGCATATTTAGCAAATGTCTGCACCCTATAATATGTAAATGCTAATTTGGGTTTATTTATAAGTTGGCGATCGGAGAAATCGATCGCGTCTCTATCGGGTTTCTTTCTTGTTTTGCTTTTGTTTACCTTTTTGATTAGTTTAGTCGGTTTTTTTCGATCTGGATCAGCATCACAGATAACTCACTTGGAAACGGGCCCCTCGACATCGAGTGGGACTTGGTTTTTTGTTTTCTTTGCACTGGAAATGTTAAAACTAAATGAAAAAGCAAATCGACTGCTTGCACTGCTTGCTCGCGGTCATTCCATTTTTTGCCCACAACTTTTTAATGAATGGTCCGATTTAAAAAATGTTTAAACATGTTCATAGGTATTAAGAACACAAAATCGATTATGAATGTAATAAATATTTCAAGTGTCCTCTATTTTTTCGCAACGAAGTGAACTGGATCATAGGGTATCAAGACGGGTGGGAGCTGTGCTGATGATTCCAATGACGGATCGTGGATGTAGATATGCTGGGGCTGGAGGCGGTGCAGATCGTAGGGACTGATCTGTGGACTGGGCACGTAGTGATATGGTAAAGGGGTGGTGTGAACCCGGTAACGAGCAACTGCATTGGATGAGGCCAAGGCAGTAGAGGTGGTATCGGGACCAGTTGATGTGGGAACTGCCGTGGATGTAGTTGGGGAGACCGTGGTTGTAGGTTGAGTAGCTACGGCAGTTGATGTTGTCGGGTCTCCCGTTGCGGTGGGAACCGCCGTCGAAGTGGTAGGAGTTCCCGTACTTGTTGGAATCGCTGTTGAGGTTTTTGGAGTGGGCGTTGTAGTCTCCGGAGCTGGCGTGGTTGTGGGTGGTGGTGGAGGCTCATGACCATGATGCCCATGGTGTCCATAGGGATCATAGGGTCCGGGTCCGTAGTAACCGTAGGGTCCATATGGACTATAGTACCCATACAACTGATTGTACTGAGTTTGATAGAACTGCTGCCAATGATTGCTGTAGTACTCGTTCAGATAAGCGTTGTATTCCCATTGAGCATTGTTATTGTGGTGGCTGCTCGAGTAACCAGGACGAGAGTTGTGGCTGCTCGAGTGGCCCGGACGAGAGTTATGGCCTCCTCCTGATATGTGTAGGCCTAGGTTCTGAAGGCCCAGGTGACTCAGGTCCCCTAAGGACTGACCTGTTAGCAGTAAAAGTAGGCCCAATACTTTAATCAGCATCGCGAAGAAGGATTATACGACTCTCCGGCTTTCACAGAACTGATGTTCCCATCTATAGGTTCGCTCAGTTTTAAACGGTTGAAAGGGGTCGAAAAATGTACCGAACTTTGATTTTTATTAGTTTGCCTAATGAATAGCATAATTTAATACTATAATGAGCCGCCAAAGAGTTAGAATCTAGAAGTTAACATGAGGGATCAAAGGTTTCAAAGCAAGACTAGGAATCGATATAACATATTGATCTAACGTCAAGGCCTAAAAAATCCAAAAGCAGTAGAAATATTTATATATTCATTTTAAAATATATTCTTGTATTTAAAATATTTTATTTCCTCCAGTGTTCTTCTGCAGCAAACTTGTCTGTTCCTCTTTTCGTTTTAAATGATTATCTCGTAAACAAGCATGACATTAAGGTTTTTAAAGATAAGGTTGTCAACCCGAAACTTTGTACTTTGACACGGAATACAAACAGATTACCAGTGAGAAATTTTTAAAATATTTTGCAGGTACCACTGAATATATTTGCCTCCTTAATTTGAATAAAGAAAAACTATATCATTTTTTTCCAAATGTTCCTTTTATTTCTTGTCAGTTGTAAGGTCAGCCCTTTATTCCACATATGTCATATCGTACTGAAAGGAATAAGAGTTAGTTGGAAATTTATTGGTAATCCCTATAAACCGCTCACCTGCCACTCGTTCTCCGGAACGGGAATCCTGTAGGTTACCACATTGGTCATCTGGGATTGGCTGGTCTGCAAGTTCCGCACTAAAATCCTTCGTGGGTTACCTTGTCGCACAACCTTAACCCTTGATCGGGGCAACAGCACGGGACTGGCATAGGACTGAACATCTCTCCAATACTGTGCCGCCCGGGGACGATCGTTGAAGCCCCGGCTACCCAGAGTCACATATTGCACATTGGGCTGGCGGCCAAATAGAGTTCTAAGAAGATTCCGTAGAGGACCGTTCCCGAAATTTTGGTTACCAGAAAGCGATATATTTCCGCTGCCCAATAGACTGACCAGTTGATCATTCTGGCTGGAGGCATTGGCAGTGATCGTGAGATTCCTTATAATATTTCCCAATCCGCCTCGAAAGAAAGGTCTTAATCCACCTCCTCCTATAACTTGAACCTGCGACGAGGATGGATAAATCACCTGGACATCGCCCGATCCATATACTTGATATCCCTGTCCTGCAATCGAGTTCAGTTGGAGCAGCAGGGTAAACCCAATCAAAGCGACTAACATGGCGTAGAGTAAAGTTAAGCCTTCTTAATTCCTGAGTTTTAGTTTAGACACTAACCCAGGGACTGATGGTGCTCCAACTTTTATAACCCAAAGGCAAAAATTTATCTAAATTGTAATTAATGGATCGAATTTTGGGGTCGAACGCTTATAAATTGAAGCCCATTTGGTTGATATAAATTATATGTTCTAGTGTCATCTTGTATCTGGAAGACATATATTCAGAATAGGCCAAATTTATAAAATTATCGACGGGTTCTCTGTAATGCACTCTTTTCCAAAAGAAAATATTTTTTTTGCATATTGTATGCATATTATTAAGAATTATCATTTCCTAATAATATTTCCCATTTTCTTGCTTAAAATGTCAATATATTTGTGAACCGAAAAACATAATTTTAAGAACTCATTCTAACAGTTGCTAATTTTAAATATTAATGTTTTCATAACTATCATTTCCTAATAATATTTGCAACCAAGATTATCCCAATTCGCACGGTTCCCTGGGATTCCATCGGCCCTTCTGAAGTAGATTCCAACCTACAGCTGCCACAAAGTAATAAACGAGATTTAATCACTTTGGAGCTCCGCATATTTAAATAGCAGCCAGCTGGGGTTTCTAGCAATAAAATGCTTGAACCGTTATGCCAGCGAGCTAATCCATAACGCCGATCTTAGCGAATAAAAGCCACACAGTAACTTGTTGGGCGTGTTCTGAGCTGATTTTAATGGCCAAACTAATTTACATGCTAACTTGGCCGAAGAAGCGGTGACTAGACATCTTTTTGCAGAATAGGGGACATTTTCTTTGGGAGATCTTTTCACAAACCGTTTGCAAACTGGGTTAATGCTTTATTGGCAATAAGTTAAGAGGGTGTCGTAGCAATCGGACCAGTATAAAAGCGCAGCTGATGCCATCTGTCAATCAGTCGAAAGCAAACACCTTTCACACCATGAGCACCAAACTGGTACTCTGCCTGTGCCTGGCGCTCTGCGGAGCCCTGGCCACGGCCCTTCCTTTGGAGGAGAGTCTAGGACAGGAACAAACTGAGGTGGAGAACAGCCAGGAGCTGAACAGCCTGGAGGAGAACGGCGCCGAGGCGGATCCGTCGTCGTGGCGCAAGCTCTTCGGCAGCGAAGGCAGCTCTGGCAACATCGTGGTCACCTTCCCCTCGACCACTACGACTACGAAGAAGCCCAGGACGACCACAAAGAAGTCGCACCACTCGTACTACCCACAGCCGCCCAAGTACCCCTCGTACTACCCCCAGTACCCACAGTACCCCTACCCACCTCCGTCGTATCCCTACCCCGGCTACTATCCACCTCCTGCCTATCCGTATCCACCCTACCATCCCGGATACCCTGGACACGGTGGACATGACGGCTCCGGTGGACATGGCGGACATGGTGGACATCATCACCACACTACGACCACAACCACAACGACCACCACCAAGAAGCCCACGCCGAAGCCTGATCACGGCCACTATCCTCCACCACCACCCTACTATCCACACTACCCGTACTACCCACCTCCACCACCACCACCGCCACCACCACCACCAAAACCATCGAACAACGACTCTGGTGAATCCACCGAAACCGATACCAACACCAACACCAACATCAAACTCTGCAAGAAGTTCATTGGACTCATCTGCATCTAAGCGGTAGTTGTTCCATCGTTCAGTCACCTTTAAATCAGCTCAATAATTATTTATTTAAAAAATTTATTTATTAACCGAATAAAAAATTGAAGCACACTTTATTTGTTTTTATAGGGAAGGGAGATAATAGAAAACTTAAGTCATATTAAAAAGTAAGGATTAATAAGGGCTTTTGTCTCAAAAATAGACTCTTCTTTTGTCACAACAGTCAACAGTAAGAATAAAATGTGTCTTCTTTTTTTCACGCAAAAATAAGTAAAATGTTTTAGAAATCCAATAAAAATAGAAAAAAAATTCTTTAATCAATTTAATATTTACTTTAAGAACCTTTCATTTTGAACGGCTCCACATGATTTAAAAGGTCTCAATAAGTATGGATAGCCCCGTGGCGGCGGCTTCAGCGTTTTGTGCCGCCACAGGTGCCGTGGAGATTTGTTCCTAATTGACAGCGACAGCCTCATTAGCATGATTGTCAGCATCAGAGGCATCAGAAATGTAACCGAGTGTAACCTTTTGTTTGGCCTGCTCCCAACATTTCAAACTCACTCGGGCCGCACTTTACATATTCAAATTCCGCCTAGTAGCCCGCCGATCAAAGTGAGATGTGAGCAAGCAGACCGGTTGATGACTTCACTGTTACCACCAGTTAAAGGTGGTCGAGCTCATTATGGAGATAAAGTTCGAACAATAGTTGACGTCTGTCAGCCAATAGTCGGCTTATTTATCGGGATCTTGGGCGCAGACTTTCTGGCGACACTAATTAAATGTCCGTCGGCCATTACTAAATCAAAACAGATCCCCGAGGCAGGACAACAAGCGACTGATAGAGGAGAAGAGGGGCCTCCAGACTAGTTAACCATTTCCTCCTGCGTGTTCCGAAAATCGTAAATTTGGGATGTTGTTAAAAAAGTTTTGGCAGCGGCATAAATCTGCGGACAACAGAGCCTCCACGACGAAGTCAGTTCACTAACGAGCCAAAACCGTTGACTGGAAATCCTTGAGTACAGAAATAATGCCTATAAATATGCTGAAGCGGTTGTCTGTGTGAGATTCAATTGAGTCAAAGGCAGAACTTTTGCCAACCAACCGAGGGTCAACAGCGCAATTTGTTTCCCTGAAATATGTATGTGAGCAGGAGGAGAGTTTTGATCCAGGAGGCTATTATTATGAGTGTTTGCGATGCCTCGAGGCGATCCATCCAATCGAAGAAGAGTTATGAAGTGCCTGCCTACGCAACCTGATTGTTTAAACAATGGGCGTAATTACGCAATGGGGGAGGGAGGGCAATTACACGCAGATTACCACGTAATTTATGAAATATGCAGGGACAAATAAAATACTGTATAACACGTAGTGCCCCACAACCCATAAATAAGCCAACCGGGCTTAGCCAGCTGCCCATAAACTATGCCGTCTATGTGCTCCGTTCAAATGTAAATATATTTGGGGGGTTGAGAGTCAAACTCTTGGCCAACTCGGCCTTTCGAGCCTGGCAACCGACGGAAGTACTTGGAGCGGCGGAAATACAAATGAAGTTGGCCATATCAGTGGAACTTACTTAGCCGGCATTTTTATGGCATTTCTCATTGTTAGGACAACTTTTCGGCTTTTATGCTCTTAGAGACAGTTATTAAAAATTTGATCTTCCTGGAAGCCCACGAAAAATGTACTTAAATTGGATGGTTAGGGAGTTCTGCCCAGGGGGGATAATAAAAAAACCAAGAGACAACGACTATGAGATACCCATTACTCAGCAAGCAGAGAAGCAACTGCTTGCACTGCTTGCACGCAGGCAATATCTTTACTCATAACTTTTGAATGGATGGAGCGATTTGAACCATTTTTCCTTCTATCTGTTACATACCTTCCATACTTTCCAACATACCCTTCTACTCTTCGAGCAACGGGTGTAGAGAATAAAACAAATTAAGAGTGCCAGTGAAATGAAACAAATTCCGCTTGATTCGGCTGTGGCAACGTTTTGTGCTGCACCAATTTGTTCAGAATATTTTACACATCGCTGTGCGAGTGTGTGCTTGTATTTCAAATATAATTTGCACTCAACAAATAAATCGAGCGACCCTCCTCCAGCCAACCCTCGTCTCTGCTCCTTGGCCATTGTGCCCGACAATAGACGTCTGCGTATGGCTTTTCACTTTAATTGTGTGAAATTATTTTGAAAAAGTGTTTCGCTTTTCATTTTGTTCTCCCGCCCCTCGCATTTTTCTCCGTTTTTTCCTCCAGTTTTTGTTAACGATTCGTTTAGCACAAGGCCATATTTATTTGAATGGCAGCCTTTTAATGTCGATTTTTATTGTGCGCTTTATAGACACAAATTGCCTAGACAAACGAGACAGAGGAAAACAATTTATGTGTACATATACAATAAATTTTCCATAGATATATGCCGGGCATATTAAACACATTAAGATTGATGGAAAATCTTGATGAGTTTTTGTGCAAATATATGTATTTCTTTTCGCTTCTGATTTCAAAAGCAATTGAAGTTTTAATTAGGACTCGTCGAAGAAGTGAAAGTGGGTGAATAGGTGAACATTAATTAAAGCCAGTCGCCGGCATCGTTTGGCCCCCATTTTATATGTTCGGCCATCTCCTTGGGCCATTAGGTCTATTTTCGGTGGCCACATTTACGTCAGAAGTGATTGTAATGAGTTTTTGATATTCCCATCGAATTCCCTCCCCGTTCTTCCTGTTCTTGTCAATTTGAAAATGGCCCCAGTTCTCGTCTGAATGTCTGAGTGTCTGGATGTCCGACTGTCTGTCGAAGTGTCGGGCAAGGCTGTCAAACACAACAAAAAATGGGCAAAAAATATATACAGCCGCCCTGCCAGTTGACGTCGAAGTAATCAAAATGTGGCCAGAGAAATCAAAGCATCTAGGATAAATACTGAATTAAATATCAGTTGAATATCCTGCCAATTGGGGCCAAAATTTAAAGGGCATCTAATTCCTATTCGCTGGGGAGATGAGACGTATCCTTTGCCTTCATTTCGTGTTTTTATTTTTGTTCTTTAGCTAAGACAAGCGAGTTGCTTGGGGTTTTGTTTTCGCTTAGGGCTCGTGGCATCGAAAACAAAAACAAAAGTACGGCGAAAGGCGCCAAAGCGAAAGGAACTCACACACACACAATGAAACACTCAAGGTCCTTGCTACCTCGTGGTTTTCTTCTTCTTCACTTTTACTTTCACTAGGGGCGCTTTCGAGCCGCTGCTGCTTCTTTTTTTAATTTCTTTAAGAGCCAAGCAGAAATGGCGAAATAAGCATAATTTCAGGCGCCATAAAAACAAAGGCAGGAAAAAAATAAATTCACACAATTTGAAAAACGCAAACACTCAACACGCCAGCCGACCAGACTACAGCTGCTTAGCTCCAGCTCCATCGGCTGCTCCTTTTTCTCACTGGAAAAAATCTTAATAAATTTTTAATAAAAAAAAAAATTAAATAAAAATATGAAAGTGTAATATTTTTATTTAATTTACCAACCAATTTAATATATTTAATGCATGTTTCCGGCTTAAATAACCCAAAATCTAATCATAAATTATAAATACTATTTTTCCAAGTGTAAATGGTGCTCCTGCAGCTGTTTAATGGCTTTCCCTTTCCAAGTGTAGGTGTATGTGTGTGGTTGGTGGCCAACATTCTTGGTTTCTCGCCAAGTGTTGGATGAGAATGAATTAAAAAAATGTTTACGACTCGACCGCTTGATTTTCAGCACATTGGCTGGTCGAAGGAAAAGTGGAAAGCTGAAAAACAAAAACAGCGCGTAGAAGACCATAACCGAAGGAATGTGCAAGGGCGCACCTCCACCTCCGTCTCTCCATCTCTCCACCTTTTCCGCCCCATTATAGCCCGAACCTGCTGCGGCCATTACCAAACCAAACCAAACCGAAGCGAGTGTGTAAGTGTTTGTGGTGACGGTTTCTGGGTTACGCTTAAATTTAAGGGGAAATTTCGCCATCAAGTGGACAACAGGGGGTATTTATTGAGTTGGCCAGCCATGGATCTCAATTTAGAGGCTCTATTGGAAATGGAAAAATTAAACACAACCATAAATAATAGTATTTACAACATAGAAATGCAAAAAAACGTAGGGGCCGATTGATACAAACTAAGGGTATGATATTAACAAAGCTGCCTAAAATGTCACGTTCAAAGAGGCTTTTTCTCTGGGTAGAATATTAAATTTAACCATTTAACAATACAACAATTTAAAAAAAAAATACTTTTAATTTATAATAATCAACAATAAATATTACATAAATAAACCCATTTAAATGACTGTTTTGAGGATATTTCCCTATTAAAAAGTGACCACAATTACCTCCCAAAAAAGAAACAACTACTTTCAGCTGCTCCCAAAGCACTCAAGATTTCTCTTTATTTTCTGTCCATCTTTCAATTTGTGTGGACTCATCAACGGCAAGTCAGCTTGTACCAATTTTTTATATCTTTCGCGTTTTGCTGCTTCCTTTTATTTCTTGACGGCCCCAAAGTTTTAATTATTTCATGGCACACTTGAGGAGTCCCGCTGAATGGTCAGCATGTGCGGTAAATGAGGCTAGAATTTCCAGCCAGGAAAACAATTCAATAATTGGCAATCAGTGGGGAGAGATGGATGGAAAGGCAATGGGATAAGCCTGAAAATTAATATTGAGTAACTTCGATGGCTGCCACGCGAACTCGATAAACAAGCTAATTAGTTTCTGCTCTTCGGCAATGAGATTGTAATTAGCGGTCGGCGGAACTACGACGACTGCATGGCGGCTATCCCCCAAATGAATAAATTGTTGCAGTGCCACTGGCAGAATTCTGAGGTAAGGCCGCTTAACGAAAGTACCCGCAACCAATTAACGGTCACATAGACCCCCCGTTTCGCCCATTTCGAATGGGTATAGCGTGTTGCAATTGCAGTTTAATTGAGCGAACGCCTGCCGCACTCTGTCCCCGATTACCGATTGCGGAATCGGAATCGGGATAATCGGGAGGTTTCGAAAGGGGGATGTGGAGTTCGAAGACCGCCGAACAAAATGAGACAAAACAGGAGGGAAAAAACCTCGAGTCTCGGATACCCTTTACTCAGCTAAAGGAAGTACGAGGGCAAGCAGCGAAGGAACTGCTTGCACTGCTTGCACTGGAGCAACCTGGTGGCCTTTCCATTATTTGCTCATAACTTTTTAGCGAATGGTTCGATTTAATTCAAAGTTTTGTGTGGGCGCCAGACACATTTTAAGGTCGTGAAAGGCGATATACCCTTTCACTCTACGACTAACGGGTAAGATCACATGAGCGGGCTAGTACAAGCGCCGCGATAAATTCCCAAATCCTGACCACCCCCTCTCCGCCCATTTGACAAATTATTAGCGAGCTTTGGCTTAAATTTATGCGGCAGTCCGCTTTACAGGTAGGTAACTCTGTTCTTCAGTCTATTAAATCTGTTGGGGAAAAGAACTGAACGAATTATTTATGGCACGCATTTAGGCAGTGATAAAATATGATAAATGCCCCGGAGAATGCCAAGATCCTAGTGCTCTCCGCCATTATCTGGCGCCCCTCTCCTCCCACCCCCTCAGCTACCTGCCACATGCATAATTTAAGACAAATTGACTATAAATCAGGCAGCTGAACATTTTCCGTTGGCTTTGCCACCTTAAACGAATGATACAAAAAACCGGAGAAAAAGCGGAATACAAAAATCGACATCAGGCTGAAAGCGTGCTGCACACCTGGACACAGGTGCCGCAACAACAACAGCCGAACAGCAACAGGGATGGAGGATGTCACATCAGGAGGCGGCAGGAACCGCATGGCCATTGTGATGCCGCAAAACAAGCGCAGGCAGTCAGAAAACAGCAGCGAACGAGCAAACCGACCATTTATTTAAAAATGTTTTTATAATTGCGATGCCCTACGCTAAACGCAGGGTATGTTGCGTAACTGAAGGACTCAAGTAAGTAAGTAAAATCTAAGTATATCTGTTTCTTTTCTTACATCCGAATAAATGATATAGTACTTAGTTACATAGTTCAAATATAAATACCGCTAATTTTCAAACGAAATTCAATAATAGTAACAGCTATGTAGTTTAAATTGTATTCTTTTCTGTGTTAAGATAATTTTGGTATTTTTTTAATTTAATAATTTTGCTATTAAAAGATTATACTGTCCTAAAAGTAAACCACCTTATTTGTGTTGTTATTTTAAGTACAATAAATATAAACAATTTTTTTTTGGGTAATATGATTAAAACATATCATCATTTTTATTATAGTTATTTTAACAAGGTTTCGAAAAATGATTTCTATATATTTCTATATTTCTATATTCTATATATTTCTATAATTTATAAAGTTTTAAACAACTTTAAGAACTCAATAAAGAAATAAGTTCAATGGCGGTTTATTCAATATTCACCTCATATAATTAGAAACCTATTTACATTGACTATTAGAGAAATCTGCATTCGTGGCCTAAATTCGCACCCTGAATGGCATGTTGATTGTACTGCTTAAACCATTTCTGGCAGCCCATTTATTGATATAACAAATAAGAATTTATATTGATCGGGGGGCGATGCAAAATTTAGATTTATTTTTAGACAATTTGATGGCCCATTGTAGATTTTATAGTTCTGTGTACTGCACACCTTGTTTGGCCGTTTTGGTTGTAATTGCCGTGGGGTTGGGGCAACATATAAATCTGCTGAAAAATACGAGGAAAAATGATTTTTCAGAGCGAGGCACGTGCTTGTCAGCTATTCCCCGGGCATCCCTCGGCGGAT
Organism: Drosophila pseudotakahashii; assembly: GCA_035046095.1. Taxonomy (NCBI): domain Eukaryota; kingdom Metazoa; phylum Arthropoda; class Insecta; order Diptera; family Drosophilidae; genus Drosophila; species Drosophila pseudotakahashii. The sequence continues at coordinate 16,433,103 of JAWNOE010000247.1, forward strand.
GGGGATGGGGATGGGGATTCCCCCACACCCCCAAAACCCACCGAATGCTGCAGCAGCTGTCCCCTGCACACAATTAATCACCTGGCAACTGGCGACTGGCGACCCCGGTGGACGGAAAACGCTGCCCCGAAATTCAATTTCCTAGCCAAACAGGATCGCCCGTCCCTCATCCCAAAAACCACCTATTGCACTATGGGGTCAAAAATAAACAAAATAAATATTAGAACAAGCTCGAAAAATAGTTAATATTCCTAAACTATTAAATCATCTTGAGGTTATTACAAAAGACCATATTTTTTATTAAAGAAAATATTTACAATTAACCATTGAAACTAAAATATATAAAATATTTAATGAATGAGGTTACGGTTCTGATAAAATTACTACCCTTCCCATATTTATTTTAATATATTTTGAATTGCTCTAGGACTTTTTCTTTCAAACCTTAACGCATATTTCTGAGCCCTAGTCAACCTAAAACGTTTTGGCATCAACAAATTTATGGCATTTTCCGACCACCGTCCAAAGGCTGCAGCTTCAGCCGATCTGAGGGCCATCGAGGTGGGAAAACAGCTTGGCTCGTTTGCCTTTCAGAGTCTGCAAACGTCTAAAGCCGCTAAATATGAGCGCAGTTCCTCCAGCTCCTCGCTCCGCGCACTCGAGTGGGTGAAGCACCTTTTAGACAGCAGCCAGCCACTTAATTTTGCGCACTTTTTAGCAGTTGCCGAGGAGGAGGAGGCCGGGCCCAAACCCAAAGCCGGCCAAGAAGCTGGCGCGTCAGTCAAAGTGCAAGTGGCACTTGTTGCCACTCCAAGCGTGCGGGCACAAAAACGGAAGCAGCTTCTCCTGCGGAATTCTCACGACCCCATCAGCCCATCAACCCATCCAGCCACCCATTGAGCTTTCCATTCTTCAGCCTCGTCACTGGAAAACTAACCCTAATTGCATCTGCGCTGCTTGGCCGGCATTCAGTTATGGAGGGCAAGTTGGTGAAAACAGAGGGCCAAATGTATTTTCGGTTTTCCCAGAGGTAAATTTGGCCTGTCTCGCACACACAGATACTTTATACTGTAAATAACGAACATCTCATGTGGCTCAGCAATTATTTGCCATAAAAAAACAACATTCAAACGAGAAAATCGTATGAGCATTTTGCTGACAGACCAAAGGGAAAGATGGGAGCTCGAGACACTTATCTAAAGTCTAAATTAAAAGTTCTGGCCTGGTTCTGGTTGTGGCTGCCCCAAGAAATGCCCATAAATTCAAGGGAAAAATAGAAATTTACACAGAAAAAAATATAAATAAAATTAAAATAATAGTAATAAAAAATATGTTAAAGTTTTTTGATAATATCGATATTTAAAACTAGGATATATTAAATATTACGATATTTTTGTCGATACATAATATCGAACTTAACCCCATGTAGCCAAGTATGTCATTTTCCCTGTACTCAAATGGTTTTAACTAGGAATTCTGATGGCCACAAGACCCATGGCAATTTGGTATCGTCCTTGAGCCCCTCATATATTTCTGGGCAGGGTTATTGATGAAGGACATGTTCCTCCAGTTCATAGGCCTGCCTTCCTCGATTCCGAATCTGCATTGTGTGCAAGGATATTCATGCAGTCCGTGTGTTTGTGCAATTTCCCGGGGGAAATTTATGTAAATAAAATAACGAATAAAATGTACAATATTACAATCATGTGCAGTACATTCGAGCCTGCATTCAGAGAGCCCGGCCCCCATTCATTCGTTCGTTCACTTGATTTCGTTACGATTCACTGGAAATTGTGCACAGCAAACTGGCCCCCACTTTTCACCCCTTTATGTATACCAAATGCGATGTGTGCGCCTCAATTGGTTTGTTTTCTCCAAGGATGGCGTGGAAAATCTCAAGCCAAGGTCGGCAGAAAGGAAAGCCAGTTGTCAATATCGTTAAATGAGTAGAGAGAAATGGCAGGAGCAACTCAGTGAGCAGTGAAGTCCCGTCTAGACGGTGACCTTAGAGCCGGGGAACAATAGTTATGCCATCGGTTTGATGGCCCGAAGAACAAACTTTAATTGCTTCGAGGCAGGAAAAGTTTTTTAATCATGATTTTGCGCATTTTACAGATGTGCGTGCTGGAATATTGTTAGACAACACCACCCACTCACTCATACACATGAGGGGGAATTTTCACACTCAACTAGATGTGTGTGTAATAAGCAAAGTCCCCACTCCCTCGCCCGTCGAAATGGATTAGAAACAACTTTGTCTGCGCCAGAAAGTATGCAAAATTATTGAAATTGAGCATTCAATTTATTTGCAAATGGCTTGCCATATATATTCATCCAAACGAACAGCTTTTGCCTTGTTTTCCGTTTTCAGGACTCTGCTTTCCACTTTCCACCACCCACAAACACAATCTCACATGTGCGATGCTGCGAGGGGGGAAAAGTTTAAGGATAACTGAAATGTACGCACGAAGGCGCCAACATCTATTAAGCTCCAGTGGAGAATATAATACATTATACATATCCAATATATATATGCACAGCACAATCGCAATCAATAATTATTTCCATATCATTAGATGCCAGATCGCAAAATGAAATGCAAGAGCCAAACAAAAAGTCGTAGATTCCTCCGCTATATTGGTTTATGAATCACAGGGCAGGCCAGCTCCTGGCTCCCTCAAAAGTTGAAAATCCTATTTTTCTTCTTGTTGGTTCCGCCAGCTGTTTCTACATTCTACGGCCGGAAAAGCTAAAAACAATCACGGGAATCTGTTGGCCAAAATTTAGCAGAAACCGTTTGGCGGAAGAAGCTGAGTGGGTCGGGCCCACAGGCTTTTCTCCATCTTCATCTCTCTTCTTCATCTCTATCCACACATCGACAGAGGTCCTGACTTCTCCGGCCCACAGTCTAATGCCCCGCACATGTGGGCTCGTCATCAAAGTTGAAAATTTAAATGAACCGACAAAATTAAGTTCATTTCCAATTAAGGCAAATGTAACAAACAGGCGAAAAAGAAGTCGCATAAATACAGAAACGAAAAGAAAAGAAGACAATATTATTTTTTCAGAGGAACTACAAAAATACTGTTTACTGAGATGGATTTTTTTCGTATGTAAAAATAAATTATTTTGAACTATTTAAATTAAAAACAAATTACAACTTTAGGTCAAAATTATTTATTTTATGTATTAATTAAATAAAAAAAATGAATTAACATTGAAGTCTTGATTTCAGTCCTTAAAAAATTTCTGAAAATTCTTGAATCTTTATTAAAAAAACTTTACCATTATTTTTCCACAACTTAAATAAACCATAATCCTAATCTAGAACATATTTAAATACCATTAGCAAAAGAATCCCCTGCTAAAAATCAGAAAACGAGTACAAAAACCATATACCTTCAGTCTCTAAAAGTACCCCATACAAAGAAACAAAAAGAACGCTGGGAAAAGCCATAAAAACAAGTGAGGAAAACACGTGGCAACCGCCAGCGAGAAAAACAACCTTCGAAAAGGTGAAAATTTTCAGATTTCGTGTGCGAATGCTGTGTGTGTGTGTGTGGGTTTTTCGACTCTCTTGAGGCGACAAAAGTGCGGAAAAATACACACATGCAAACATGTTGATACATTAAAGCTGATTTTGCAGCTGATTAAAATTGAATGGCCACGGGCACAAAAATGCGAGAGGAATGGGGATGGGCAACTCAAGGAAATGGTGTTTTGAAGACAAAGGCTACACTGCGTATACGTGATGCGTGGGCAGCAATTAGAGCAGAGGTCGCGAATACATGAACCCAGTGTTCTTTTGACCCCAATTAATCAAGTTTGATTTATGGGGGAGCCGTAAGGAGCAGCGAGCACTTGGCTTCCAGCCATACAGTCGCATTTAATTGGCCAACAGGCCAAAAGAGCCATTCGTTCGGGGGCAAAAAAGGCACACAAACAGCTGGCAATTGCACTCTGCTCTCTCCAGCCCCGATTAAGGATCATTGGCAGCAGGCAGCAGGCAGGAGGCAACAGGACAACGAGCCACGAAGGTAGAAGAATAATTGTATGTTTAAATAATTGATGGCAATAAACGGAACGAAAACGAAGGAAAGTGCAGGAAGACCGCAAATGAGCCCCATCGAGTGTCGATGTGGCAATTGTTTCGCATTTGCTTTAATGCCCCCCCTCGGAAACAAAGAGGCCCATTAAGGGGAAAACAACTACAGTGGGGACTGGCTAAAGGGAACCCCTCGCACATACTCGCTTGGCGCGTAACTCCTATCGAGGTAGCACTATATAACCCATATATAAACTATGCATTGATCCCAGTTTGCTTTAATTGACAACATCGTTTGCAGCTCGTATACGAAATCATTTATGCATGTGCAGCTTTTCTGCTGTAATTACATTGTAAATTTAACACCCCAAAAGCAAAGTATTGTGGACAGGGGAGAATACATATGTTCGGGCCACAGGCGTACCATTTAAGGGGTCTGTTTAAACCAAACTCTTCCTGAAAAATATTTACTATAAAAAAAAATTAAATTAAATGAAAAGGATAATATTTTATTATTAACTGTATAAACAAAAATAAATTAAAAGCTTGCAATTTATTAAATGTTTTTAATAAAATATAAAATAACAAATTTAAAGAAAATATTTTTTAAAATTTAGTTATGTATTTAATGAGTTAATCAAAAGTTTTGTATAAATACGCAACATGGATTATTTGTTTTGATAAATGCGGCTAAATAAAATACATCTCTTTTAGAAATGATTCATTTATTTTATTTCCCCACATTATTCTTAACATTTAAAAATCCATCCTTGTATATACCCCTTTTAAGCCCACTTTTAGCCGACTAAAATAATAAAATTAAACCCCTTTCTAAAATCGGAAGCCCTTCCCCACTTAATACATGTAGGTACATACCCCTCGAAGGAAAACCAAGACAGAACCCCAAGTTTACAACTCCACTTGACTCGCTTGTAAGAAGCTGTTTGCGACATGCTTGTAAAACTGTTAACACACCGAGGCAATAACAAAAGCCAGAGCCACCCACCCACACACACACACACACACACACAGAGATACTTAGCCGCCCCCCAGTTATTGCGCGTGGGCGTGGCCGTGTCATTAGAGACGCTCAATCTCTGTGGCCTGTTTGCTCACGAGACGCAACACAAACACTTTGATTCAATTTCACTCAGGCAAAAGCAGCGGCAACTGTGCGACTGCAACATCAACTTTCAACTTTCCACTTTCCACCACCCACTATTATAGCCACCCCCTTTTTTGGGGGCGAAAACTTTCGGGTGGCACTAATGCAAAATTTAAGAGCGCATAAAATGCCGGCGAACGGCACGCACAAGTTAACAATCATTTAATTTCCATGTTTCAAATAACAATTTCGCCGGCGCAAACTTTCGCCTGCTCTGATAAACTGCCATTGCCGCCAACTTCTAATTGCGAATGCAGAATACAGAATAATGGGGATGCACTCTAGGTTAATCCGGCGGAAACTCGGCGGTTTGAACAGGTCCTATTCCCCAAAAATGCACAATTATCCAAACTTTCTTTGCCAAGAACCAGAACTCAACCCAGCGAAATAGTATTCGCAAATTCCATAGGTCTATTGTTCTGGCGAAATAGTTCGCTTAAGGGAAATATAGTTCAGATGAAATCACAAAAGCGATTGGGGATTTTCGGAGGCACTCCTGGTATGCGTAGAGCAGAAGTACAAAAGAAAATTATAATGGGAGGCTACTCCAAAAAACTCTATTAATATTATAATTTATGCAGTTTAAGTAGAATAAAGTATTGTGTAATTCCAAATTCCAATGAAACAATGATCATAAGAATTCATCCTACAAAAATCGTTTTATATTCGGCTTAAAATTTAATTACTTTTACTGAGAATTTTAAGTAATTCAGTTCTTAGCAACTTATTACAAACGAATTCATCTGAACTAGTATACCCTTGTAACGAAAGATCCCCAGCAAAATGGTATCCATCTCCGTGTAATTGCATTGAATACTCAGCACTTTATTTACTCGGCGCCGACAGCCCCCCAGTTCATTATGGGTTCCGATGTGAATTCCCATTGCCTGTGCACTATTTTTATTTGGTCGATGCTCCGGTGGCATTCATTTCGTTTTGATGTGGCCGAAAGTGCGGTGGTTGGTCCTGCGAACCAGATAAATACTGCTCGGCATAATGAGACTACGGAACGGCAGCGACTTTGACATGGTCAAAAAGCGCCAAAACCGAGATTTACATTGTAATTTGCCGTATAATTTCATGATGAATTGGACAAATATAAATTTCGCAGTTATTATGGGCTGAACAATGAATTCTGCCATGAAATTCTGTTTCAATACACATGGCTAAAAAGAAATTAAATCGCCCCTGGATCGCATAGCCCCCATCAATTAGGATGAGGATTCAATACCCCGCTTCCTTATTATTATTATTATGGGTATGGTTATGGGGCCATCAGCAGAACATGCCACACATGGTTCATTGGATGGCCTCAACTTTGGCATTGGATATTTGAATTTAGTAACTGATACGCTGGGGTCCAGTTATAGGCAACAGGGCCCCGAAAAAAGAAGAAAAAGCCATTTGGGGGAAAGGGCATCGATTCCTTTGGCGAAATTGCCACAATAAATGCTAAAATGTGATTGTGCTTTAATAGTGCCGCTTTCCACTTTGACTGCCATTTCTATATCTTTATATGCTATATGCTATGTAGAACATTTATGGCTCCATGTGTGCCTGCACTAGACAGCACGTGCCAGGCCGGGAAAAAGCAAGAACCTTTCGTCGTGGCTAAAAAACTTGTCTGACTCCTTTGAGTTTGGCTCGTCACTGACCGAATTGCCGGCGCCTACACTGCCAGAATGTAGCCGCCTTAAAGGCGAATGCGTATGCAACTTTAATAGACTTTCTGTCCAAAGGAATTCCAGCCAACGTGCAGCGCTGCCTGATCCTGGGACAGCTGTCCTTCAGCGTTAGCTTTGACAGAAGTTTCGCACCGACATATGCGAAGGGAATTTCTGGAACTGTGGTTCAAGCAATCAAGGACACTAATGGCTAGGAGAAATTATTTTAAAAGCTTTGATAAATTATTCACCCAGACCAAAGCTATGGGTAAAACATTTACTTTACCTAAATAAGTCATGACAAGGCAAATATTTTGAAACAATCGTAAATTGATGAATAGTTTTTGTGCTTTTTGATATTCTTATATATCAATACTAATAAAATAGTCCAATAAATCGGAAAGATTCTCCTCTAGCCTTGATATAAAAATCTAAAAAAAAAAACAAAATTCGGAAATAATAATTACATTAAATTAACAAACACTTTCTATTAAAATTAGATTATTCATGTGTTTTTAGGGGAAACGATTGAATAAATACGTTAATGATTTCAAAAATAGCAATATCACGTATAAATTTTCGTTTTGTCCTCACTCTGGAGTTACTAAATTAAATTAAATTTTTATGGCTATTCATTTTCTTTATTTCAAGATTATTATTTTCTTCAGCCTTTCGATAGAGCATCCAGTATTGCTCGACGTGAGGCCACATCGTTCTCGGTTTGCTCGGAGCGTCGCCTCTGTATGAATGTCGGCTGTCAATAACCATTGTGGTGCTCATACATTGCTCTTGTCTAGCAAATTGGTTCAGTGGATTAGTGGTGCGGGTATATATCTGTCGTTCTGTGTGCAAGTGTGGGTGTGCTAGTGTGAGTGTGCCTGTCATTGTGTTGGGACATGCCTCTGACAGCGCCACAAAATGGCGATCCACTTTCACTCGCTGGATTTCTCGAGCCCCGACTAAAGGTTTCCCGTTTATTCTTTTAAGTGGCAGGACAAGCAATGCTGAAAAAAGCAGGAAAATAATTGGGCGCCCGAAAAAGCCGCATCTTTCAAAATCTATCAAAATCTCGCTTGTGTGCACAACGGAATCAGGCGGACTTTGGCTTTAAAGGGCCCCAGGAACTCGAAACGAAATGGATTCGGGACTTCGGGGGCTTACGCTCCATTCCATCTGCACAATTCACACACAGCCGTGTTAATCCGCACTAATTTGTGGGCCATAATTCACTGGCCCGGCCGAAACCGAAAGCTAAGCCATTTTCAAGTTGGCTTACTACCATTTCCATTCCCATTCCCGTTTCCCAACCTCCCGTTTAGTTTGTGATGGATATCAGGGAAATTATCCTTTTTAATTGACAGCTGTTATGTGGATTTGGCCAGCCTCAGCATTAAACCCTGATTACGCGCTAAATTTATTTTTGGCCCAATCCACCCGACGAAATATAAGGGGATTCCAAGGGAAGGGGAACGAGGGTAGCACATTTTTATGGCCCAAACTTCTTGTTCTTGAATTTGGTAACCAGCCGACGCCAAATATCCTTCGAAGCGCATTAGGCTGGCCATTCCTCTTGTTTTGCTTTTTTCACTGGCGATACTATCGCCGGCATAATGAAGGACCGAGGACCCAGGACGAAGGACCTGCCCCCCCAGAGACCGCCGCATAAATAAAGAGAAGGCGGAACGGAAAGTGAGGGATTCCGGGGAATTCCGGAGGATAGAGGCCCAGCCAAAGGACAACAATGGAGACAACGACGGGGATAACTAAGCCGGGCGGCCTTACGTGCGCAGGATTTAATCGATGGACTTAGTTTATTGTTTTCAAATTGAAATTGCAAATTCAAAACGCAACCCCGCGACACTTGGTCTCCTCTACCCGCCGTCGAATAAATTCCGGAGCCCACACAGAGAGAATTCTGACGTTCTTAAAAATATAACTAAATTTGTTCAACTCGAAATAAGAATGTTCCCAATTCAAGAACAAAAGTTCTGAATTCAAGAGGAAATGCTCTCAATTCAAGAACAAAGTTCCCAATTCAAGAACATTTCTCTCTCTGCAGTCCCCCAGCGAGTACCGAATTCCCCCTCATAAATATTTCGCCTTTGCCTTTCGTCTCTTGGTTATTAAATTCTGTAAAACTGAAGTTGGAAATTGTAACCTTTTAATAAGAGAGCGGGCGGAAAAAAGAACGGCACACGATGTAATTCAAATCGAATTGCAAAGCCAAAATCCGAAATCCTAAGCCCCGTTCTGCTTTATGGGCCAACAACAGCATCTTCCCTTCTCAGCCCTCTGGCACACCTTTTACTTTTATGGCAAAACAAGAAACTTTGCTGCCTCACCAAAAATAATTTTGGCACAAATTTCGAATGTTGCATAAAAACTTTGGCTATTAAATGAAAATAGAAATGGCCTGCCTGTAAAATCAACTTTTTCAGGGTGGGGGGAGGGTATTCATTTAGTAACAACATGTTGTATCTGGAAGCCGTGCTCTAAATAACCCAACTATATAGCGCCAACTTCACAGAAGTTTCGTTGGCTGAGAAGTCTGGGGTTGACTGACCCCTGATAATGGTAGGACTATAACCGTAAGTCTAAGGGAAATCGCTGCATGGAGTTAGAGCAAATCCGAAAAGTTGCTAGTGGAAAGAAATCTTTCCAGTCTAATTATCAAATAACTTAATTGTTATTTATAATTGTAAATCTGAAATCTGATTTAGGATCTCACAGTAATTAGGAATCGAATGGGAATATTGCTTTACTATTTGGAAAATTAACATCACATCAGCAATGTTGCTGAATTTGCCCAATATTATCTTTCAAGCCAAATAATTCTCTTGAGTTCGAGCATTTAATAACAAGAAAGCTCTTATGTATCCTAATTATCTGTTTAAATTCATAATATTGCTTTGTGAATTTAATGAGAGCACTATAATCACTCAAAGTGGCCAGTATATCCTTGGATTCTACCGACATCAATCAGTGTTTGGCCGATTATGGCCATGTGTGTGCTGGCCAATTCCTCGGTGATGGGCGATTCAACTAATAAATGTTGTGATTACCATTTGTCTTGTGTCAGTTTCATAGATTTTATGGAAGAACACAAAATATTTGTCGCTTGACGGCAACAAAGGATTTTCATGTGCGTGTGTGGGCCTCAATAATTTATGGCCCAGTGATATTTCAATTTGCCAGAATATATGCGACTACATTAATATTGCTTTGTTTCTGATTGCAACTTTGTATTCAATTATCGCAAATGGCAAACCAAAGCATTTTCTGCACCGAAGAGAAAATTTCCCAACCGATAGGGCACTTTTCCTGCTCTTTGCAGCTGCGCAACTACCAAGAACTCGACTCTTTTCTTCGCTGTGAACAAATGAGCTTAACTAATTTCAATGCACATTTATTACCTGCCTCGGGGTAATTACAAATACCAAGGGTGTCGTTGGTTTCCGTGCAAGTTGTGTCCTTGAAAGTCCTCACCTCCAATGTCCTGGACAGCCTCCTGCCCGAAAAAACAGAAAAGGGAAACCCAAAAGAAAACTTTTACATTTTTCTATCAATTTTTGCAGGCAGGGAAAGACCTCAGGGCACCATTGACGATGAAAGTTTGCCACAGAAAAGAGCACACTTTTCCTATTTTTTCTGCCGAATCGAACTCTGTTCGCCTTGAGGGCTCCGCCTGGTGACAAACTTAACAAGCATACGCACTGGTGACCACGACACCTTCCACGCCAGGCTACGTGTGCAAAATTAAGAGCTTAGTCCGACATGACCTTAAGTGTCAATTCATTGAAAATTTATAATTCGCCAGTCGACCGTGAGCCTTGTGAGCGAGTACAGCGTGGGCGTGCAGAGAGAGAAATGGGGAATAGATTCAAAATACAAAAATTAAAATATATTAAAAAATATAAAAATATAATAAAAAACAAGAGAGAACGCTATAGTCGGGTGCCCCGACTATCAGATACCCGTTACTCAGCTAAGGGAGTGCGAGGGAGATAGATATATAAAATCTTTGATCGGGCATAACTTTTTAACGAATGGTCCGATTTGAAAAATTTCTTCTACATTTCGATAGGTATTGATAGTCACAATAAAACTGCATTTTTAGTTTTCTAAAATCTTTAATGGTGTAGGCGCCAGACACCTTTCAAAAAATGGTGTAGGGCGATTGAGGGCGTTAGAGGGGGCGTGGCGCCATTTTGAAATAAACTTGCGCTGCGTAGTATGCAAAATGCCAATCCTCTAGCTTTTATAGTTTCCGAGATCTCAGCGTTCATACGGACGGACAGACGGACATGGCTAGTTCGACTCGGCTAGTGATCCTGATTAAGAATATATATACTTTATAGGGTCGGAAAAGCTTCCTTCTCCCTGTTACATACTTTTGCACGAATACAATATACCCTTTTACTCTACGAGTAACGGGTATAAATATATTTCGAATATTTTTATTATATTTAATTTAAATTAAATATTTTATTTACATTCAAAATATTTTTGGGTCTCTTCTGTCTCATTCTTTTGTCTTTAAGAAATTTGACTTTAAATAAATATCCCAAAATATATCGATTGGTATTTTTGGACTCAACCACAGCCTCTTCCAGCTCACTTTGTAAATATTTTATGTACCATTTTAAATTAAATTGATTTGTGTTCGTTTTCATTGGCAATTTATGGCGTCTAATTGAAGTCCTTTCTTTTCAGCAATCTTGCCTTCTCGGCTTTATTCCCTTGTTTATTTCTGTGGCTCATGCTCAATTATGTCTGGTCTTTCCGAACTCCTTCTGTCTAATTCGCTTAGCTCTCAATTGGATTTGCTGTGGTCGTTGAGTAATGCGAATAATTGCTCGTATAGCAGTCACACCCAATCGAATAAAAATGGAAATGTTGAACAATTCAAACAGCTCATGATTTTCCCGTAACATTTGTCACATCTTTTGGTAGCCTTTTTCGGATAAGGAGCAGACAATTACCCAGTGCGAAAGGGAGCCGGGTAAATATATTATACTTCGAATACCTCCACTCAAGCAGAGTTCGTCTTTATCTGCTCGTCGCCATCTCATATCGGGTGCCCCGCCCACAGGACCTCCACCTGAAGCGCCCACAACTATGCATCGCAGCGCGCTGACAAAGGCGCAGGATTCGCGGGGGCGGCGTCCTGGCAGCTGGAGGTCCTGTGGAAAAATAGCAAAAAATTCAAGCTGCACAGGGCAACGCTTTGCGGCATTTGTGGCCCCATCCAAAGACTCCTCGCCTGCGCCTGCTGGCTTGCCAATGCAACTTATGCAAATTTATTGGAAAATACTTCGTTATTTTTTTTATTCCACAGTTCTTTTCTCGCTTCACCGCCGCGAAGGAGGAGAGGCGTTTCTCTTTTTGCGGCATAACTTTTAATACCCTTTGCGAGCAGAGTTCTTGATATTTTATAGAAAAATAATTCTTAAGAAACTATGGAAATTGAAAACTATTTTATTTATTCTTAATATTATTTAATATTTTATTTTTTAATATTTATTACTTCTTTTTAATGGAAACATTCTATTTTAAAACTTACATTTTTAGTTGTTCTAGTAACTAGTTACTATATTTTTTAAAATGTATTTTAGCATACAATTACTAAAAAAAACGAAAAAATATTTATATTGAAGCATAATCTTATCGAATGAAATTTTTACTTAAATAATAGTAATAGTATGTAGTAATAGTATGTAAGCTTTGGCATTTTTGGCCAACTCCTTGAAGGAAGTTTGAAATTCCCCCTCCGAATCGAAGGCCCTTTCAATAAATTTCCTCTCCCACCGGTATTCTGCATTTTATTTGTACATATCTGACGTCTTTTGCAGTTCGTCTTCAATTTTATTGTGGGGGGCCGAAGAGTGGGCGTTTTACATTTATTTTCCATTTGGAATGCAAGTTATTTCGCCACGCAAGACAAAGGCAGCCGTTATTTCTTATGAAAAGCCTTTTTTCCCCAGCTGGGAAAGGTGAAAAAGTGGTATGCTCTTCACTTTGACTTGCTGCAACTGCAACTGCAATGGGAAACGGAATGGAAAGGGAACAGCATCTGCATACAAATTCGGTTCTAAACCAACCGAAAAGGCAATTAATCAAGCTGATCTGGACTTTGCAGAGCAGCTAGCTCCTCATTTGCTCGGCTCATTGTTCTGCGCGGTGCCATCATTAATTTGTTGCCCAATTGTTTGCCCTGGCTTCTGTTTCTCCGCACCGATTTTCGCCCCGCTTTTCCTTCGCTTTTTCCTACGCTTTTCCACCACAGAATTGTTTACAGCATTTTGCCTTTGTCATTCTGGCCATTTTCCGCACGACAGCGCCAACTATTTGTGCGGCATTTTTATTTCACTTTCTAATATGAATTGTTCTTAGTTCTGCCTTAAGCTGCTTAAGCGGCTGAGATAGAAATGGAGTGGAGTGGAGTGGAGTGGCGGGGAGGGGAGGGGAGGATTGGTTTAGGTGGCTGCTCGTTCGGCGTAATTAATTATAACGAAATTCATTTATTTCCCTCCTTGCGCTCGTCTCGAATCCATGCAACATCTTAGAAATGCTGTCAACAATTTCTCATACAGTTGCAACTCGTAGAGGGTCCTTAATTAATGGGGGAATTCCAGGAGGAGTGGCTGACACACACAACTTGCGAGAACTTCATAGACTTTATTGGAGCTCATGTGAAAAAGTTGGCACCACATGCAGCGAAAGTGTTTTTTAAACAGTTCAAGGTATTTTCAATTTGAGTGCAAGTGTTTACTAAATTTTTACTTTTTATTGAAGAATAAAATATAATAAAAACTTAAGAAAAACAAATAAAAAATAAAATACTGTGTAATGTAAATTCCTTACTCAGTGGTATTAGTTTTTTACTAAATATCATAAAGTTTATATTTTGTAGTTTCATGTCTATACAAAGATTCCTTTTAATACTTTCGAAAGTATTCATTTAATACTCATTTTACAAAGATATTTTGAAAACTCATTAGAATAGATTATATTCATTGGTTCTTATCTTGTGGCTATAAAAACTCTTTTAATATTACTAGAACCAACGAGTTATTCCATTACTTTAATTATTCAAATTTATCCATAATATATTATTTAATTTCTTATAATTTTAATTGGATATGCAAGCTCCCTGGAACAAATTCGTCTCCCAGATAAATCTCGAACCCTTGCCAAGGGGTCGCCACCTAATTTGTATTCCCTGGGCACTTATCAAATCCCTCATTGACCTCAAACTTAGTAAATTACCGCATTTTGAGGTGATGTGGGACAACGGAAAATGGAAATTTGGGGCCACAGCCGAACGGTTTGCTGGGCCTCTGGATTGTTCTGCCTCCGACATAGACAGTGTATGTAATTTGCATAAAGCCGGGAGCCCAAAGCGGGCAGATGGAGTGAATGTTGTAATTTAATTAGCTGCCACTTCCACTTCACTCAGTGGTTGGTATCAGTTGTTGCAACCTAATTGAAATTACCTGCGCTAATAAACAAGAGCGCAGCTGGAACGAGAATGGAAATGGGCTTTGGTAGTTTTGTAGTTTCGATTGCATTTTCTCTGCCATAGATCTTCGATTAAAATTCAGCAAAAGAGAGGCTGCAGCTGCAGCTGCAACCGAAAATTGACTGGGGCGGGGCATCAATCAAATATTTAGCGAGTAAATCAGTGGGAAGGGCAGAGCTTTGCCGCGTATAAATCACGTATACGACGGGTGGCACCATGTTAACATTGCCACTGTGATCCCAAACAATTCATCAAGGGTCTGTGCAATATTCACTAAGGTTTTCGCCGTTCCTTCCGCAATTAGTTCTTTACGAGAAGGAGATTCCACCTAAACGTTGAGTTGCCCATTAAATTATCATAGAAATTCAATTATGCCAGCGGAGGGCGACCATCAGACGAAAAAGGGAAGTATTTTTAATGGTCCGCTCGTAAAAATGCCAGGCATTCGACATCCAGGTAGCAATCGATCATAATACAATTTTTGATATCGCTGTTAAGCTCGCGGCGGGCATAAAACTCACATTATACTAAATATCTAATGACCAGAAAGTATGCAAACCGAAATTTATATGCTTGCCTCGATGCCTTCAAATGGCTGCAGCGTGCTCCATTAGCGAATAACCGAATAATATGGATGCAACGCGAAGCACTCAACTTTCTCCGCTTTGAGCGCCCAGAAGTATGCTATTAAAATCATACCTGGCTGAAAGGCGAAATTACAAGCAAAGTTAACAAGAGAGCGACTGCCTCATAAAAGTTTTCCATATTAATGAGCTTTCCCCTCGCCAACCCAAAAAAATCCCCACCCCTACATGAAAATTGTTGAAATGGCAGGGGTGTATGGTGGATTTCGCGGTTGGTGACCATTTCTGAAGGGTGTTCACCGTCTGAGCCGCGCGATGGGTAATGGAGTTGAGTTGAGTGGGTTTTCATAAGCCATTTAACGGTCTACAAAGCCGCTGTCAGCTCCCATTTGCCAGCGAAGAAGTGGTCAAGGCACCATCAACATATTGAATTAGGATAATTACGGTGTATTTATTTTTTAAGTGGTTGAAAATCTAAATAATAGGAGCTGAGAAAATCGGCTATATACTTAAAATTATATCGTTTCAGAAACACGTCTTTAAGTTCATAAAAATCGTTACTGTTCAGAATGAAAGCTATCGAAGCCATTATCATAATATGCTAAATGTTGTAAGAAGCGCAATTCACATGCTTTTCAAGCCAATACCTAATTTCAACTTTCTTGAATTGAAATAAAAACATTTAACTTCTCTTCGAATAAACTCTATGCAGACTGCTCACATATGGTTGGTTAAATCAATTCCATGTTTGGTTTTAGGCACTCTGTATTTTTATAAAAGCTGCAGTTGCTCCATCTATAATTTAAAAAAAAGGATGTTAATATTTGTACACATGATATTTTCTATTTTCCCTTCATTTATCCCAGTTTTCGGTAACGCAGGGGAAAATGCGACAGGCAGTAAGAAAATGGATTTTATTTCACAGGCAGCGTCCACAAGCAAATTAAGGCAGACATAAATATATATATCGCATATACGGCCTCGTGTGTATTTTCAATATAAAATGCAGACAAGGTTGCCACTGCCCCGGTTTCAAAGGATGTGGAGAGCAGGATGCTCCCTCATACGCTGGCTGCTATTTAAGCAACGTAACTTAAAATAATCGCACTCATATATAATCCGAGGCATGCAACTTTCAGTTCCCGTGCCAATGCCACACACACACTTTCCCATAGATGGAAGGATATATACATACGATCATATATATATATAGTGGTGGGCGAGTGGGAGGCGGCGGCTCCTTAGCATAAGTAATAAATGTACTACGCCGCATGAGAGAAATCGCTTGGAATGGCAGGAAAATAAATTATCGAACTTCGATTTCACTACTCGTCCTTTCAGGACGTCCCCCCTTCAATCCCCTGCTCTCTATTTTCAATTTGTATTTTATGATTTTGTACGCTTTTCGGTCTAAGGTTATAAAATTGATACGTAAAGAGAAAGAAATTTCAGCTGAGTTCGCTCGCCCTTTCTCCGTTTGATAGTTTAAAGAAAATTTGGCTAGAATAACACATGTCTCGGAATTTAATGTGTGCGTAACCAGATATCGCAGGATGTGTGTTATATTTGCCCGCTTGGGGCTTTTCAGGTTAGGCAAATATTATTATTATTTTCCCTCGCATTGGATTTCAATTTCAGTGCGGTCCGTCGAAGGTCACATCGCTAAGCGCTTGAATGGCATATAGAGAAGGGAAGAGAAGACTCGTAGTATTTTTCACAAATTGAACAATTGAACCGAGGAGCCAGCCAGCTCAAGGCTAACAAATTGAGCAATGTCGCCTGCAGTCGAGTCGGTTTCAATTTGTGCTCGACACTAACTCGAGTATTCTATGGGTCATGGGTGCACAGTTAAAAACACGATATCAAAATGATACTATTTAATAAGATCTTACAAGTAGTTTAATTTTGGGATGATATTAATTAAGGTGGCTAACAGTATGCTGTGAAAAAATCAAGAACAAAATTAATATGGCATACTTTTAGACACCTTTAAAAGTGATTTTATTGACAATTTTGAATATGGTAGATGAAGCTTTTGGTTCAAAATATATTATTGCATACTTTTAGACACCTTCATATGTGAATTCAAAACCCGTAATATAACACACAAACCTTTTTAGAATTAGGAGCTAATCTACCACTTGGAAAGAGGAAATCTCATCCTAT
Organism: Drosophila pseudotakahashii; assembly: GCA_035046095.1. NCBI lineage: Eukaryota > Metazoa > Arthropoda > Insecta > Diptera > Drosophilidae > Drosophila > Drosophila pseudotakahashii. The sequence continues at coordinate 16,450,249 of JAWNOE010000247.1, forward strand.
TGGAGACTTATTTTTGCAGTGTGATAGTATTTGTGTGTGTCCGGTCTTTGTGTGTGTGACTGGGGTCATGTCAAGCAAACGTTCAACACCGTCTCATTAATCATTCTGGCCACACACACAGACAGCCCGCACTCACACAGTCCAGCTCTCGCACAGACAACATGTGGCCTCTTTCTTTGTGTCTCTGCGGAGTGCAGCTTTTCCCGCTTTCACCGCTTTTCCACCTCCACTTTCCATTTTCTTTTATTTTTTGCTTTTTTTGATTAAAATTCAACTTTTGACTCTTGCATTGTAATGGCTGACATCATTTGCTTGCCACTGCTGACCACCTGTGCCCACTTTTTACACGCAGACAGACACACAAAGTGTTAGCGAGTGGGCGGTGGGCCAAAAGAGCTTTGTGTAACTTTCTCAGCTTGGTAATCTTGTAACGCAAACATAGAAAAGTAGAGGCTGCCTGGGCGAATTCAAAAATACACTCACTTCTAAGGCTTATATGCTGAAAATCAAAACTATCAAAGATTGCAAAGTTCCTGTTTTAGGAAAGAAAATATTTGTTCTTCAATGAAAGAAATTGGTAAGGAAAATAAACCGCCATTTACATTCGATTAAATATGATTTATAAAAACAATATATTTTAAAAATTTGAAAAGGTCTGAATATTTTTGAATAGAACAATTTAATTTTTTGTATTTAATTTTCAAAATAAGCAGCTATCTTTATTTTCTTAATTATACCTTATGTTTCTAGTTTTTAAACAATTTAACAAGAAGTTGGATGATCATATTAAACCCTATAACTCTAAAAATAACTAGTATGCAACTCCAAAATACCATTTGCATTTCAGACAAACCAATTTACGTATTTCTTGTAACTATCTAAACGCTTTTAGACTCTAAACCGTTTTGAGTGGGTAATCAACTAATTTGTGTTTACTTTAATCTCCATATTCATTTGCTTTATAATGAATCACAAGCAATCCATTCAGTTAGGTTGGCCACATTTAGCACATACCAAATGAAAATGTATTGTGATTTAAAAGTTGTGAATGTGAACAGTTTGGTTGAATGGAAAATTTGTACCTATACATGTGTTTCATTTAATCCCCATTTGATTTGATTTCACCTACCCACCTATCCGATCTAATCAATTAGTATTTCGGCGTGTTTTTATTTGAGACCACCCATTCCATGCGGGATAGCGAATGCACTCGGCTTTATGAGGCACATCTAAAAGTTTTCCATTTGATTTTTTGTTGTTTGGGGGGGTCAACATTTTGAACTTTCCGCCTGCCGTGTGATATTTTCGGGGCTCGGCGAATTCATTTATTTAAAAAAGAAAACCTTTTCACATAAAGAATTCATTTCGCTTGCCTACTTTCTGGGGTCGCGGCTGGGGTCCGGCATTGTTCAGCTGTCACGTCCGTCATCAGCATCAGCATCAGCTGTCGGGATGCGAGATCCCGAAACCCCGAAGCCCCTGGACTCGAACTCCAAGCCCAAACCCGACCCACTTGGACACTGGCCTACGTGCTGCGAGCACTCCGGGTGTTTGTGTTTATGTATGTTTATGTGCGGTTCCAATGTTTTGTTAGCCTTCATTACAGGCATTCATTTCTGGCCAGGCCAAACGGGCCGTCCGCTCACTCAAATTGCCATCAGCCAGGCCGAGATCTGTGTGCGCCGCTTGCATTTGACAAATGACAAACTCCACCGGCCTTGGATTCCAAATTGACCCACCTCCCCTTTGGCCAAAAGCTGCTAATGATGTCATTAATTTTGCACAATTTTTAATGCGTTTGCAATTGATTTTTGTGTATTTTTGTTGGTCGGTCTAAACTACACTAAAAGCCTCTCCAAATGTTTGTGATAGGAATTGCACAAAAAGGACTCATTCGCTTCTGGGTATTTTAGTTTTCCTAACAGTGTGGGCAAACGAAAGAAAAAGCATTTGCCAAGCAAATTTGCACTGCTGCAATGCAAATGCAGCAACAGAAGCTGCTGCTTCCTGGCTGCCACTCCTGGCCCCTTGTCCCCTTTTGGCCCCTGGGCTAACGACTTTACCCCCATTCCGGCATTCTGCTATTCTGACATTCTGGCAATGCCAATGGCAATGGCAGCCGCAAAATATTTGCGCTAATTGAGATAAAATACAATTTAATGGGCGTGCAAATGGCGAGGCAGAAGTGGGTGAGCTGTTTTCCTGATTTTCGACTGAAAACGTTAAAAGAATTCCGAATGAGGGTTAATTTGATAATACTAAGAAGTAAATGGAAAATATTTGTACTAAATGATATGTGACCAACCAAATGGTCCCAGCGAATGCAAATGAATAAATTTTGAACCCAAAAATCTTATAGATAGAGCGTCAAAATGTATAATGCTTTTAAAGGACCCAGGATCAGTAATAGAATCTACTATAGAACATACGAAATAAATTGTAAGGTGTCGCAAAGTGTCTGTAAAAAAAATATAAAAACATAGGATACTTTTAGGCACCTTAAAAAATGATTTTTAAATGCTCAGTAATTTCTTTGGCACCCTCGAGAGCTTTGGGTATTATATTACCTTCTAAGCGAAATGTCAGTGGAAAAAGAACTTCGTTTTTAGGAATTATGTACTCAAGAAATAGTTTTGCATACTTTTAGACAACTTTATAAGTGAATTTTATTCACAGCAATTTCTCTAGATTATCGTTAGTTTTCTATATTCCATTGAGTGGTTTGCCAAGTCAGACTTCCATTAGAGCCAAATAATTAAGCTAAAATGTGGATGCCTGCATTTTGGTGCCAAGAAACCTAATATCTTTTGCCAGTAGTTGCAATTATTTGAGTACCCGTCTCCACCACCCAGTTCCCCATCGTGCTGGCCACATTAACCAAACCTCATCGCTCAATGTGTCAATTTTCGAAGCAGGACACTGGGAAGTCGAAAGGCGGAGGGAGAATTTTCGTAGATGTTGATGTAGCTACTGCAACCAGATGTGGCAAAACAAAAGGCAACATCAGACACAATTTGCCAATGACAAGCAAGCCGAAGACAACACAGCACAACACAACGGAAAATTGACTGCATTTTCCCCACTTTTGTTTGCACAATTTTCAATATGCATTTTCTGAGCTGCTGTTGCTACAGAACAGCAGAAAAAAGTGGCAAAAATTCGAATCGAGACCAGCAAAAGATAACAATAAACAGAGAGTTGAGCAACAATGAAGCTGTTTGCCTGTCTTGCTTTATATCTCTGCCAAACTGTGGCAAACATAACTGCCACTCCCACGTCCACGTCCACTGCCGCCCCTCGATTCCCAGCTTCACTTAACCGCAATGCTAAAAACTGACAAAACGAATGGCAAAACCAATTGCTGCGAATTGCGGTCAACAGTTTTGATTGTTTTTGTGGCCAAGCCAAGGGTGCTTAGCCTATAACAGCCCCTGCTAACTGTTAACTGCTGTCTTTCGGTGCACGGAAACAAATTTTGAATTTCACAAATAACGTATAAATGTGCCTCAAAATGGGCAACATTTTATTTTTAGCCAGGAATAAGAAATGTGAAGAAGTGGCGATTTTATTGCACTCTTTTTGACTCCTTTAGAATTGATTTCCAATCGCTATAATTATCATGAGGTTCTCAAAAACATTTCACATATAATAAGACTTCTAGAAATTATTATAATAACTGTTTTATTTTTTAGCCATGAAAAGAAAATATAACGAAGATGGATTCTTCTGCATACTTTTAGACTGTTTCACAAATGATTTCAAATCTCTAGAGATTACTGTGGCACTCCTATAATTATCTTTTGATAATAAATAAAATGCATAACAGATAAACTTGATAATAGATAAAATGGATAGTTGATAAACATGATAATAGATTAAATGGATAATTAATAAACTTTATAATAGATCAAATGGATAATTAATAAACATTATAATAGATAAAATGAATAATTGATAAAATGTATAATGGATAAAAGATAAAATGGATAATTGATAAAATGAACAATAGATAAACTTGATAATATGTGAAATGGATAATTAATAAAATGGATAATAGATAAAATGGATTATTGATAAACAGACTAATCCATTTCGCAGGATTATCGACCAGTACCAGGTGCGCTCGATCTTCGGCGACATTAATTGAAATATTGGTATTTTTTTAACAGTGTGGATGATAAACAATGCCAGCGGAATACGAAATACTCACATTCAGGCAGCTGGCATTTGGCAGCACTCGAACAGGAACCAGGAATCAAACAGATACAGTCGGAAAATTCTCGAGTTTGCGTTATGCACTTACAATCAATTTGTGGCCATAAATTCAGCTGCCACGCCCTGCCGAAAGACCTCCGCCCCCCATTTTTGACGCATCTTGTGCACGTCTGTGCGAGGGAAATAAAAAAGAGGGAAACTCTGTCGAACCCAAAAAATAGGAAACATAATGGCGACGCTTTACAACCCTTTGCTGCAACAAATAAAAATTTATGACTCTGCCCCGAGTGGAGCCGAAAGTAATGTGTTGCCATGAGATGGTGTAAGAAATGGTGCGAATAAAATATTGGCTAATAATCGCATGATAATGCCGAAGGATTTGGACCGACAGCCTGCGGCAAAAGTTCTCACCCGTGGGACACGTTGCGTATACGCAATCCATTCTCCACTTTTGCGGGCAGTTAATAATGCTTTGGTTTACTGCAAGGGTGTGGGAGGGGGGGTTCTGAATGGCATGGGTGGCGGAAAAGGGGCTGCCGGCATTAATAATGACAACTCGTTTATGGCCGCATCAAAATGGAGCCCAAAGCCCAGCACTCAAAGTCGCCCTTCGCGCTTTATCCTAATTGCACTGGAGTCCCTGAATCCCCGGGAAAGCTCACATGTGTGTGTGCGTGGGAGTTTGCTTGGTGCGGCTGTATGGGTGTTTGCTTGGCCCGCCGGCGGCAAAAGTCTGATAAGCTGGCAGTTCACAGAAAAAAAGAGGAAAAGAAAAACACCAAGAGTGTGTAAGGAAAACATTGCAGGAGTTGCATTTAAGTGCAGTTCGCACATCCTGCATGTCCTTGGCTTTCAAGGGGGAGGTTCGAGTAAGTGCCTATGGTAACTACAGCCCGTAAGTGGAGTGCCCGTAAAAACTTATCCCAGGCCTTATTATCTGCCAGATAGGGCATGCACCCCCGAGTCATCATTATTTCAGTTGGCTGGAAGCTTGAACTGCCACTTGAACTACTTCTATTTACCATACCTACACAAAAATTTAATTTATTTTGGGATTTATTTAGCTACTAAGGTAAATAAAAATTAAATAATGAGGAAAATATTCGACATACCAGAATAAATAAATATAAAATATAGAGAAACATATTTTACCTGCCAAAATAAATAAAAAGGAACTAAGGAAAAAAATATTTTACATATTTAAAAATGTATAGATTGCTTGACATGAAAATTCAAGACTTTAAATTCCATATTAATAGAGTAATTAAATTCCTCAAGATCCCTGGAACTTCAGGGTAACTTGGCTTCGTCGTAATGCCATTGCTACGACACTCGGTCGGGAGTTTTCTCCGGCTGATTGCCGTTGTTGCGCCATCATTGTTGCACCGGCGGCTCTTCGGAGGTGCAACTTTCGCCCAACTAACAACTTTTAACGCTTTTAGCTGTTGATAGTAGTCAGGAAAGTTTTGGCCAACTGTTATCGCCGCGTTGCCGCCCAGAGCACGTGCAAAGGCCCTAATTATGACACAAGAACTAGTTCCCACTTCGCCAGCTCCAACTCCTCTTTTTCGGGGAGTGGAAGCGGAGTGCCTGCCCGCAAACAATTTAGCCCATAGTTTCCTTTCTATTCTTTTTTTTTTTGTCAGAAATCGTTTGTTTACGCTTCACTTGCCAGCTTTCCCGCCCTTTCCACACGGGTTTCCCTTCATTTTCCCTCCGGCTATGCATTTTTCATGGCATTTGTCTGAAGCATTTTCATTCCTGCATGGCTGCTGGGGCACTTTAAAGTCGCTGGGCGAAAGGAAAGCGGAGAGAAGAAGAAAAGCGATGGGAAAAGCGAACACATTTCAAAAACATAAACGCACAAAATGTGTCAACCGCAATATGCTCGCTGTGTAAACAGGGCCGAGGCGGTGGCCACATGCGGAAATCACTAAAGGCACTTCCTGCACCAGCAACAAATGCTATAAAAATCATGAAAGCAGCGCTTGTGCCGTGTGCCGTGTGCCACAATCACCCATATCCACCCATTTGAAGTATGCCCCGTATATCCACACCCCACAAAGCGCTACTCACCTACAAAATACACACATAGATAAGCCGGGCACGATAAACGAGACTGGTTAGACTGGAACTGAAACTGGAGATGGAGCTGGAGCTGCAGCCGAGGTCAATGGGTCGTTCCCGACCGTCTGCCGATGTCCTGAACAGCCAGGGATGATAGCGTGATGAGTGATAATACCCTACTTGTGTTCTGGTGAATTTATTTATAATATTTAAGGTGGATTTTGGTAATTATTGTTACTAACTTAATAGTTCAATTTTTACTTCTACGGATTACAAAAATATATATTTACTGATTTTATGTATTACTTACGTTTTAATTGACCATTATTTTATTATTATCTAGGCGGCTGTAAAAATTGTATAATTCGAGTAGGTGCAAGTAACATAGGAAACATAGAAACATAGAAATCCCTAAAATCAAGCAGATTTTCTCTTGATTGGTTCGTTCTCTAGTTGCTCTGGTAAGTTTTAAATACTTTTATTTCAAACAAATTTAAATTACTTTTTTTATTATATGTTTTCACTTTATGGAGTTTCTAGTTTCAAGTTTAGTTTCAGAAGAGTTTTATGACGGAAAAAGTTGACCACTATGGCGCTATTAAAGTATCCACTCAAAAAGTTTTTGTTCTTGGTCATTTCTTGACTCAAGTCCTGTGAGCACCTCTGGATGAGATCCTATTTTCCTTCACAAATGTCAGCCATACTTGTCCTACTACGCACACTCACACAGATACGAAGAGGCATCAAATGCCGCAACACTTTGGATCAGAACCGGGCATTCCGCATGCCGCAAACAAACCCGACATAAACACACACACTCACACATACAGTTGGGAAGCCAGGATTCAAGATTCCCCTGGCTTATACATATACATACTTTCAATGGGAACTCGCACACACACACATATTCGCACATCCACGAATGGCAAAGCATCTTCTCTCATTCCGGGCTCAGCCATGCAAAATATGCCAGCATTATAAAACTTCAATCTACTCTAAAGAACTTGTTTATGCCTGATTCGGATATCGACAACCAAGGAGTTCTGAAAGGCGGGGAGGGTTGGGTACGGGATATAAAGGGACAGGACTCAACAGGATATACAGTTAGCACGCTTTTTGACATCTAAGCCGGGCCAAAGCATTTCGCATAGCATACATTTCAGCTGCCCGGATCGAATAGTTGGGGGTCCTATATTTAACTTGGGAATGCGAGAAGAAATATGAATTGATTCTGTTGACTGGATTGCACAGCTTTTAAAATTTGTGCACAGTATTCACGTTTAGGAATTAACTAAATAGTAAAATTAATTAATATGTTAGATTTTCCTTAAGGTTTCATAATATAAAGTAGACAAAATCATTAAGGAAAATATCCCATATGAAATTTCTTACAATCGGCTTAGTTTACAAGTAGCAATCGGCACATTTCGGTGTGGTTCAAAACAACATTAGGTCCCAGATTTGAATCGAAAGCCGCTTTTCATTGACACATAGAAACCCACACTACGAATTACACACTCTAAGCTCTGATTTTCCATGCTCGATAAAGTGCGCAAATGTCTGTTCCTGTGGATTTGCACGCCAAAATGGTGATCAGTGCAGTATTTACTTTTATATATTTCCGCTTCGACCGAGACTTTGTGCGAATGGCCAAGGGAACCCGTGCCGACAGGCAGACTGAAGAGGAAACATCCTGCGAGGGAAAACAGTGAAAGTATGTCTAACCGAAGTAAGCTTGTTCTACTGCTGCAAAACACATTTAATGCTGTGCACAAAAGGAGAACTATGGTCCAGGATATTCAGGAGAAAAACATAACATCTTTGAGTACAACACCGGATAGCAGAATAGACAAGTAATACCTTGTTATTATGGTATAAAATGAGCGTTTGAGGGGCATTCTTTGTAGCAGCCTTTGGGCACAGAAAAAGAATAAATGAGGGTGCCACAGAAATATCCTGGTTTTAAAAATCACAGGTGTCCAAAAGTATGCAACAGTTTATTTGAAACCCAAAAGTGATATGAATTCATACTGGAAGACGACTATCCTTTATTTACTGCATACTTTTAGACACGTATTTTATTTAAAGGGGATTTCAAAAACCTAGCTATTTCAATAGCACCACTCATAGGTTGATTTAAGCTTACTTGCCACATAATTCAAATATTAAATGAAATTTAATCAATGGAATGTTTTTGCTTTTGATTCGGGTGTGTAAAATCAATCACAATCTAATCCTGGCTAAGCTATTTAATTATAATTCCAATTACTTACCATAAATTGAAAATTAATTGCAGCTCTGCAGCGACAAACAATACAAATAATTACCAATATTTAATCTCACCTCCATTGTTTGCTTTCAGCAAAGGACCTTTAATTTAAAAGACATTTCTTGGTTTAAACACATCAAAGGTTTATTTTAGCGACATAATTGCCCTGTAAGCAATGCGCAATTCGATAATCTTATAATAAACTTAAGCCTAGCTCCAAACAGTTTGTGGAAAGCGTAAATACATCCGTACAAATATATATAATACAATGTTATGCAATACAATTGCTCTAACTACAAAACAAACAAATTGTTTGCATTTCTTTTCTCATTTTATATTTGGCACAAAGGACTTCTCGACTACAGCTAAGGAATTTTCAGAGTTTTTGGTTTTTAAGTTGCCAGCCGTATGGGGGGTTAGGTTGGGGGTTTTTCGGGGAAAGTATTTACAATGAGAATGCAAAATGTCAAAGTTGCATTTGCATTGAATCAAACATAAAATAAATCTGGCTGCCGAGGAAAGCAAGCACTTTAAGAGCATTTTTGTAACAAGCACACAAGAATACCAAAAGTTGCCTCGGCAACACAGGAAAAATAGTAAAAAAATAGCCAAAGAAAAATGGTATTTCTATTTATTTGGCATCTCTCTCCGCCTCTCCGTTTGTTTTGTTTGCCTGATGGGAAATATAAAAATTACTTCGTTTACATCCAGCAGCAAGGATATAAGTATGCTATAGTGCAGTAAGGTTGAAACGAGAGGGAGAGCGAGTCCAAACGGGTCACGCAACATTCTAGACAAAGTAATAACACTTGACGCACGTCTGAGTTTCCGGCTTGTGTCCGGCCAGCGAACGTGTCTACACAGAGAGAAATGGGTCTCAAGTTTAGGATTTCTTAGTACATAAATGTTACAATCCTTGTGGATTTTTGAGTAACCTGATGAAACTTAAAAAAAAAGTTTTATCAGGATAATCAAAATTTGGAAAATATTTACATTTGCTTATTTCATCAGTTAAACTTTTCTATTATTTCAGATTCCGAAATAAGAATGTTTACATAACAATGGTTTTTAATAGTGGTTAATAAATATTTTAAGATATAGTTAAGATATTTTGTAACACATCCTTTAACACATCATACAAAAAATATTCTTTTCATTTTAATATTTGGTATAGATAGACTTTTGTGTGAATAAACTGGGCTGAAGATTTCTCTCTGTGCAGCTCTGGTGGGCATTCGGAGCACCCCCCTCCTCTGCAGGTGCTGAAAACTAGACGAAACTCTCCTGACGTGTTAAATTGAATTTGAGCAGCGACGACGACGCCGTCTTGGCCTTGGCTTTGCTGCTCGAGTTGGCGGCGGAGGTGCCACTGGAATTGGACTGAGTTTGTGCCTCGGGCGTCTGGTGGCCACTGGAGAAGGATCCGCTTGCCAGCATCTGCTGCTCCAGGCGGTGGCCACCCAGCAGTTGTCGCGCCAACTGGGATATGTCCCCGCCGTAACTGCTGTCCAAGTGATTCTGCTGCTGCTGCTGCCTGGGACTGGGACTGGAGGGCTTGAGGGCCAGGGACTGGCGCAGCAGATCCGGTAGATGCCACTGCTCCAGGAGCTCCGCTCCCAGGGTCGGCGAGTCGCTGGCCAGCCGCGTCAGGGTGTGCAGGATGGTCTTGATGGTGCGGCGCTGGGCATCGCTCTCCGCACGTGAGCCGTAGGTCTTGTAGAATTCCGTTTGGTACACGGACGTGATGAAATTTATGATGATGCCGTTGGCCAAGTGGCTGTGGCACTTCTTGTTCAGCGACATGTTGTGCAGCATCCCAACGATCTGCTCCTGTGTGGATGAAAACAGAGGGGAAATGTTGATGAGCAAAAAATAAGCAACTCAAGGTGGTCTGGGTGTGTGTATGTATGTATGTATATTGGGGAATGAAAAATCGTGGCCAAGATTGCGAAAAAATTGCTTTGCAAATGCACAAATAAATTTTACGAGCCAGCGCCCCAAGAAGCTTTCAATAAAATTGCCCAAACAAAAAATTGCAGGAAATCGATCCGGGAGAAGTAGGAGGTGGGGGTCCTACCCTCAAGGTCGCTTTTGAAGTTTGGGCCCAGAAAAATGTAGTTGTGGAATACGAAAGAGTGGGTAATACAATACTGTACATGTGAAGCCCTTAGCAAAACAATTTAAATACTTTTAAGATTGAGTTATAATGAAATTTACTAGTGTTTGATTTATATAATAAATAATAGATTTCCCTGTAGCCATTTTATAATTTTCTATCATATATATCACATCATATCATATAGTATTATTATATTATATCACATTTCTATAGTTTCCCGCATACTTACGTAGAGAAAGACGCTGGTGCCGCAGTCCTGGTGCTCCAGGGTGTCGATCAGTCGGGCGATGGCCTCGTTGGACATGATGGAGTAGTGCGAGGTGGCCTCCATGCGGCTCAGGTTGTTCAGGGCGGCGGCGCAGAGGAGCAGCGTTTGGGTGCAGCACTCCGGCCGCAGGAGTTCAGCCAGTCCGGCCACCAGGCTCTCCGAGCAGTCCCGCAATCCCGGCACCCGGTGCTCCGGTCCATGCCAGGCGGCGGTGATCTGGGCGAGCAGCGACACCGCCTCCCGCTTCTCGAGGCCTCCCCTCTCGCCGGCCGACTCCACCTGGAGGATGTCCCTGACGATCTCGATGCCGCCACAGCTGCCCAGCTGCTGGATGGCCTGGGGATCGCAGCACAGGGTGGCCAGAGCCCGCAGAGCCAAGGCCCTCACGGAACTCTGCTTGTGATCGAGGACCACCACCAGGAGGCTTCTCACCGCCTCGTTCTGGACGAAGGCATCGGAGAGAGAGGCAAAGCCATCGTAGTCTATGTTCATCAAGGTGGCCACCATGTTGATATTGGCCCGCAGGAGCAGGTCACAGCGACTCTGCTCGATGCTGGTGACCAGCACCCCGACCAGTCGCTCGAAGATCAGTCGCAGGGTGATCAGCGTGTGCCTCTTCAGCAGCTGCACATCGTCGAGCAGCGACTCGAGATTGATGTAGTGCTGGCGCTCCAGCGAGTACATGGTGTCCTTGCTGACCGTTCGGATTTGCTCCAAGTGCTGCTCATAGCGCCTCCTCTCGATCCTCGCGTCGTTGAAGAAGATCGCCCGTCGCTCCAGCGTGGCGGTGAAGTCGTCCAGGTGGCCCAGCAACTGGGTGGCTCCTCCGAGGGCTTCTGGAAGGGAACTGGGCTGCAGTCCACTGAGCACCCGCTCGCTCCTTTCGAAGTGTCCTTGGAGGGACAAAGCCTGCTGCTGCAGCTGCCTCACCAACTTGCAAACCGCACTGGTGGTTATCGTGTAGTTCTTGTACGCCTCCTGGGCTATGGACTTGTGCTGCAGGGTGCACATCACCTCCGGCTCACCAGCCCATCGCTGCTCCGCCATCCAATGGGCCACGGGTTCTGGTTGCTTCTTGCCCTTCTTCCCCGCTATCTTGGAGCCACTCTTCGGCGTACTCGTGCTGGCCGTGAATCTTAAAGACCTAACTCTTAAAGGAGAAGGAGCCTGCAGCTGGAGGGTCTCATCATGCTGCTCCTCTGGGGCGACTCCAAAGGTCACCGTCTCGTTGTTGTACGGCGGTGGTGCCTCACCCAGGTAAACAGTTTCATTGTTGTAGGGCGGGGGAACCACCACTTCCTCCTCCTCGCTGGCCGAAGCCTCCGCTTCCGGTTCCGGTTTGGCTTTGCGCATCACGCGCCGGCGGCGTCTTATGGCCGGACGTGGTGGTGAGTCCTCCTCCTCCGCCCCATCCTCCAGCTTCATGCTGTCCAGCTGCTCGAACAGACGACTCCGACTGGCCTCCAGGTCGTCCCCATCCTCGGCAGACCTCGCTTTGGGCGTATTCTGGCCGCTGGTGAAGGATATGCGCCGCGTAACGCTGATCAGCGGCGAGTAGAAGGAGGAGTTGCCCACCCGACGCACCACCGTTGGGGGCGTGGCCACCGATTGCGCCGAGGTGGGCGTGGCCGTGGGCGTTTGCTGGGCAGCCGATAGCGGCGATTGGGGAGATGACTGCAGCTGGTGCTGCAACTGATGCGACTCCTCATTGTCGGAGAAGCCCGAGTCCTGCAAAATAGAAAATCAGAGGAACAGCAGCAGTATTAGCATAGGCATTTTGAATGTGCTTTTTTAAATATATGCAAATTAATAAATATTACCCTCACAATATTCATAATTGCTAGTTTACAATAACACTGAATGAATACTAATTTATTTTCCATTAAACGAAATAAAATATTTTCCAGCAAAATTAATAAACTTAATTATTAAACTGTATAGATTTCAATATTTCAATTTATCCTAGAATATTTCCGATTAAAAAACTTTTAGTAAATACCTATCATTTAGTTTATTGGATGCATTTTACCTGTCTTCAATCTATAGCTAACTTGAATATGAAATGCAACTCATTATAAACAAGTCTTAGGGCAACTTTAAATGAGACTATGCTGGTTTCTGTTGCATCGTAGTTGAATCTCCTGAGGCTACAAATTATAATACCTATTACTCTCCATTACCCCGATAATATCCTAATTTCATGGCCGAAATTATAATACCCCTCATGGGCGTAGTATCAATGATATGCTCACCTGACTGCGCAGACTGCCGGGACTATCGTGCTTGTGCCAGGACAGCTTGGAGCTGTTCTGCTCGTCCTCCACCTCCTGGATGCAGGACAGATTGCCCAGAGGGCCGAGGGAGGTGGGCTGTCTGTTGGTACTGGCCATTCCACTGCCCATTCCACCACTCCCGTTGCTGAAGCTCGAATAGAAACCGCCGCTGGTCAGGGAGGACTGGTCGGATCCCCACCAGACCTTGCTGTAGCTGCGCTGGAAGGACATGCCTGAAATACACAGAGGGAGAAGGCAATCAGTAGTGTCCATCATTTAAATAAATTGGAATCATTCGTTTAACAGGCTTAAATTCATTAAATTTAATGCAATTGCCGCTTGGCTGGACTGGATTCATTGCCAATGCCCGGGATTCGCAGCCCCCTGGGGTCATTCAGGGGTCATTCGCCCCCCAAGTGGGCGTGGCACTGCACAAGCACACACATGCCTGAACATTGGCGTAATATCCGTTACGAAAAAATTAAATTTCCGCCCTGCGATACAAATCATTATTTTAATCAATGAAATGCTTTCTTTCTTTCAGTTTTCGAAATTTCGCTTTTCAGCAATTTAAGGATCCCAAGTTCTGAAAGGGGGGTGTGGGCCATCAAAATGACATTTGGCATATGGCCCAGTATACATTACTGGGCAATAATTTCTAAATAATTGATGTGAATGCCCCAAATTGTGGGCATTTATGCAGATTTTACAGACCAAATCTGTTGAGTTACACGGCATAAAGAAGGGGCGGCACCACCTGACCGCCCGATGTTACTGGAAATGCAAATGATTTCAGGGGCTTTCAGGGGGTTCCAGGTCCACAAAATGAACCAAACATTTCGGGGGCTCTATTATGCAAATGGAATAAACTAATTATGCTGCAAAACAATTTTCGTGTGACATCGCAAACCGAACTCGTGTTTTATTTTGTTTAATTTTGCGTGGTTTTTGCACTTTGCAGTTTACATATTTATTAAACTTTGTTGTTTTGCGCCATAATTACATAATATACCATTCAGAAAAAGGGGGAGTGGGGTGGAGTGGAGAGCACTTGTTGGTGGCAACTATTTGTGTTATGCATGAGTGGGAAAGTTTATTTTTCAGTTATGCATGCCCACTGAACTCTGACCTCCCATCCCTTTGCCCCTTTTCCCTGTTTTTTTGGCCCACAAATGGCATTTGGTCAACTGTCATTCGAAACTCCTTCCCCATTCGCTGAAAATATTGACAAAGTGCTTGTTTCAAGCAAACAAAGTGAAATAAACAAATGACGAAACATTTTTTATTCCACTACATTCGCACACATTAACACTCACACTCGGCCAAACGCATATTTATTGAATTCATTAAGCAATTAATTAAAATTATATTCAATTAGTACAAAAAGCTCGCCAATGAAAATAAAAACCAACAAATATTTGCGGCCATTTACAGTTTAATGTGAAATTGTTAACGTTTCTAACGCCTTTCATATTATTATCCCTTTTGTTTTTGCTTTTTTGTTTGGATAAATATTTGTGTAACGAATATGATTTTAACAAACTGCTTGATTTAATTAAAAATAGTTTAATATATTTAAACTTAATAAAAACAAAGTGAAAAATATTCTATTAATATCCTTCGCTAAATTTATCATCTTCAGAAGTTTTTACTATTTTAAATATGAAAATATTACATTTAAAGGCATAGTTAATTTAAATATTTCTAACTTTGATTCAAGTAAATAACATATTTAAAAATATTATTAATTTACCAAAATATTAAAAATATGATATTAATGAACTTATTTTAACCCTCAAAAGTACCCCACTTAAACAACATTAATTGCCCTGAAAAGCCCACTTCAAATCCCCATCGAAATCCGGAATTACAGGGTACGCAGATGAAAAACCACTGTCCCTGGGACAAGGGCTAATTAATGGAGAGGGCTCAGCCAGCCACCATCCCCCAGTTAAAAACGCGAACCCTGCGCCAAAGCCCTTCGTATGGACAATAAATATTGCACAATTGGCGGCTGGCTGGCTGAAAAAGGCTTAACAATGCAGCAAGGCGATAAAAATTAACGGCACTTAATAGCAACATTGAAAATCATTAAGTGATTTATGGTCAGCCGCGGGAAGAGCTCCTGCAATAAGTGTCAGCGAGTCCCCCCGAAGGACACGCGGTATAATCGATATAAGTATTTATTCTCGTTCCTTTTTATTTACATGAGCATCTTAGAATACGTAAACGCACTTTATAATACAGCAACATACACATATAGACAATCAATTGAGTTTCCTCATCGTCTTTTTTCCAACCGTTTTCCGAATTTCGTTTCTTGTGCACATAATAATTTCCAAAAATTAAAACAAACTTTAAGGCGACTCACACGAATTGCAACCAAAAAGAAGCGAAAT
This sequence comes from Drosophila pseudotakahashii, assembly GCA_035046095.1. Taxonomy (NCBI): domain Eukaryota; kingdom Metazoa; phylum Arthropoda; class Insecta; order Diptera; family Drosophilidae; genus Drosophila; species Drosophila pseudotakahashii. Next base: position 16,465,859 of record JAWNOE010000247.1, read on the forward strand.
AATAATTATAAATTTTAATAGGCACGGGGAATCCCCAAGCCGTTTGTTTGTGTGAGTGTGTGTGAGGGGCGTGTCTGGTGGGCAGTCAATTAGCATGGGCGCCACATAAATTTCAATATCGAATACGTATTCGCTTTTCGGTTTTGTGTTTAATCAAGATAAACGAGCTCGTTTTCAGTATTTCTTTTTTTCGAGGGGAGTGGCGCTTACACCTGGCCGACACACAAACCCACGGGGCTATCTACACATCCCTCCTCCGGATAGGTTCATATCCCCTCAACGCGGCAAATCGTTGAGCACGAGCGTGGACGTGTAGCTGGGCGTCTGGATGTGGGCCGTCTTTGTGGTCGTCAGCATGGTGGTGGTCGTCACGGTGGTCTTGCCGTTGACATCTGCGTGCACCAGATCGGTTCCCGTTCCTTCCGCCTTCGGTGGTTCCACGTCCAGGTCCACCGCCCCCTCCGAGTAGCCCACCGTCGTGACCTGGACACTCGTCTTGGTCAGGCGGTGCGTGCGATGCTGGTGCTGCGGCGACCTTAGGCCCACATCGGTGCCCGTGGACTCGTCGTCGCTGTAGTCGCTGGTCAGGGCGCTTCCCGTGCGCCCGGAGCCTCCATCGTACGAGTACTGGGTGTGATAGGTGCTGCTGGGCTCCCCACTGCCGCCCGTCGTCTGGCTTCCTCCCCTGGAGGGAGCCACCTCCGGCTCGCCTCTCTGCTGCTGCAGCGTGTTGTTGGAGGCGGCGGTTATGTCCTCCTCGGAGATGTCGTCGAAGGCCGGCGGTGGCGTGGACATACCCGACAGCGTCAGCACCGGCTGACGACCACCTGTTCCGCTTGGTGTGCTCAACGGCTGGAGACGCGAGGCGGGCGAACGCAGCTGGGTCGTGGTCGACGTTTTACGCTTGGAGGGGGAATGTTTCAGTGGAAATGTGGGCGTCTTCTTGAACACCTGCTTGCCCATGGCGTCCTGGAAGCGCTTGGCGTAGAAGGAGGGCCGGCACACCGACACAGTGTCCCCATTGTACAGAATGCTCTTGAATGTGTGCTCCAGCTTCTTCTCCAAGCGATACGATTGCAAGATGTCAATGATGCCGATGTACAGGATCAACCGTTCGTCGTTCTCGGAGCGAGCAGGTATCCCACCAGCGGGCACGTCCTCGTCCTCCTCCAGCGGCACGTCCATATCGGCTGTAATGGACTCCAGGGCCGTGGAGTGGGCCACCAAGCGCTGGCGGTTCATGCTGCGCGTTCGATTCAGAGCCGCTCCTGCCGAAGTGCCCGGTATGGAGGCGTATGAGGCGACTGCATGGAGCTGATTCTGATCCGCCTCAGGGGCATCATCATCGGGATTGAGGGATGATGGTCCCTGGGCGGCACTCTCCTTTCGCTGCAGCTTCGCCCTAGCATTCAAGATCCTCTCCTCGCGCTTCTCCTTGGCGGCCAGGTCCAGATTGTGGATGCCCACCAGCAGCGAGTAGTCCATGATCTGGAAGCTCTCAAGCACCATGCAATCCCTCCTGATGGTGCTCATCAGCGCATTGTACTTGTCCGTCTCGAGGAAAATCCCGTTCGGGTGATGCTCGGCAAAGTCGAGGTCCTTAAACGTGGGACTCGCCTTCTGGCGCTCCGCCTTGGAGGCCTTTCTGCGGAAGGACGAGCCCTTCAGGTCGTACTTGCAGTGCATCTTGATATCGGAAGGAAGCAGGTTGTTCATCGCCACCAGCCGCACGTTCTTCGAGTTGTAGTGGAAGCAATACAGGCCGAAGAACTTGGGCAGCAGCGTTCGCGGGTTCTGCGAGAGGTTCATGTAGTAGCCGGGCAGCAGTTTCTGCAGGAACTCGCACTCCTTCTTCTGCACCGTCTTGATGATGAACTCGTCGTCGGTTGTCAGGTAGAATATAGAGCCAGAGGCTCCCGGATTGGACAGTTCCCTCAGCGGAGAGGCACACATCGACATCAGGAAGTCATCGGGTGCAATGCCAAACAGATCGCGGAAGTAGCGAAAGGCTATGGGTGCGTAGACCTTGAACCGGAAGTCGCTGTAGTGGTGGGCAGGTGTTATGGAGGAGCCATCTGGCGGAAACGAGATGGTTTCCATTTCCCAGAAGTCGTTCATCAGCAGATCCCTCTTGGGCTTGCTGGCCAGGCTGCCTACGGTGTGCTGGATGCCCAGCTGAATGGAGCCCATGATCTGCTTGGACTGGATCTTCTTGTAGGTCACCTCACCGCCCTCCGCCACTCGCCGATGGCCGAGCTTCTTCTCGTGCTTGCCGCCGGTGGTGGAGGGATTCCTGGAGATGCTGGCATCTAGGGTAGAGCTGGCACTCCTTAGTTTCGAGGCCGGCGTTTGGCTGGCGGCTATGTTGTTGAGCTCCTGCTGCAGCAGGGAAGTGCTTTCCTGGCCTCCATGCGCCAGGGCAGCCTCCCTGAAGAGCTTGCGGGATGTGCCCGGCTGCGGGGTCCTGGGCGTGTCCTCCAGGTCGGCAACTGTAGCAGGGATGATCCTCACCGGGGTGAGCAGGCTCTTTTGCTCCAGCTGCAGCTGGTTCTCCTCCGTTTCCCCCACATCCTCCTGATCCTTGGCTTCCCCTTTATCCTCCTTGCCAACCGGCTGCAGTTCCAGTTCCACCCGGGTGTCCATTTCCATTTCCCTCTGGAGATTTCCGCTCTCTGCGGAGGAGAAAACCACTTATTGCAGTGCTGCTCAAACAGTACAAAAGGCATTCAATTGCAGCTCGGTAAATGGGTGTGTTTGGATGTTTAGATGTGTGTGTGTGGGGATGAGTAAGTGGGCTTGAGTGGGTGAGTAATCGATTAAGCCAGGGACAACAATTGTCACGTTTGCACATGCTATATACCTTATGTATATAATCTATGTAGCAACTTGAGACCTTCTCGCACCTGTTGCTTATCTTTTGTTTACCCAAATGAAGAGTTACAGCTCAAACAACAAAAACAACAACAGCAGCTAAGTAATTAGCACATGGTCACTGCAAAACTGCGCGACTCCAAAACTGTAAGTGCATATGGAAATACAGAGAAATTGCTATTGCGTGAAATCATATGCAATCTAATCACTTGAAAATTCGTAAGTGCATCTAAAAACAGGTAACTAGACAGACGAACCGAAATTTTCGATTGTTTGCATATGGGAATCCTAAATAACCGGCAGACACACGTTGAAATGCATAAATAAACGTACAAATGCACTGAGAGAAAAATAAAACTTTATTTTTTACAGTCAAAATAATCTGTTTTATCAAAAAGAGAGCAATGCGAAGCTTATTATTATCGCAAATATTTACAATTCGATAAAAAAAGAGATAATTTAACATATCACAGACGTGCTAATGGTTATAAAAGTCTTTACTGGAGTTAAGATAATTTATCATCATATCAAAGCCTTAAAAAATCTTTTAAAATTCAAGTATTTTGACATTAAACACCCTTTTTTTTTAGCAAGATATACACAAATTGTGTTATATTTAGTGTTTACTTTTATTTAGGTATTTTTGCTCTCTTCAAAAACTAAATCTTTTCTCTCTGTGCACAAACGATTGGCAAACGTTTGCTGAAAACACAAACAATTAGGCCGAAATCCACAAAATTATTATAGGAAAGTCATTATTTTGTGTGTGGCGTTGTGTTGTTTTGAGAAATGGAAAATGAAACCATAACATGGTCAGTGGGCGTGGCAGAGGGGGCGCTAAGTGGGCGGTGGGAGGCCATTCAGCTGGCTCGTGTGTGTTTATTTCGGTAGATTTTTAGATTGTCGCTCGGCGGATATGTCGTCGGCATCTCCTATATATCTTTTCCTCGTGTCTTTTTTTTTTCTTTTTTAATATTTGTCGCACGCATGACAGGCCAAATAAAACAAAAAATTACAAAAACAATAATTGTACGTTAATAGCGGAAAGTTTTCAGTGAATGAATGTGAATAAATTGTGGGCGTCCTTAGCTGATAAAAACTATATTTAAACTATAAGATACAAAAAATATCCAAGTTTAAGCAGAGTAAAGTTTATTTATTAGAAAAAAAAATCTAACAATTTTTTATGGCTCTTAAAATGGTAGAAATCCTTCTAGGGTTAATAACTTGCCACTTGACCCTGACTGTGGTTGCTGTTTTTGTTGTTGTTGTTGCTGTTGCCTTGGGACCGTTTCTTTTTTGTCGTGAATTATGAGCTTGCAATTAAAGCGTTTTGCTTTTTTATTTGTAATTTAATTAGCGTACTTACACAGAAATGCTCGAGGGAATAGTGGCTAGAGGTCAGAAAAACCAAGAGATATCCAGCAAAAATAGCGATAATTATGTGCCCTCGGCTGTGCTCTCCCCCTCTCTCCCGCTCTCTTTGTGTATTCGTTGATCAAGGCGCGTTTATCTCTCGCGCTCTCTCTTTCGCTCCTCTGCAATCGTCGTTGTTGTTTCCTCCTCCTTTTGCTTCCCCTTTTTTCCAGCTCTTTCGATTTCCAGTTTCCGCTTGATAAATTGCTTTCATAATTTAACAACAATCTCAACGAATTTGAATTCTCCGTGCACACCTGGTTATTTACTCGTGTGTGTGAGTGTGTGTGTTTGTGACTGAGGATGACGTCGTCGTGCGGCAATCGACCAAGTTCCTCCTTCCGCACTTTCGCATTTTCCAACTCGCTTTGGCGATCGGCGGCCGGAAAAGCTGTCCCGATTTTCCGGCTCGATTTATCCACTCCGCGAACTCAAAACCAGGCGAAAATACAAAATTCCCGGAGAGAAAACGGTTTTTTCTCGATGAGTCGTTTGCGCAGATTAGAGTTACCATTCATAGATTTAAGAAATTTTCTTTTTTTGCCATTTTTAATGTGTGGTATTTATCTGAATAACGGGCGGTCACTCTAAGAAACTGTCGATATATATTCCGCTAATCGATATCAACCTTTCGATTTAATTTAATTTAAATATAATTTAATATTGGTAAAAATATTTTTAAACATTGTTTTTAAAATTTAATGAAATTCATTATAAATTTTAATATTTCCATTTAAAATCAATCGATCTTGTGTCTTCGCTAAAGTGCATCCAAGTTTCCCACCAGGAGAGAGTCTTCGCTGATCTGACTCCGAATTCAGTGTTGGTAAGTATAAAAGTACACTGGCCAAAAAATCAGTAGCAGTTAAAACTACATGTTTTAAATATTTTTATTGTTAATGATTGTTAGTAGTATTAGTTATTGGGTAGTACGATATTCTACTCTCTAAACGTTTTTATTTTCTTAATAAGAACAATAAATTTCTTGAAATGAAAAAGAAAACCCGACCTATTTATTCTATTTTTGGAACAAAAATGTCTGAATTCCTAGACGAAATATTAATTTAATTTCTTTCACGGGAATAGAAACCGACTGTCCGGCGAAAATCTAATTAAGAACACCTACAAAGGCGACTTGCCTGCCAGCGGCGGCATAATTGGATTAGTAAGCGAAGCCAGCCAAGGAGGAATTTTCAGGACCCTGCCCTTGACCCTCGGACTTTACATTCAGTCGTCTCGGTCTGCCTCATTACCACCTCCCCACCATCCCCGCCCCCTGGACACCGTTTAAATTGATTGAAAAACCGCCCCTTAATCGATATTTATGCCCAGCCATGAGTAATTCTAATAGACGTCGCTCATTAGTAGGCAAAGGCGGAATAATGTGAAAAATGTTTAGCTAACAATCCGGTTTCCACGAGGAGGAGAGAAACAACCGAAGATGAGATGAGTGCGCCTCATTACGAATGCCCCGGAGCGAAATTGCACCTAATTGGTTGTGTTTCGTGTTGAATAGTGTAAAAATGGATGTAAATTTAAAGGATCGTCGCATGAGAACTCTAATTTTTTAGGGGTTCGTTGTGCTTTTGCCGGCCAATTAGGCACAAAAGGCAGACAAAATTCATATGCAAATGGCTAATAGAGTTGTCAGCAAACGAGTTTTGGGCCAAATAGAATTTTTGAGGCCTGTGACAATCTGCCAATTAATTTGGAAATAGAAAAATGAGCGGGAGCGCATAATTTATGCAGCTAAACTCACAAACAGAGAAAGAAAACAACGGAACTCTTTGCCATATCGCTTCAGAGATAATGGTTCGTTATCGAAAAGCATTTCAAAATAAATAAATCACCAGAAAAGTAAAAAGAGAGAGGGAGATTGAATAATAAATTGGAGTTCTGGTCAGCTTAAAAAGTCTCAATAATGGAAATTGCATCGTAAAAACAGAGAGCGTTAATCATCATAATTAAGTTAATATGCAAGTGGGGGGTGGATAAGTGTTAACTGAACTTGGGGTCAGCCGAACAAATGGAAAACGAGGTCGAGGGAAAGCGCCAGGTAAATTTCCCCCTTCGAAAACCCGCCGCTTAATTAACCGAAAGTTAAGGCCCAACCAGATCAAAATCGATTGGAAAAGGTCAAAAGCAGGACGCCCCTTGATTAATCCGCCATCGGCCATAATTATTTTAATAGTTTTGACATTTAAGCGACAAATTAAAATGGAATAAATGCAAAATAAGCGTAATAAATTTTAATTGCTTACCGCACAACCCCCACCCCCTATATTTTCCACCCATTGGCAGCTGTTGCATTGATTATAATGAAATTATTATTTATTTATTTCCCATACTTTTTTGTTGTTGCATAATTAATTGTTGTCGTTCGAGTGGCAAACAATTAAATAATAAATCACTTTTAAACAATCATTTAATTATGTAAAAAAGCGAATGAACGAGTTGAATTGATTTAGCATTAAAAGCGCGCCATTATTCAAGACTCGCAAAACTAACCATAAACCGTTCAATATAATCGGCAATTGTTTCAAATGTCAAAATGACATTACTGCTCCATTTACGGCGCTTCAGCTGACATTTCACATCATTGTTCTTCGCTGGAAAATCAATAAACTGAGCCAAAATGAGCGTTAATCCCATTCAATTAGACAACAATCATCATTGCCTTGGCATTTCCCCCATCTAACGGTAGCCGGCATATCAGAGGGGTATTATCTCCGAGTCGACACCAATTGTCATCGATATCGATCTCTGTTTGCGGCCACAGGTGAGTGACTCCATGCCCCAACTGGTTTTCCAGTCTCCTAATAACACCTCTCCCGATGACCGGTGTAATGGCCGGTGTTTAGCACTCTAATCGAGCCATTGAAACCGCAGAAATGCTCTCGAACTGGAACTAGATCAGTGCAATTATGCGGTCTTCCCTTGATTATTACAATTAGGCTAGGCCAAACTGAAGTTAGGGAAATCGGGGAAACGGAAGATTGCGGTGAGATTGAAATGGAGAGAGCAGTATTCGGAAATTCCTGCGTGCTTAAAGGAAATACTTGGAAAGTGAGTAAAATTCGAGAAAATAAATACTCATGAATTTAGCGTTTAAGGAAGTTATTTAAGCTTTTCTTCTTTTATTAAGTTATCTTTACTTTAAGAATAATAATTTAAAATTTCATATCAATCGGAGACAAACGGACGATGTTATGAGTTTTTGATCTTTCATTAATCAACTTTAAAAATAAACGTGTACTTTGTATGAGTAAAAAAGTTATATAATTAAATATTAATACTCATTCAAATATTTTTTTAAATTTTCTTACTATAATAACCTGACGCAGGAGAGTTCCATTATAGAGAAATTAAATAAAGTGGACTGTAATGACTATAAATAGCACTCAAATTAAACAATTAAATGGAATTTATATGAATGTAGAGATATTTATGGTGTTTTGAAGAAAAAGTTAATCAGCTGGAATATATATATTGTAAATGGAATGATAAATACATAGATCTTCATAGTGTACTTATAGTACTCATAGTACTTGCAACTGAACTAATATTATTCGTTCACAGAGAAAAAAACGGAACAATATGGGACTGATATTGTTTCATATCAATTTTTCCATAACAAAATGGTACGATTTCATATCAATATGGTACAAAATCATATGTTCGGAAATATCATTTTGATATGAACACATAAGGGACCAAAATTGATATGAAAAAATACCCGATGGATAATTACTTTTGGTATTTTTTTTTCTCTGTGTTGGATCTCACTCACATCTTCCTGGTGCATGACTATTCCCACTGCGTACTACCCAACGCACCCACATTCCTTTGCCTAACCCAATTAATGTTATCCAAAGCCGCGGCTTAGTCACCACCTCCGCCACCCCAAGAGCACATTTCATTCACCACCAACCTGATCAGTCACCTTTGCCCACCGCCTCCCCCAATTATAAACGAATATCTCGCCGTCGGTTATGTATCCACTCGGTATCCCCAAGCTCACATGGGTGACTCACAAGGGGGATCTACGTTATAAAGAACATTCAGAGAAAAGCCGCAGTAAAAACGAAAAAAACAACAGCAGAAAGAAATCATTTTGCGGTCTGACGACTCTGGGACGCTGCTCCTGAGTCATAAAAACCGAGCTTAGCGAAAAAGTCCTCGAAAATAAAGTATAAAAAATAAAAACAATGGATTATGAGTTCAATAAATGGGGGGAGTGTGTAATTACGGGGGGCGTATGCGGAATCGTATTAAATATTTGTGTTTATTGATAAGCTTATTGGGGTCAAAGGGGAGGACAATAAACAGTTATCTGTTTGGCTGGCATTCCCAAATGCGGTTTATGGCCTATGCCTTATGATGGCCAAAACTTACCGTTTTCTTGTGTACAAACAATGCCGAGGTAATCCCAAGTTTGGCTTCTGCTTTTCTTGTATTGCCCGCCACTGATGGATAGTAAAATTTATATTTCAAGCACGTGTCATTTGATTATTTTTGGTCACCACAAAACTTGTCAGTGGGTGGGGGTAGTAAGTAAATAGTTTAACACTGCACAACGGTAAACACAAGGCGACACCTAACAAACACGTTGGCCCGAATGAACGAGCGATACGAATACGATGAGTTCGAATACGAATACGAATCCGAATAACGAATAACGAATGGAAATATCTCGCGACGATCGCAGCGGTTGCGTCTGCGTTCTTCGAGTGCTGGGAATCGAATGAGGGGAACCTACAGTATGGCAGAGGCTATAGACTTCTGATTCCGAGGGTGGGAGACAGCCGGAGAGCCGTAGAGTCGAGTCAGAGTCAAATTACCTGGGTGAGTAAGGCAGTCAGTGCTGACAGCTTGGCTACTTAATGGATAATTGATTTTCTTTTATGGCTTCTGATGTATCATCTTATTTCCTTCATTTTATTAACAATTTTACAGATTTCTACTGTTATTCCTAATTATAAAAATAAATTTTTAATTATTTCTGAGAGTCCAACATTTTTGGTTATACTCAGTTTTTTGTTTTTATGACAAATGGTATATGGTACCAGAAGTTTAAAGGTTTTAAAATTTTTTTAATAATGATGAAAGAGTATCATGATACAGAAATTAATTATGATAATAATTTAATACTCATGCTTTTTACCATTCTTATTACTTTTATATTTATTTTTTACTTGAAATTATTTAAATATATTAAATATTTGAAGATATTTATAGCTATTTTAAAGGTTAATCTGGCTATTTTTAAAGATGCTTTCTCTCTCTCTCCACTCTCCCTTTTGTACTCTCTTTCTCTCTCCCTCTCTCTCTCTCTCCCGCTCTCTTTCTCTGTTTATTTTATCATAATGTACACACGCTTCGCACAATGGAGAGCATTGTTTAGTGGGTTTTGGGTGTTGTAGTAGTTGGTGGTGGTTTATGTTTTTGTTGCTATTTCTTATCACTCACTCGCTCTCCCTCTCTCTCTCTCTTCTAAGCCAGCTGTTCGGTAGCTCAAAGGTGCGATCCGATCTCCCCCTCTCTCTCGTTTTCTACGCATGCGCAGCTGCCTGAGATTTTAATTTTCTTTGATTGGGTTGCATTGTTATTGCTGTTGTGATTTAATGCGAATTTTTGGCGCAATTTTAGGGCAGTTATCTTTTCGTCTAGACCAGTTTAACCCCTTGGAATTTCCGTTTCGAAATTTGTTTGACCACTTGCGCAAGTTTGAACACTTCTGGCTGAGTGATAAGATTACCTGAACTTTTTAAGGGCCAGTAAATAATGCCCATTCATGATCGCCCCAAGGCCCATAAAATCGGAAATATGTATGTCACTAATTCGCTGTTGTAACAACGAAATTATGAGCAATCGAACAGCAATTAGGCAATTGAACAATTGGCGCAAACATTATTAAAGCCTTAAGAGATCGATCGCCCACTGAAAAGTCGGTGAAAATAATTAAGAGGAACCCACGATGTGTCTGCTGTTTTTTCTTGCCGTTTGCCAATTTGAAGCAATCTCCAAATTGCGAAAGTAGATTAAACTGTTGCGATGAGCAGAGGAGGTAGAAAGCCAAGTAAGCAAATTAAAACCGAAAACAACTGATGAACCAAGTTCACTGTAGAAAAAATTGTATTAGGAAATCAAAGAAATATATTTTTATTTTCAGTTAAACAATCAAAATGCATACGAAACCAGGTAAAGCATTTTTTATTAACACTTTTAAATTGAAAAATAAAAATTCTTAATAAATATCCTTTTCAATGGAAATAAAAATCTCTATAGCATCAAAACAATCGTGTTAAAATGGAAATAAATCACCAAACAAACTAATAATTGGATGAGGTGTAAAAGCTTTCAGCAACTTTAAAACTGACAATGAATTGGCTTCCTATTGACATTTATTTTATTTGTTTGTTGACAGCTAAGCTTAACTTTTTTATTGATACCCAATGGCATGTGACATTGACCCCCAAACTTTCGCAGTGTGGAGCTTCAGGGGGAAAATGGGGTTCAGAGTGCACACGAAAGGAATTTCCCCCATTCGTTGTCAATGTAATTTGTCAGTTCAAAGACCCCGTGCGACACGAAAACGGCGACTGAGTACTTTGTATACCATGTAACCGGGATGCACAAGGACTCAAAAACCCGGATCCTGCGTGCAAGATGTTTACATGGCGGTGCTGCCCTGACAAATGTGCCAAGTGTGCGGACGTGGGCCCCAGACCCTAGACTCCCAGAGCCATAGAGTCCTAGGGCCCAGAACCCAGATACCGAGTCGAGTGCAGCTAAAAAATGTAATCAATGTATTTTTGTCACGTTAACGAAATGCACGAGCCTCACAGCTCAACTCAGTTCAGCCGGCGCAGCTGCCATAAAAAGGCACTGAACAAAATGGTAGCCCAATATAATGTTTATATGATGCAAATTTTTAACACCTTGGTAATAAAATATATTTTCAATGGTGCAAAAGCGTAGAACCAGTTTTGAACCATTGAGAATAAAAAATATTTTTCTTGGTTCAAAAGATATTAAATTAGTATTTTATTATTTTTTTAAAGAAATGAATTTATAAAAAAAGGATATAATAAAAATTTGTACTTAAGTATTTTATTAATTTTGTATTAATAATAACTTTTATTGGTTCCTAAAAATGTATATAAATATTTTGGAGGACTACACCTTAAAATCTAGATCGCTTTTTCTCCAGTGTGGTTTCAATTCCTTCGTCACCGCTCGACAAACATAAATTGTGTCTGTCCGTTCGTCTGTTTGTCGAGCTGCCTGAATTTGCACGGCATGACGACAACAACAACAACTGTAAGTACAAGTATGACTGCAACTACAACTACAACAAGAGCAATAGCAATAACAACAACTTCAGCTACAACTACAACTACGACTGCAGATGACGGAGAAGAATGAGTCCAAATCCCAGGCAGCGGCACAAAGGATTGTCAGGGAGAAATGTCACTTCGTTTGGCAGCAATTATCCCCAGAGCTGAATGAGCATTGACTGAGCCGGCGAATGAGTCTCCTTCTCCTTCTCAGCGAAGGATTCCGGTTGAGATTTGGATTCGGAGACCTGAGCCCCGAATCCTAGGAAGCAGCTGCCAGTCTTTGGCGCGAGCTAGTCTGCAATTGCCCTACAGTGAGCTCTGGCTAAGGGTTGCAAATGTTGTGATTTACCTGGCTTATCGGTTTCAAATACAAATAGCCTTGATATGTTTTAAAATTATTCAGAATATAGTAACACCGAATTTAGGGATAGCAAATTTTAAGTCTAATAGGAACTGATAATATACTATTTGATTTCTTTAAAAATGTTTATATTATCTTAATTCTTAAGAAATCACTTTTATCTAGAACATAAATTGATAATACATAATTATGAGTCAGAATGGATCCTTTTAAGGTAATTTTACCAGTTTGTTTGTGAAATGCATATCGAGTAGGTACTGCAATCATAACTACCGTTGCTCAATCGCATATATTGTACCAGTACCAGTACCAGTACTCCCCTCGATCTCCTCTCTTTTCGGTGGCAGTGATGTGTGCCTTATGCCACGACTTCCTCCCCGAAAAAGCAGAGCCCTGAGCGAAGAAAACTTAAGTGCATTTGTGCCACTGTGAGTCGCGTCGTCGTCTGCCAGCTGTCTGCACCCCTGCACCCCTGCAACCTCACCCTCTCGCTCTCTCGCACTCCCAAATTCCTACCCCCATGTGTAATTAAGTCGGGCATTATTCGATATGCTGCTGCTGCATCGGTGAAATTTATGGGCAAATGCATTTGTTGGCTATTTATAGACCGAACAAATGGAAGACTCGAGTTCATAACCTTACCTATGCACAACTTTGTTTGCCCACTGCCGAATTTTATCGAACTAGCACAGCGGATAGATTGCGATACCATTTAGTGGGCCAGTGTCGAAAGAACTCTGGATTTATTTTGACAAATGGGGTTGGTATGGGTTTTTTGTGAGTTCCACCCATGAGTAATGGCCAAAACCCACTTGAATGGCATTTAACTATCAGTGTTATCTTAGCAGTACCCAAGTCACCAAACCCATAAACAAATAGATAGAGCTCTATGGGTGCAAGTATGATAATAGTACCATTGTAACTCATCGATGGCTTTAGCGATAGCCCCCAAAATTTCAGAATGGAAGCTAGAGATTAGTGGAACTACACATACCAAAATTCAAAGTTCTAGCGATGATAGTAACTTTGTACCATTGTAACTCATCGATGGCGTTTGCGATAGCCTCCAAAATTTCAGAAGTCCACCAGGGAATTGTTAGAATTACACATCCCAAAATGTCAAGTACTAGTGCTACAAGTTCCAGTGATAATGGTGTTTAAATCAAAGCTCTGGGACCCAAAGAGTGATAGCAAAGAGATCGTTTAACCGCATATTATAATTCAAAGCTTCCAGTTTCAATCAGAGAGTCTGCTAAGCTCGAGCCCACTTTCAACGGCATATTTGCAGCATGAGTTCGAAGAGATAACTCTGAGAAAAAGACAATAAGTACCACTCTTTGGGGTCGTGAGTCACCGGTGATGTTTTCGTGTGTCAGCGAGACGGAGAGACGCAGATCGCCAAGCGATTAACTTCGGTATCTGACAGTCCCAGATTCACTGTTTCACCTTTCGAAGTGCCGAATGTGCGGAAATCGCAAATAGGAGGAATAAGGGAAATATATACTCAATAGCTTCTCGGATCGAAGCGGAAACCCGACGCCTCCGCAGGCGCCTCAAGTTGCACTTGGCGCTGTCTCAGCTTTTTTAGCTTTTTTCAGCACTTCGCAGGGCTGCTTTTCTTATCGCCGCGACTGTGTCATCAGAAAGCAATATAAAGAGCATGCCGCAGCAGTAAAGAAAATAATTTAACGACACCCAGCGAAATCGCGACACTGCCAGTGGAAGATAGAAGATAGCAACAAGTCGCTGGGAGCCCGCTTGTTTACCTTGAGTTAGATGTTCGTGGTGGTGGAACCAGCCATTCAGCCAACCAACCAACCAACCAACCGCCCGCAGAAGCAGAAACCCTAAACTTTCAGCTGCACTTCTTATCAGCTGCACAGTGCATTGACATTGTTGCCTTGCTGCACTTGCTGCCTTGCTCCCATGTTGCTTTGCTGTGGTTGTTTTGGCCAAAAGCTTTTCAAAGTCTTGGCAGCAAACAAACAGAAGTAAAAAGTCTGCGCCAAGTCAATCTCGTCACTGCATTAGCTAATTCCTTTACTTTGATAGAGGAAATAGTTGGTGGGGATATGGTATTAAGAAAGTGTGTGAATCGATACTTTTCTTGAACCTTTTAAATATAATTATTTAAATAATAAATACATTTTTTACAGGTTGATTTTATTTAAATTGATTTGATTTTAATATGTAAAATGTTATAAAAATAATTGTTTCTAAGTTTAAAACTGTTTAAATCAAAATCTTTTAAAGAAATATATTTTTATATTTACAAATTTAAAGTGTGTTAATATATTTAATATTTGTAATAATAATAAGATATTTTTAAAAATTCAATATTTATTTTTTTAACCTTTTCTTAAATGTTTCTATCGAAAGATTACTTGGCCTAATGTATTAGGAACTTTATTGTTTGTCCTTTAACTTTATAATTTCTCTAGAAAATCCGTGTTAATGGAGCTTTTAGTCACACATGCCTCCTTTCGTTTCTCCGACTTGACCGCCCTATCCCAATTCCTTGGCAAGCTGTGGGATTACCAAGGATGCGATGTCCTTGCTCCTCGAGTGGGCCGCTTATTAAGTCATAGCCAATGCTGAGGGCAAAGTTCAAAGGCACTTGGCGCCCACATAAGTATGCAGCGCGTTTGTGTTTGTCCTAAGCGGTGGATGCATCCTGCCAGCCTGCTTTTCCTGCCTTTGTGTGTGCATTCTCATAATTTACTATTTTAGTAGCTTACACGCACACACACAGACACCGGAGAGTGTGGTGTGGCGGGGCTTTGTTGACTTTTGTTTTAACGCCTCACACACACACACACTCGCACTCTCAGGACGAAGGACTCGCACTCATGTACACGCTTCACTTGACGCACATTGTTGTTTAAACCGACGCTGGGGGGAAATCACACAATTTATAAGTGTGGACCAACAGAGCGGAGCTGGCCTATCTGCAAGAACAACAATGCGGCAATGGCAATGGCGATGGCGATGGCGATGGCGCCTGCTTTATATTAACAAGCCAAAAGAAAGAAGAGAGCGCGAAAAGTGGAAGGATAAAACTGTTGACAATGCCGCAAAACAAGCGAAAAAACATTGCATAAACTTGGGCGCACGCATCCCGAATGAGTAAGTGAGACGGCTTTATGGCGAAAAGAGATGTTGTGGGCGCGATGGCGAAAGGATAAGGTGGCGGGGCCAGAAGGACGTGCGGATTGGGCGGGGACGAGCACTTGACAAATTCTTTCTACTTTCCTGTACTTTAATATGTAATTAACATTTTTTGACGGGCAAAAATGTTGAAATTAAAATAAAGTTTCCCGAATGCCTATAATTCCCAAGTGGTTATTTGGGAAGTTTAAATTACATTTTCAACATACTTTATAAGACTAGAAGCGAAAATGTAAGTCAACTGATAAATTTATTTTTACTAATTTAGAAAGCTTAATTTTAAATAATTTTTTTTTTATTTAGAAAATATTTAGCTTTTATTTTTCTAAAAAAATATATATTTTTTTAATTTGTATAGTAGTTTTTGAGCTAAATAAATATTAAATGAGAAATGTTTAAATTTAAATTTGAAATGTAAAGTAAGTAATTTTTGTTCAGTGTATAAATGGATTTATTCCGTGGAATATAATACGATGGCAGCTCGCGAGTTGGCGCTTTAAGAAGGCCGCCGAAAGCAAAACTCTTTTCACTTTGCCATTATGTGGCTGTTGGGTGGGGGAGGAGTAGGGGTTTTGGGGCAGATTTGGGTGGGTGGGTCAAAAGCGAGGGGGCTATGCAATAACATATGTTTTTGGAGGCAGCGAGGATTATGTAACAACTCGCTGCATTTGAACAATGCTTTCCCCTTTGTTGTTTGGTCCACCAGCGAAAAGAAAAGAGACAACGGGGAGTTTTTAGGGGGGGTTGAGGGGGTGGTAAAGGCTGCATGTGCTTGTGTGCGTGGCAAAGCCAAAATATTTGAACAATTTGCGCTGCAGATTTCTTTGGCAGCCGCAAAAGCGAAGCTAACAGCCTTCGCTTTACATGTGTTGGTGTGCTGGTGTGAGTGTCGCATCCTTTGGCCTCTCGTTCACTCCATCTGCTCCTCTCTGTCGCACACTCACACATACTAGCAGACCAACACACGCACAGACTGCACTCGTTTAGCATCGTTAAGCTTTCCACTTTCCGCTTTTGTATGCCGGGCCACATTTTTCGTGCTAATATCGTTAAAATGTTATTACAACGTAGTTTTTGCTTTAAACTTCCCTTCCCCTTCCCTTTCGTCCTTTTCTGTTGGAAAATTATCGTTAGTTTGGCTGTGCAACCCCCCCACCCACTGGATATTCCTTCATGATTCCGGGCTGGATTTTCGCTACATCGTGTAAAATTAATTGAATGTAGCTGCAGCTCTGAGCCAGTCCAACCTCCAAGCAGATGGCCAGAAACGGATGTAAGCCAGGATCCAGCCAGTGGGCCATGTAATTTAGATGCTGTGCTGCCAAACCTACTTAAGTTCAGCAGTAGCCAAGCGTTTCGTTTCGTTTAGTTAGGAACTGCCTTGCAAAAGTAGTGGTTCCAATATCGAAACCTACAAATATCTCCATTATTTTAAAAGCGATTTTATAGATTCTATAGAAAGTAAGCCAACTGATACTCTTCTTAAATTGTCTAATAAACTTTCTTATCCATTATGTCTTTAGGTTGTTTCAAAACTTTATAAACAAGTTTTCATGTTTTAATATTTAATTTATTAACTAAATTTGCCAGAGATTTTCCCTTATTTCGATTAAAATTATAATGGGTCTTTTAGCTTCTTTCTATTTTTAAACCATTTTTTACAGGGACATAAACCTGTTTACTTTATAATTTCAGAAAAATGAAACTTAAATCGTCCAAACAAAATTCTTTTAAAAGTGAATTTCAATTGAGTTCAAACTTTAGTATTTAATTTCGTAACTCAACAAGATGGAAAATTTCCCATAAATTTAATTTGTTTGTGAAAAGTTTAATTGCTCAAAGGGCCAATATTCGATGCAAAAGTAAAGCTTAAGTGTCGATATAACCAAACTACAACAAAATACTCAGTTTGCAGTAGTTTAAGACCGACAGATGGACAGAGAGCAATTGATACTGTTAGTAGTAATGAAAATGTAATTTTTATTGGGTGAAAACGCATAAATGTAGTTCTCGCTTTTATGTCCTTTTTATTTTATGTTCTACCGCGAATCATCGCAATCAGAAAGTTATTATAGATTAAATAAGGAACAAAAAATGGTTTCCCACGTTCTCTTTTGTGCAGTCTGCAATAAAAATGCAATTTCTTCTCGCTGCTTTTCGCTTTTTGCGCTGAAAAAATGTGTTTGGTTTATTCGTGCCGGTTAACAAAAATAAAAACGAACGGAAATAGGGTTTAATTTGAATACAACTCTGAATGGCTCTTTTATATTTATTTTAATATTTCTTTGAGGAGCTCGTTCGAAACTTCGAGGGCTATAATGCCTTATCAGACGACTCCGATTGTTTGCCCAACTTCAACTTCACCTGGCCTATCTTATCGGTTGGCTCCATTAAAACCCAACCTCTGCCTTATGTTTTTTCCTCAAACCCCCGACATTCCTGTGTGCGATTAAAAACCCCGCTGCGATGCGATGAGTTCCCCACTCGCCGTGACAAATATTGATTTATGCTTTAAGCTTTCAGCGTTTTCCGTGCTGCATCGCATCGCAGGGCTCTGGAGTTCTGGAGTTCTGGAGCATATCAAATATTTGCTTAAATAAAGCAAAGGCAAGCTTATTTTTCTGCCAGCAAATGAACTAAGCTTCGTCCGGAATGGGAAGGGCGGGCCGGGGCATTTGTTTTCCCACTCGCATTGCATGACAAACATGGCAGGAATATTCTATGAAAATTTCGCTCTTTTCAACAGCCTTCGTCCACGGCAGGATAAATGATTTTCCCGTCTTCTGCTGCTGCCGCTGTGGCTTCTTCCTCATCTTTTCCTCGGCAGACGTAATTTAATGATGAATTCCCTGCGATACACAGAGCGTAGAACGCTGGCTTTCCCCTTCGGAGCAAATAGACTTCGAGGAAGTTGCATATGGGAAATTATTTAGAGTAGCTTTTCTTTTCTTTTCACTTAAATAAATCTTAGAAAAATATTTAAGGGTATTTTAAAAATATTTAAATTGTAGTATTTTACAATAAACAATTTTTTTTTATTACTGATCTTTTTAAACCAATTATAAAAGTCTAAAAAAAGTAAATACGCAAGAAAAAAAGAAAAATACATTTTAAAGAGTTTATTTATCATTTAAATAATTATTTTCAATCGAATTATTTAAACCTGAACACTTTTAAAAAATGGTTTAATGAGTTCTATAGCTTACATATATTTTTCTTACCCTGTAGAGTTTCAGCCTAAACGTGGGCGTTTGTAGGCGTTCGCTTGCGTGTCTTCAGAAATTATAATCCACATAGAAGGAGGGAAAAATGAGGAGGCAGAGGCCGAGAGGCAAATGAGAAAGGGGCTGAAAGGGGCAGGGGTGGATATGCCCGGTCGTGAATGCTTATTTATATATTTCCTTATCTGCGATGAAAAGTGAACTATTATTCAGTGGGCCCTGACCAAGAAGCGCTCAACTGAGACGCCAGCGGCGTGTGCCAAGACCCTGCCCCCTCCCCTCCTCCCAAGGACCTGCCCCGCCCAACCCTTATCCCGGTACCTATTCCCTCCTTATCCTGCGTAGGCGCTGCGAAGCGTGGCCAGACAGACGGCTGGCAGGCGTTAGGACACGCGTCCTTTTTTCCCAACTACCATATACTAGCGATTCCGTTCATTCAGGCCAAGAAAGTTTTCCGGTGGTGGGCTTCCTGTCCCAAGGAAATAAAAGCCAGCACAACAGCTGCAGATCCTCACGTCCAAACGGGCAAGGGAAGCATTTTATTGATACCATTTCTCTATATAATCATTTTATTTATATCACTTTTCACAGCTTCATTATAAATGCTTAAAATAAATAATGAGGAAAATTATTTTTAAATGCTAATTTGTATTTTAATAGGTATAATTAAATACAATAATATACTTGACCTTCAAAAATATATTAATATTTATTTAATATTATTTTGATATACTTAAGTAAAGCCAATTAAATGTTCTTTAAAAAAATATTAATATTTATATAGTAATCTTTTAATATACCTAATTAAACCCATTTATATGTACATTTTATAAAAGAGCACTCAGAGTTCCATTTTGGATGGCCATACATTTTCGCAAACGTTTTTCTTTGGCTTATCTAATCCCGGATGTGAACGCGTATTAAATACTTTGAGACGCCCGCTGAGTTTCAGATGCACCTTTTCCATTCAAAATCTTATCAAGTCTACTTTTGTCACACCAACACACAAAATACACACGAATTTTGATTCTATTGTGCGAGAGGATAAGTTTTCTGTTTATCTTTTGGGGCCCGCAGCTTTTACATCGAATCCGATTGTAATATTGTGTGTTTTTGCCGTTTTTGGGGATTTTAAAGAGCCTAACAGGAGCCCTCAACTTCCCAGCCAGCCAGCATCTTTCCTTTGTTCCGCTTAAGTACAGAGAAAATTGTTTGAAATATATGGAAATATTTTATATCTACAAAGGATCATAATATAAATTACCCAATTAATAAATCTTAACTGTAAACTATAGATTTTAAATAAAATTCAATTAATTGCATATTATTTTTGTTATTTTTTGTAGTTAGAAAATCTACTTACAAATCCCTAGAAATATTGCTTATTGAAAAGCCTACCTTTCACATGAAAAATTTAAATAAATGTCCAATTTGTATGGCCTTTTTTCTCCGTGTTTGGGGGGACTTTTCGCACATCCTTTACCATCAATCAAAAGTGCGTGAAATCAAGAATTTATGCCTCATTGGCAGCCGGAACACGCTCGAGCGCATTGAGCAGATAAAAGCATCAGCCGCAGCAGCTCCACACCGGGAAATCGCATAAAAATGCTCAATAAAGGGCGGTTAATGTATGCACAGTCGTCCTGGGTCCTTTGGGGGAGGGGAGGGGAGGGCAGGGCGGTAGGGGGGGGGGGGGCTTCACAGGAGCCTAGGCGACCGCAAGGCAACAAAAACATACATTTTATTAACCGACAAACACGGGCGAGATGTCCCTGACCATCGCCATGGTCCACTCTTCGGGGAATCCTGCCCAGTGACCACAAGTCAGATGCACGTGTAGGCCCACCGGTGGGTTATGGGCATAGGTAGTGGGCTGTGGGCGGTGGCTCAGGGGGCGTGGCATAAAAAATGCATGGACTTGAAGTTGATTTGAATGTGGCCCCTAAGTCCGGACCCTGGAGGTGAGCAAACCCAGTTAAATATTAGCTAGCCACAAACCATTTGCAATGCATTCGCAGCCACCCATGTCCCAAGCACAGCTACATATATTGCGGTTTTCGTAACTGGGCAATTTAAAATAGGCTCTCAGAAGGATCCGTACCCTTAAATTTAAAACGTACATGATAACAAGAGAGATTTTAGGGAAAAATTTGCATTTTTAGAATTTTAAAAAAAGGTAAATACTGTGAAAATGGTTAACTGTTACGTGGAGTACTTTTGTACAAAAATAAATTCAGCTTTTATCGACAGCTTTGTAGGACAAATCCATACTTTATTGATAAGAAAGTATACGAAATTTTTGTTTTTAAAAAAGTAGAGTACATTTCAGAATTCTATTGTCATAATTGAAATTAGACAAGATATATATTTATTTTTAAAATAATAATATACACGTCTAAATAGTATTTAATTGCGTTTTTCTTTTTCAGTTAACATTATAGAAATAATCATAAATATAAACGAATTCCCTTCAGTTAATCAGTTGTAATCTTTTTGATATTATTTTGTATCTCACTACACGAGACAATTAAATCGACATGATAACAAACAAGTTTGTAACTTCAATGAGGGCCTGTGGATTTCCCAACCACCCAAGTCCAGGTGTTCCGGTGAGTACCATCGAAAGTAACGGCTCCTTCGGACAACTGCTGTGTGGCACTAATAGTTGCCACCACTATGAGCTGGGCAAACATTTCAACCCTCCGAAGGGAAGGAGGCGAAATCAACGCACGGCAGATGTGCGAGTTCGGCGATCGAGGAAACGAGGAGCGAGCAAGGAGCGAAACACGAGGCACAGGACATATGCGGGATATCCCTTCTGTAGATCCACCCCTGGATACCACCGAAAATGTTTGTTTGATTAAAGGACACGGCACAAACTTCTCCATATATTACGAATTCCGAATTCGGCTGGGTTGAGTGGGTTCGGTGGTCCTGTTATTGTTGCACTTTCAGTACAGTTTATTGTTGGTGTTATGGCTGCCCTTGTTTACTTCCATTTCCATATGCTGCGCATTTCCTTGATGAAAATTTAAAGCATAAACTGTTGCCTTTTGTTTCGCAGGAAATATTTGCCGAATGTGAAAGGTAAATAAAATGGTCACAATATTACCATTTGTATTTATTATTTACCATTTTTATTTACCTGCTGGTCAAAAGCAATGGCATAGCAAAATAGTTTATACAAAGGCATTTAGGAGCTAAAAATTGCAGTTAGTTAGTTTGGCATCAGAATGCACACTTTTGTTTTCGGACTTGAACATTTTAATTTCATAAAGTGAGCTGTTCAATTTGGAATTAAATTTCTGTAAACTCACTTGTGGTTGAAGGAAATAAAATATGTTACAAAAATTAGGAGAGACTTTAACTTAAGGTGATATTTGCTCATCTAAAGAGATTAAGAATATGCCAACAATTTCACCATTTGTTGTAGAGTGATTTTATGGTGAGTGGTTTTTTTTTGTTAAAATATTAAGAAAATTTTTCAAGAGGTATTGTGTTTTCAGTCAGGAATTTTTTAATACAATAAACTCTTGCCGGGGGCTATTCTGCTGCTCTCCTTGTTTCCACTTCTAGAATGGGAAACTTAGTTTAATTTACTTAAAATCTTTTCCTGTGGTTTGAGAAAATCCAGAAGAAACGTAATCTTCGCAACCAGGAAGTGAAAGAGGCTTAAAAAACAGGGATGTTGACCTCCTTCGGTTTATCCCCTAAGCGGAAATTGTTAAGCAACCCACTCGCCTTCATTCACCTACCCATTCATTCATTCACTTATTCACTCACTCACTCATTCACTAACTCACCCTGCGACTTACTCCTGGCTTGAATCATTCAGTTATTCGTTGGTCATGCAAATCCCGGGCACACAAATTTACACCTTGGGTGCAGTTTGCAAAGCCCGGGATAATCCGCATTAGTTGCAGAATGCAGACGGCCACAGAGATACAGATACATAGATACAGATACAGATACAGGTATGGAATGAGACTAAACCAGGAGGTCAGAGCCAAAACCAGGCGGATGGGTTAGGGCTTAGGTTGCCACTACTCCCCGCTAACTGCTGCTATTACGGGGAAAAAGGCAAATTGAATCGTGTTTTGTCGAGCATTTCATTTCGGAATTTGTCAAATGTCGAATTTCTGCAGACTGGCTTCGCCTCGCTCCGATCCTAAAAGTCCTAAAAACCCCAAACAGAAACAGAAACCAATAAAATATGTATGTTTTGTCCATCAGCCATTGCCCATTGCCCATTGCTCCCTGCATATTGCAATTTTAATTTTTCAATTCATTTTATGTAGAATATCTGTCCGAGTCGATGTTTTTACGCCCTGGGCCACTGGAGTCGGAGCCGCAGGGCTGCCACAAATAACAAATTGCTTGTCATTGGCATTGCCAACGGGGGTCGAGGGGGGTCTAAAGTACCCCCACCCCCCAACTACCGAGCAGCCGGAGGAGACCCCTTTCTCCAAAGGCCTTAGACAGGCTTTTACAATTTGAATCTCGATTAGAATTCATTGAGTTGCCGGCATTAGTTAGCCATCAGCCTCTAGGAACGCACAGTGGTTCGAAGATATAAATAAAATAAATATATCAGGAAAAATATTATCAAATTACTGATTAAAACTTGTATCATTCTTTTGGGCTTTAGCATTGATTATTTTGGCATCAAAGGCACTTATATCCGATACTAATCACTCTTTCCGAATAATCAAACTTTAAAAAGTGTTTAGATCCTATTGCAAAACTATTATTTATAAGGAAAGTATACATTTAAAATACTTCAAAACTTGTGATAACCTATTTTTATTGAGCTTCGATTTCGAGCTGCTGAACGAGGCCCATGACCTTTCGCCGCTGCAGCTTGTCGTTGGGTGTTTTGGGCAGACTGTCGATGAAGTACACACCTCCCCGAATGTGGTAGGCTCCGCTCAAGTGCCGCTCCACAATATTCCGGATTTGATCTCCCGTGAGGCGATCTCCTTCGGGACTTTGGGTGCGGACCACGGCGCAGGCAGTGAGATTGGTGGCCACAGGATCGGGAATGCCAAAGACACAGGCCTCATTGACACCGGGCAACCGCAGGATGAACTCCTCGATCTGCTCGGGGTAGATCTGGAAGTTGTTGAACTTGAAGACATCGGTGTCGCGGGTCTGGATGTACAGGTGACCCTCGCTGTCCAGATAACCAATGTCCCCGGTGCGGAACCACTGGCCATCGGAGCTGAGGGCTCTCCTGGTGGCCTCGGGATTTCGGTAGTAACCCTCCCACTTGTAGCGCAATCGGGCATAGACGATGCCCACCTCGTTGATGCCCAGCGGCATCTTCAGTTTGTCCAGCACCCGCAGTTCCACATTTCGCATGACCTTGCCCTCACAGCCCACAGGGCCACCCACATTTTTGCTCAACCCCCCCATCTCGGAGAGTCCATAGCCCACTATAAACCTCTGGCTTCCAATCAACTCGTACATCCGCCGGGACACCGCCTTGCACACCTTGGATCCGGCACCAATCAGAACCCTTACGGATTGCAGCTGGGCCTTCAGCTCCATCACATCACTCTCGTATTTCGAGAGCAGTGCTATCTGGTGGGAGGCCAGGAACAGGAAGGTCACCTTGTGATTCGCCACCAGCTGGAGGAGATACGCCACACTGTACGGCCGATTGGTGATGATCCGACGACAGCCGTTGAGGAGGGAGGCCAGCAGAATAATGGTCCCCGATATCCAATAGAGGGGACTGAACGAGAGCAGCACACTATCCCTGGTGTAGGTGTTGGGGCTGTAAGTGGAATTGAATATTTACAGATCCTATCCAGGTAATCCTTCTAGGTCATCCACATTTTAATCCACCCTAATTACAATTTACACCCCTTACTTACTTTTTGCAATTACATAGTAAACTGCGATGGGATCGGGTCACGCCCTTTGGCATTCCCGTGGTTCCCGAGGAGCAGACAATAAAGGCCGTGTGATCGCCGTGCAATTTCGGGCAGGGAACATAGCTTAAATTGGAAAGATATATGTCAGAAAACTGTTTAGTTCTTAAAGAAGAGGATATAAACTTACGCAGCAGCCGTAATGCACTCATCATCATTGAGCAGCACGCTGATATCGAGAACTCCATCTAGTTGTCCATTGACCAGATAAATTTTGGCGGGATTGATTAATCTCTCATTAACCGACTTTATTACGGAATAGTTCGCCACATCGCAAAAGATTACCTTCGGCTCGGTAATGTCATACATGTACTTGACAGTCTCTGAAAGAAAAGTAATATTTAAGCAGCTATGGCTTACTAGCTACCTGTTACTCGCTTTTATTCGGAACTCGCTACTCGCTACTCGTTACTCGTTACTCGCTGCTTTCTATCCAGTCCACAATAGTTAGTTCTCATCAAAGCACTAGATATACAATAGATATGGCAATCGTCTTACCCTCTGTAAACTCCGGATGCAGTGGGTTGATGGGGATACCGCGGAGCAGGGCCGCGATGACCACGCTGGTCAGGTATGTGGAGTTGTTCGCGGAGATGCCGATGACATCGCCCCTCCGCAAACCCAATCTCTTGAAGGCCTGGGCGATGCGGGCACTCTGCTGGGCCAGTTGGCTCCCGGTGAGTTCCTGACCCGTTGGATCGCACAGCTGCATCACCTGATCGGCGTTGATCTGGAGAACGCGCATGATCACCTCGCCGAGGGTCATCTCCGGACCGTAGAAGTCCTTGCCCCGCGGTCCGAACCAAGTCCGCGATGCGGCATCGTAGTGCACCTCACAGCTCATGGTGATCTCTCACGACTGGCGATCGAATAAGTGCTTTATGGCGCCTCATTTGTGTTTTATATGGCTCCGTGGACAGCGGAAAACAAAGTGGAGCTGTTAATTAGTCGGGCACGCCAAGTGTCAACTAAAATAGATGCTGATTTACTCATCTCAGTCCCGCTAATCAAAACCAGCTGTCCACCAGACACGGCAGATATGGAAACTTTTTAATCTCTTGCCCAGCTCTTCAGATGACAGTGTTTATAACAGTACGACTTTATTATCAAAGAATATCTCACAGATGGGTGGTGGCCACTTGTAACTCTGGCCAGATTCTCCTGCGCTGAACCTTATTGTTCTGCGTCTTGGGAAGATTGTCCACAAAGAAAACTCCGCCGCGGATGTGAAAGGCTTCGCTCAGGTGCTGCTCCACAATGTCCTTGACATCCCGCTCCGTTAGCTGCCCACCCAGTTCATCCTGATCCCGAACCACAGCACAGGCGGTGAGATTGGTGGACACCTCATCGGGAATGGCAAACACGGCCACCTCATGGACTCCAGGTAGGTTGAGTATGACGTCCTCGATTTGCTTGGGATAAATGGGAAAGTGGTTGTACTTGAAGACATCGGTGTCACGGGTCTGGAAGTGCAGACATCCCTCGTCATCGAAGTAACCATGATCCCCGGTCAGAAGCCACTTTCCATCGGGGGTTACAGTGACCTGGGTGTCCTGCGGATTGTGATAGTAGCCACCCCAGCGAAGATTTAGCTTCACCAGGATCTCACCCGTTTGATTGGGACCCAGGGACTGACCATGTGCATCGACCAAACGCACCTGGACATTTCGCAACAGCTTGCCTTCGCTGCCCAAAGGACCTCCTATGTTTTTGGAGATCCCACCAATCTCAGTCAACCCATAGAGCACGGCGAACCGATCAGCTCCCAGTAGTTCGTACAACTGCCGCCAGATGGCCAGCGGAACCTTGGATCCACTGCATACAAAGGACTGGACGGACTGCATCCTGGCAGCCAGCTCCTGCCTCCGGGGACTTTTGGCCAACAATGCCATTTGGTGGGGCACTGTGAGCACGAAGCTCACCTGATGACGCTCAACCAGATCTGCGAAGTATTCCACGCTATAAGGACGATTGGTGATGATCCTGCGACATCCATTGACCAGCGAGGCGAGCAGTGTGAAGATGCAGCTGATCCAGTAGAGCGGACTATTGCAGAACAGCACCGTCTCCGAGGTGAACAACTGAGGGCTGTTAAAAAACCATTAGGGGTTATTAAGGAGGTAAGAAAGTAACTTTAGAACTACTTACATTTTAGCGCTGTTCAGGAGACTGCGATGCGAACGGCTTACGCCCTTGGGCAAACCGGTTACTCCCGAGGAGGTGATGATGAAGGCCGTGTCGTCGCCACACAAATGTGGGCAGGCAAAGCTAAAAGAACAGGACTATTCAGTTTATACAATCTTACTTCTAAAGTAAGACCTTCTACCTACAGTGTTTTCTCATCGTATCCAGTGCAGCCGTCGGCCAGTAGATCCTGTATATTTCGCACTCCAGGCAGAGTTCCTGTCAGCAGGATGATCTCCGTTTTGAACTTAAGACTGCTTTTGACCGCACTCAAGGTCTGGTAGTTGTCCAGGTCGCAGAAAATCACCTTGGGCTTGGTGATCTCGTACATATAGGCGGTGGTTTCTGGCGATTCAAATTAGATAGCTGTATTACGAGATTACGTAAGAGAACGAGATATTACCAGGGTCAAATTCCGGATGCAGTGGATTGATGGGAGTTCCATTCAGCAGGGCTGCGATGACCACTTCAGTGAGATAGGTGGTGTTCTTGGCCGAAATGCCCACTACATCGCCTCTTTGCAACTTGAGGCGTTGAAAGGCGTGGGCCAAACGGCGACTTTGCTCCAACAACTGAGCTCCAGTGAGCTTCTCGCCCGTGGGATCGAACACTTGCATGACCTTGTCCGAGTACAAACGTAGTATGATCAGGGCCACTTCGCCCAGGGTCATATCCGGACCATAGTACTCCTTGTCCTTCGGACCCGACCATATCTTCTCGAAGCTGTCGTACTTGGTGGCCACCATTTCTCGTCAAAACAAAACCTCCACACACATCAACTGAGTTCCGGCGAGTGTGGTCTGGCCCATATATATAGGGCAGCTCCGTGAGCTCGGTCGCTGGGAGGTGTCAGAACTAGATGTGCGACCTGCTAATTAGTCCAACACGTTTCCTATACCCATACCTATATATCTATAGCCGCTTCTAATATACTTTCGGCGACATTTGGCGCTGCCAAATTGTCAGGTGTGTTTGGCTATAACACATTAGATAGAATGTTGACATTGGGCCAAAGGGAATGTCATATATGTAGGCTCTATGAAGTCCTCCACTCCAGTTAAAAAGATTAGAGTCAAGTAAAGTTGAAGGCCTTACGAACCCTACACTTATTCTTAAGTGTATCATTCCCTTTGTATACCTATAAATACTCCTTGGTTTTCAATAAACTTCTCACCTACCTTTTAGTGTTTTATGATCTAAAGTTAACGGAAATTATTATTATTATCATTATTTCTTCATGTCCTTCCAGTTCTTAATGTCTTAATGTCGAACCACTGTGCCGGGTGGGGGAAGTCCAAGCCCACTGTCGTCTGGCAATTGCATAATTTCAACGATTAAACACGGTTTGAGCTCCATTCACTGCTCCCCGGCTCGGTTCCCTGGCTGTTCCTGTTCCTCTTCCTGCGGTTGTCTCCACGTGCCACGATTCCTGGTCCTTGTTGCGTCAGTTCTCCCGGCCCGAAGGATATGTACGCATCCCAGCCGTACATATAACTGGCATGTTCAACCGCAGAGAGATAGAGTCGCATCCTTGATGGGCACACGCTTCATTTGCGTGCTTAGTTAGGAAATCAAGCGTATGGCTGTGGGGCAAGTGGGTTGAAAGGGGGGGTGGTGGGAGTGGGAACTTAAAATGCAAGGTGCATCCATCTGTGGGTGGGTGGTTGGTTGGTTGGGTGCTGGCTTAAACTTCGATTGCGAAAAGTTGCTCAACATCGGCGGACGGAAGTTCTGAGGCGGGCGGTGCGAAGTGGGTGTTTCTGGGAGATAGTTTCCCGCGGACTGAGTGAAAAACCCGGATTTGCCTTGCCCCCGCCTGATTCATTGATTTCACTTAAATTCCCGGGATGCAAATACTAAACTTAATTAATTACGCGGTCGGTCGGGGAATGTGCAACAAACTAGGCGCCTCAAAAGGTGGCTGCAAAAAGTAGATCCAAAGTCTGATCAGCGGCTAATAAAAGTTCGTGGCAACTTTTATAGCCTTTTCATGACCCCAGAGAACTCTCGTCCTGGGAGCAAAACAAACAACTTGCGTCCACATTTAACTAACTTCAAATCTCGGCAATTAACTGAAAGTCACCAACTAGGCAACCAGAGGGACTTGGCAAATGTAATCAGGCCCAACATTATAATTAACCGCAAAATGCAGTTGCTTTCGCTATCCCCCGAACCATCCTACACAACCTACAAAACTCCCTCCCGCCGGTCGTCTATTAAAACTTTTACGACAAGTAGGCGAAAAAGAAAAAATTACTTAATTAAAATGATTGACTAAACAGAAAAGTTTGTGCGAAATCATTTTTGCTTTTTTTCCACGCCCTAGCTGGGCATACTTTTCCGGAACAATAGTTTCTTCCGGTTGTGGTGCGCTCTATATACATTGAGTGGGGTATGTATATCTCGCCCTCTCGCTCGCACAGTAGCCCTTGCTCTTTTGCGCTTATTTATTGTTTGCCTTTTGCCGGAGGCTGTGAAATTTTTCTGTAGGAAACGTTCGTAGAGGGGTTCCTCCGCAAAAACCTTAGAGATGCGACAGCAGCTTGTTGTTCATCTAACAAATTAACGAACGCCTCGAGTGTTGTTGCGTGCTATCCCCGTCTCTTTCGCCCGCCCTCTCGCCGTCTCTTTCCATTCCCAGGCAGAAAACTTTGAAGTGATAATGAATTGGGTGGGAAAAAAGAAAGGGGAGGCATGATGGCCAGTGTAATGACCGTTGGCCGCTTTTGTGGTCAATTTTCTGGTAATTGAAATTATGATTTAATTTAATTTGCCGCAAAAGTGTTGACAGTTAGATAAGAATCAGAAAAGGAAAAGATGGGGAGAAAAGCGAGAAAAATACTTGAAAGGAAGTAAACCTGATATCCTTGGGGAAGTTTCTTAACATCCATTTGAAAAATGTGGTTATAAAATCTCTAAACTGTCTGAAGAAAAATAAAATATTTGAACCCGAAGCCCAGCTTAATTTTTGTGCCACACCTAACTGAGTTATTTTTAAATAAAGACTAATGATGACTAAGGAAATTAATTACAGATCAAGGCCAAAGTATCCTGTTTCCTTTAACTTACGTTTTAAAGCTTTTTAAAATTTAAACATGTAATTAAATTAATTACCTCGAAATCCTTTTAGCATCGATATATGCAAATTACACACGATTCGAGGACAGCCTGAATAATTCGAATGAGATTATGCAACGTGGCATTTAATAATTCACAAGTGAGAGATGTCTTTTAGGCGTCATTACAAATCGTTACAGCACTAATAATCCGTCCAAATGACTCATTAACAATTAATTGGGGCGCCTTATAGATGTTCTCCAGTGTTTGTGTCTGCAAACAAACACACACACACGCACAGGGGCCAATATGCATAATGAATGTCCTGGAAAACGGAGGTCCTATTTTACTGCACTTTCAAAACCGGCTGCTTGTTTGTGTGTGTGTGTGTTGGCCACAAAACCAATTACACACTCCATTCGAAAGCGTTTTCGCTTTGGGCCCAAAATCGGTGCAAGGGGGGGGGGGGGGGGGGGAAGAAGGGGGCGTGGCACTTAACCCTGAGGAAACTACGCATCTGTTTAATGGAGCTTGGGTAACTGGGGGAGGAAGAAGAAAGTCTCCAAGTGCATGTGTGTGATACTCGAAAAGGACTCGGTCCCCGATGGCACATAAAAAGCATTTAATTTAAGCGTTGTTCTAATGTTCTTTGATGGTAATAGAAGATAATGCCGAGAAGCTGCTATTATGTGCTTAAGTTGGCCTATTGGATCCGCTCATTATAAACCGTTCCTCTTATTTCTGAAGTTAAAGCACAAGGGTCACATTTGTTTTTGGAAAGTCATAAAGCATGCCTGCGGTCACACGCCTATCTGGCATTGGGTACACGCTAATGAACGTATACATTTATAAATCAAAGCAATTTAAATCAAGGCAAAAACCATATATATTTAAGTTGCTTCGTATAAGTTTACTCACTCACAGCTGGGCAAAAGATTACCACTTCACTTACCACTTAGCGGGTATTTAATAAAATGATGTTATCACTTGTAAGAACAGCATCCAATTATAGTTTACCGCTGTCTTTTACTGCCCCCCACGCTGCGTTCCGAATGCATTTTTAATTTCACTTGCCAAAAGCACTCCGGAACCTGTGTTAACTACTGATTTTTCACTCGCTTTAACGCCTCAGCCAACCCATTATGCGACTTGCACCTGCTCTCTGCTGCTTCTGCTGCTCCACCTACGGAAAATGAGTTGCCAAAAAATTTTAATTAGAAAATTCGCACATATGCACCTAATGTGCCCATTAACGATGGCCTCGAACGGAAGTGAAGGGGGGAAGGCAGGAGGGGCGGCAGAAGGCGGGTCCGGAAATCGCCATTTCCGATTAGGATCCTGCTTCGGCTTTTCCGCAGGACCAACGTGCGACTGTTGCCCGGCAACTGCGAGTGTGAATGTGGATGTGGGTGTGGATGTGCCAACTGTGCCTGGGCCATCGACAAAAGCCATTCACAATTGTCGCCGCTTTTTGAATTGCAGCTGTGTAAGTGCCTCTTTAATACAGCTGTGTTCAAAATATTAGAAGCAGGAGTAAAAAATAAATAAGATAATCGGCCCTGTTCTAGTTTTCACTTCCGAAAGATTCACACGGAATCGAATTTCCCAGACCTGTTCCAGGACTCACTTCCGAAAGAACTGCTCGGATTCGAATTTCCCTCTGTTGTTACTCTGTTAACTTCCGAAAAATTCACACGGAAACTTTTCGACAAGCATTTGACAGGCGGACTTAAATCCGGCAGCATGAAAATTAATTGTTTAAAAATACTTCGCGTTATCTTTATATGCCAATGCTATTTTTATCAAATTCCTTGATGTTTTATGTTCACAATTGCATCATCGGAATTTGAATTCATTGCAGATTTGACTTATTAGGAATTATTTTGTGGTTGCACCTCAAAACCCGATAAATTCTAGTCTTTACAATACATGAAAATCCGCCGCCCTTGTTCTAAATTCCGCTCGGATTTGGTAAAAATGGCCTAGAGTTGTCACGTTAAGGAAATAAGTAAGTATTTTGTTGGGACTTATTCTAAACTTATCCGATAAGGTTCATGGTTCTTTTATAAGAAAGATAATTTATCCTAATTGACGAAATAAACGTTTTGGCTCGGAATACCACATTATTTCATGTGAAATTTGAATGGGGACATTTGATAGGGACTTTGTTTTTCGACTTTGGCATCTCTGTATGCTCTAGCAGTTTGCAACGCTATTTGAAAACAAAAGTGCTACAAAAACAACTGACCTGACACAAAGTTTAACTGCAAAGGGACCAAAGGGAAATTTTATAAAATGTCCCTAACAAATGAGGGAAATTTAGTTCTGTTAAAGGGAAATCCGATAATGTTAAAAATTCACTTCCGAGTGAAAACTGGAACAGGCCGGAATATCTAAAAAAAATAATTGTTAAAAGTCTAATGTTTGAAGACCTAGACAAAATAATAGAAGTATATTTACGTAATAATTATATCTAATAATTTTTTTAAGTAAGTTAAATATTTAAGAAATGAGATCATTTAATAAAATCATCATTTGATGAAATATATATTATCTTTACTCGTATTAAAACTAAATTCACTTTTCAGAGATAAAGAAATGCATTTGATTAATTTATAAGTTAAAAAAAGTAATTTAAGCTTTATTAAAGTAACTATTTTTTTTTTTAAATAATTTATTATAATCTGAAAAACACTCCTATTGTATTAAACACAACTGTGCATAAGTGTGACAGGGCGCCAGGATACGTAGGTGTGTGCACGTGTCCGTCGCAGCCAATTAAAATGTTCATTTCGGCGGATTTTCTTTGTTTTGAGCCACTTGCGAGGGCGCCATGTCAGGCTTGTTTGCCACTGCCAATTGATGGCTCATAATTGCTCATTAACTGGCGAACAATTGCCATTTCATTACAGAGCATTTGAATTGAAGCCAAAAGGCTAATAGGGGAAAATCAAATGGCTCAAGAATTTAGGAATACTTTTGCTGGTCAGATTTCGGTGGTCTTTGGCTTTATTTAATTTATATATTTAGTTTAGTTGCGTTGTAGATAGTTTTGACCCCTCCTGACTCGTTCCGGGCCAATTGAGCTGACAACGAAAACACTTTGCCGGCTATTTAAGCCAACAGACAGACAGATGAACAAAACAAAACTTTAATTTACTTGCGGTTACTTTTCGCCTGGATTTTTCCATTTCCCTTCCCCTTTTGCATTTCTGGCTGTGCAGCACATAAAACATAATAAAAGCAAATACAGCAAAAGCAGCAGGGCAGAGATAAAAAGAGAAAAAATTAATTTTCCGCAAACTAAAACCTTAGGAAATTTATGCTCTGCCTGCATAAACAAAAGCACACAACGAAAGGCAAAGGGCAGAAAACACAAAAAACAAGCAACAATTCAATTCATTGGCTGCACAAGATGCAGACATGGACGTGGTCAAAACGCACTGCTGACCAGAGGACAAACTTTTAGCCAGGCGGAAAAAATAAAGAATGTGGTGAGGGGGGAAAGAAGGAGTCCTGGTGGCCGAGAGCAATTCCTGCGCTCCGAAGACGACGTTGCAGCTAACCGCAGGCATTCAATTCAACTAGAAAATACAACTTTGCTGCTGCTGCTTTTGCTTCTGGTACTGCTTTTTATTAGCTCAGACACAATGCAAAAAGCCTCTGACTGCCAGGACCTGCGTATAAATAATGAATACGGAGCAACAGCAGCAACAACCGGCTGGCAACATCCTTACGCAGCATTAACAGCCAAAGAAAAATACTGCGAAAGTAATTCTCCCAGCTGAAAAAAAAGGAAAACGAAAAATACAAAACAGGAAGAGGAAGGAAGAATGACTTGGCCTGGGGTCGAATCCGTTGCTATCCTGACTATTTGCAGATATAATGGGGAATTTAAACGATTGTAAGAGGTAGCATAAAATATAATATATTATTAAGTACTTTTAGACTTGAACAGTAATAAAAAAATGATTGGAAAATTTTTTTAGGATATTTATATTCTATGATTATAATATTTATGAATATAATATATTTAGCTCTAATAGTAATGAATTTAATTATAACTCCCTTTTAATGCCCTATGATTTTAATATTTCGGTTGTTTATTTTTATGAAAATGACTATTATAATATTATAACATGGAAATTGCTATTTGATCCAATATAAAATTAATTTTAAAATATTTTTTGCTTATTATAATAAATTTATTTAAAAATTCCCTTCTTAGAATTAAGACAACCCTTACATATCTCTTACTTAACCCTTACTTTACTCCTTACTTAACCGAAAAATATGTTTATCCCCAAAAAGCGCTCTCATTTAGAATTTACAGGGTGAGGCGATGAAAAAACGCATTTAAAGTTGCCCAAGCAATTGGAGCGGAGCGAGAAAGTTTTTACTACTGCTGCTGTCAGTGGGTTAAGTGCACACACATACCGAACCACCCTCATCCTCCCACCTACAGGCTCTCACCACTACCAATGCACAAAGTCATGCAGCAAATTCGATCCATTGGAAGCCATCATTAATCAGGCAGTGGCAAATTGCAACTAAGAACTTCCCCGTTCTTACCTCTAAACTCATCGGGATCTTTCATTCGTTCCCATCGTTTTGCCTTCCCCTTCTTAGCATTGCAAATTATGCAGTATTTGGCGAAGAAATTCAAGACAAATGTTGATCCAAAATTGAAATTCTAATTTGCGAAGCTGTGAAAGAATCTGGATTTTTATTTACGAAAGGCCAACTTTATTTCGCATTCCCTTTCTCTGGATACCCAATATGCCGTAGACTTTTTCCCCAGAAATTCTCATGTCGAAATACACGTGCTGACAGCCGTCCTTGAAATAAGAAACAGCCAGGCTCTTTTAAATACCTGTTCATTTTTTTAAGCGTTTGATTCCTTGGCAGGCGAGGTTGGATTGTGGAGTTCTGTTGGGTGGTGAGTGGGTGGGTGACTGGGAAAATGTCACAGTCGCGTCGCCCCAGAGTGTCCTTGTGGGTCTGCGACGTCCTTGCGTGAGTCGCATGTGCGCAGTGTCCTTGCGCCCGCCAACGAGTTATAGCTTACTCTCACCTGACCACCCACCACCCACCACCCACCTGCAAATCCTTCGTGTGTGTGGGCGGTGCAATTTATTTTGCGCTCTGCTGCTCGACGACGACTGCGTTCTACTCCTGATGTAATTAGCGAAGTTTACCGTTGTGTATTTTTATAATATTATTTTCCTAGGTTTCCCCGGGCTAACAAATTGAGCGCTCGAAGGAGGATTTACTTTCATTAGCGTTTGATTAACGCTCCCAATTCCGCTCGGAGTTATAGCTCAGCCCTCTCCGAGGATATATGAATATGCAAGAGTAGTGCTGGGAAAGCTGGCGAATTTTCTTTTTAATTTTTGGGGGAAAAGATCAACGGGCAAAGAAAAAAATCCGAAGTTGTATTAATAATATTATATTATTAATTTAAAAAATCCGATAGTTCCTTAAAAAGTAATTTATTATAATATTTTTGCATACAAGAAATTTTAAACATTTAGTTGGCATTTAAATGATTTAAATTTCACAAATTTAAGAATTAAATGCGATGACAAATATATCCAACAAATGTTTGATTACGCCCGAGGGAGCCTACAAGTTTATTTAGAAACTAAATATTAAAGTGAACGATTGTATGGAAAGTCAATAATAAATTAAATATAAATCAGGTTAATCGGAACATAAAGTTTTCCTGTTGTAGAAGCTACTTGAAGTCAGTACAAAGGTACATTTTGGGGTACAAAAACACGAACCATCACTGTTTTGACTTGTTTGCTGGCCCTGGCAGTGAGTGGAAAATTGTATGTCAATTGAATGGCCAGAAATCACTGTTTAAATTTGCATGCATTTGCAAGGGCAATCGGGGCAGAGGACAAAGGACACGGCAGGACACGGCGGAAGCAGGTCAGCGGGATAACAAGGACGGGACTCTAAGAACCGGGTTTGGCCACCGGCAACGGTTAACGCGCAGTTGCCGCATGCATAAAACATAAGGATAACGAACGGGGCCCCGGCACCCACACACAATCGCAATCGCAAAGGGACACGGACACGGGACACGGACAGGTTGCAGATACAGAGGACTATGCAGGACTATACCCTGTCCGGAGGCATTGTATAATTAAAATTGCATTCAGATGCAAATGCAAATGCGAGTGTAAGCTACAAAAGCGTAAGGCGAGCGCTCACAGATTAGACAACTTCCCCATCGTCCTCGTCCATTCATGAGTCGGGATTCGGGGTTCAGGACTCAGGTTGCAGGACCTCAGTTCCGGCAATCCTATTAGCCGTGCGTTCAATAGGCCATGAGGAACACATTAGGGCACCGGGATTTACACGGACTTTGGCCAGTTTAGTGCAGCAAAGTCCTGGCCAATTGTGTGTGGCTAGGCTGTTTGCATCCTGTGCATCCTTGCTACCTGATGAACTCCTCTACCCTTACTCCTTGCATTTAAGCCGCTCGAATGCCTCGCGTGCCTCCCGATATCTATTTCAATAAACGGAATAACTTCCAGCTGGGATATTGAAATGCTTTTTTATCCTTTACGCAAATCCCTGGCTAAGCGGCACATGCTAGGCATTTGAATGGCATATCCTCTCCATTGATGCCGAGCATATTTCCCGAGTTCATTGCATTTTCGCACCTCGGATTAAGTCAGTCACCGCCGGCAGAAGCCAGCACGTTACCTCTTTTTCACCGACCTCCCCGACTTTCCCATCCACCTTTTTCCCACCTCCGCCGAGGATTAATGCACACGTGTCCCCCGGCAACAGGTAACAATTGTTGCACTGCCCGCAGGTCGTGTGCCGCTTAACTTGGCCAGGCACGCGCTCCTCCTCCTCCGCCAGCTGACTACTTCCACTTGGCCAGGCCGATCCGATCCGGGGACAATGTCAAATGCGGGCCAGGATGAGGATGAGGCGAAAGCGAAAGGCGACGGCGACAGCGACACACGTGCCCCTCTAATTGAAATGCAATGCGAGTGCCACACACTCAGAGAGACGGGCTAACGTATTTTTGGAAAAATGCACCTTTAACTCGGAAGAGCTAGAAAGTATTTACAGGAAATAACCTTTTTTTAATTCCTACACTGATAAAAGTAAACAGAGGGTATTATAATTTTGGTCAGAAGTTTGTAACGCAGTGAAGGAGACGTTTGTGACCCCATAAATATAATATAAATAATAAATAATTATATGTATGTGTATATATGTGTGGGACAGTACTAAACTGAACTAAAGTTGCCAGCTATCTGGGCAGATGGAATGTTCCACAATGCTCCACAAGTTGCACAGACAGTGCTCCAATAATAATGCGATTAGATTTGACAAATCCAATTCCAGTGACACTCGCTGGCAAAACATTAATGAACTGCAAATATTTGCGCTGTCCCCTTCGTCGCGTCGACTCCTTGTGGCTCCTCGAAAGCCCCACTTGCCTCACTGTGTGGCACGTGGCTTGCGTTTCAATATTTGCATGTAAATTTAAGCTCGCCCAATCGAGTGCAACAAATCGCAGCTCAACAGCATATCATACTTTGCATATTAATGCCACCAGCAGAGAAGGATATTCCCGCGAATGGCGAATGGCGATGTCGTCCTGGGCAAAAGGACTTTACGGTGTGGATCCAACGCAGTGGATGGGAATGTCACAACCACCGCACGGTGGTTGAAATTTCCAATCAAGTCGCGATTAATTTACTGCTTGCGAGCTAGAAGGTCAACCTTTATAACATTCTGCACAGGACGTACAGTAGAGTTGGTAAAACGATCGATAGAACTATCGATACTTTCGGAGGTTTTAAAATTGTGAAAACATCGATAGTTTTGGGCCATTATCGATAATTTGGTTCGTTATTTTCTACAATTTCCTAAAATATCGATAATATCGATAGCAGAAACTATCGATGTTTTCACAACCCTAATGCACAGGAAATATTAGATCTCAGGATTGGCATATACAATGTTAATAAAAATATTAAACTCCACAGCTTCGAGAAGGCACCGTTTTACTAATTACATATCTGTTTAATTTCCTTTGAAATCATAACCACTATTTCCACTGTGAACCGCCAAGGGCAATTGCAAGACATCAGCTCCAGAGCCAGTGCTGCAAATGAAAGAAGGAAAATTATTTGTTTTCCTCATTGAAAATCGCGCAGAGTCTGCTCTGCGAAAAAAATGCTGCACTAGAAAAAATGAGAGAATTGCTGAATAAAATGTAAATGCAATTGTGTTGGGATTGAAAATGGTAATGTTTGGAGTGGGAAAGGAAGAGGCCAAGATAGCGAATTGATTGGCGCAGATTCAGAAGAAAGGCGACTTTGCAAAAGTGAAATTTCAATGAGTTTGTGGCTCACAGATTTTTAATCGTACTCTGCTGGCAAAGCAGAAAAAAGCTCAAAAAGGGTTTCTGTATGTAAACGATTTCTAAAAATGTAAAACAAAAATCAGTGCTTCGTAAGTCTGGAGTCAATTTGTTTTAAGAATAAGAATAGGAGTAGAATGGGAGTAATATATTTTACATGTATAGATTAATATTTAACCCAACCATA
Organism: Drosophila pseudotakahashii; assembly: GCA_035046095.1. Lineage (NCBI taxonomy): Eukaryota > Metazoa > Arthropoda > Insecta > Diptera > Drosophilidae > Drosophila > Drosophila pseudotakahashii. The sequence goes on from JAWNOE010000247.1 coordinate 16,504,004, forward strand.
TCCTCAAGGATAACTTGTAAACTGCTCCAGACACTTTTTAGCACTTTTTTTTTTCCATACTTTTACTTCTGAGCTTTGGCTGCTGCCACTGCTGGGCACTCAAATTGAGTGTCTCTTTGGACCCCCTTTAATGTTTTGACACATTATTTTCGCTTTGGCACTTCCCGAACGAACGTTCCCCGACCGGAGCGATCCGAGGATCCAGCAGTTGGCGAGGTTGAAAGGCGCATTTAGGACCCATTACCATTAGAGGACACTTTGCTTTGCTCGAAATCGACCATAAGCCGGGCCCGGCATCCTTTGGCCAGGACATTTGCATGATTTTTGCAAGAGTAATAAACGTGGCCGGGCGAAAAGATGGAAAAAAGCATGGGAAGGGCCACTGACAATACTTAATGTCAGTCACGTAGCCGGGACAGGGACACTTTGGGTCCATTGACATGACCAGTTCTCCCTTTTGGCCAGCTCCTTGCCACTCTCTCTCCACTCTCCAGCCTCCTTTCTCCAGGATCCCCACAGCAGTTGTCTGGGAGTCATCGACAAACTGCAGGAGCAGCCGTGTCCTGGCATAACTGCCTTCCATCCGTCGGGTGGCTCAGTTAGTTGGCATGCAAAATGCTTTATGCCCGGCACTTGCACCTTTCCATTTTGTCATTGATTTGCAATCATTCCTGCACGGCTCAAAAAATATTCCACTTTGAAATGATAAGTGATAGATATTAGGGATGATATTATCGTTTATATCGGAAAATGGGGAAATACGTAATAAATATTAATGCTTGATGCATAACATTTATGGGAAATAATCTCAATAAATATTTGAAAACTTACAAGTAAAATTAAATTATTAAACTGATCGATACTATAGATAAACTTTAAAATCATCGATAGTATCGATGGTGCTATCGATTGTTTTACCAAGTAAGGGGAGAATACTACTAGGAAACTTCCTCCAGTGCATTGATTTGATATTCTTTATCCTTTCCCCGCGGCAACTGCCAAAGCACAGACAAACGAAACACCGAAGTGGCATAAACACGGTTATCACTTAGCTGCCTTTTCAGTCCCATGTCGGACGTGTAATTCGATAAGCCTGGCTTAAAAAATAGCCATAGCTCCAATGAGTCGATACACTTTTAATAGTTTTTGCTGCAGCAGCTTACTGCCGAGGGATGGGGCAAAGTTGTGCAAACTTTTTCAGCTTCCATCGCAAACTTTTGCGCTCCGATAAACAACAACAAAAGGTCGGGGCGACGGTGGGCGGAAGTGCTCGATTCGATCCCGGAGCTCGAGTCAAAGGAAAGTGTTGACAGCCCGATGCGACACACTCACAGCACACAGGATCTCAGAATCTCAGAGTCTCGGAGTCTCGCAAGGACCCTGAACTTTGGACAGCTCGAATGCATTGTATACAAATGCAGTTTCCATTGGCTCAACTGCAGGCCAAGTTTTGCTTTTCAATTTCGAGAGCCCCGAACTCCGAGCAAAAACACACACATATGGTCCATGGTGTATGGTATATGGAGAGTGGAAAGTTTCCACCAACACAAAAGCAAGTCTCGGCAAAGTTATGCCCCTCCCTCCTTGGGGTATTATTAGAAATTGAATTAGATTTCAGTCGGCAGCGATCCACTTAAGGTGCAAAGGAAAAAATTGCTTGGGCTGCACCCTCTTTATTTCGCTGCAATCACATCGAAAGTTTGCAATCAAAAAACTTTGCTTCCTGCCTCCGAAAAATTTGCGTGCCGAAAAAATAACCTTAGCATTAAATGGACTACAAAGTTGTTTTTGGCCCTGTTACCCCCGCCCTTTGCTAATCCTTTTAATTTTGAACTTCAACTTTCGCCGGCGAGCTGGGAAAATAAGATGGAAAATAACTGAGAGTAGAAGTAGAGGAACCAAACATGCGACGCACTCGGCGAAAGTTTTTTAATAACAAGTCCTGCGAAAGGACGAGCCAGTTATCCATCGCAGTGATCAACTGGAGGGAGGCGAGGGAGAGGAATGAATTCCGCCCTGCACTGCACGTACATTGCACACATTTCCTTGACTTTTGTTGCCCGAAAAACCCGAACCCAAAACCAAAACCCGAAACCCTAAAACTTTTGGTAGCCGGGGCGCTCGAGGAACTCACTCTGTCTTCTCATCCGGTAAAGTCCAGCCGGCGAAATGCAAATACAAGTTATAATAATTTCTTTTCAATTTCCAGCCAAAGCAAGCACTTAAGGGGATTTTAGTTACAGGGACGCGGATTGGCGAAATGCAACTGGCCATAAGGTCAGGATAGAATGGAAGGGGTTGGTGTGGGGGTGTATTTGTCATTTGGCCTCATCACTTCTGTGATTGCGCTGAAATTTGCATAATTCCAAGTAAACAAGCAATTTCATTGAGAGGGTCGTGCGAGGGGCAGCGGAATTCGGGATTAATAACTCTTTGCAGACGAAATTGGATAGGATTCGCCACTCCGGTAGCCTCGGAGCAGAGACAATTTCGTCGGAAGCGAAATTAGACAAAACGTTAATCAAAAGCCAAGGACAAAAGCCTAAGGTATACACTGAAAAGAAAACTAGGAAAATTGGTTAGCTTAACCTTTACAAAAAAATGTAATCTTTAAAGATTTATTATGAACAATTTCTTCTCGATTTCAAGAAGATTCTTCTCCGTAAGCAAAAACTTTTTGTCTCAAATTGTCAAAGTGCACGACGACAAAAAAAAACTGCCACAGCAGCCAGGAAAATTCCATCGAATTAAAACTTTGATTATTTTTCGTTCGATTTGTTTTTTGTTTAAAAGTCAAAACACCTGGCAAAAATCCTGAGATTCCACCATATCGCATTGATTTGCTAATTCCGTGCGACGGGGCGCTGGAGGAGGAACGAAAGTAAAGTAAGTTGGCAACTTCCTGGTTACAACGGCGAAAGTTTCGTTTCGGCAGCGATAAAAGTTGCCCCAATATACATATTTCTGCCCGGGAGAGTGAAAATAAGTGGCACAATAAATTCGTTATTATGCTGCTACTTATGTCAACTCACCTGGTTGCAGCGATATTTGTGTATGGCCAAGTCAAAAGTTATCGCCAGCCTGAAACTGAACAGCAGCCATTCGCCTTCCGCCCGTTTCCCTCCCCCCTTTTTTCCCTCGAGTGGAAACGGGTGGCCTATAAACGAAAGCTGCAATAATTTCCGCCCGTTTCTGTGTGCCTGCCATGGTCTCAATTTAATTACTGGCCAGCAGTTAATATTGACAGTAGCCACAGCTCACGGTAAAACCGTAAAACCGTTTCAGCTGAGCATAAACCCATGAGCCTGTCAATCGCAAAAGGTCGGTAGCCATGGGCCATTATATAGAACGTATCCCGGGCCTGTTGTAAACAACTTTACCTATAGCCACAACAAACGAAAATGCGACATTTTAGCCCGTACTGGAAAAGCAGCCACAAAGGCCATGCGAAAATGTATGTGCAGGGAAATATTTTTAGGGTTGGATCTAGAGTTATTTAAAATTATTTATTTTATTATTATTAATTTTATCGAAAGAGCATTGGAAACCCTTTAAGAAATACTCTTTTTCAGTTTTAAATTTATTTTAGTTTAGTTTTCGTGGGGTATCGCCATCTATACTAATAAAAGAGTCCTCAAAAAAAAGGAGGAACATCCGTCCGACAGCCAAACGGCGTGACTTAAAAATCTAAAACAAAAACCGAAATTCGAAAATAATTCTATATATCGCTCTATGTAGCTTTTTCAACCTTTGGGGCATTTTTAAACAGCCGAAACTCTTAAATCCTTCCGGCGAACAATGCTGCTGGCAATAGATGATTATTTTATGGTAGCCAAAGGCGAAGCCAAGCCAAGACCAAAATCCCAATGCAATTTCACTCCTTCGGTTTGCTCTCCTTGGAGACTTGGCAACTTTTAATGGCCTCACTAATACATTTAAGACTCTGCATAAACTCACACACACATAAAATGGAGCGAGCGGCACGACGACGGATTCGAGTCCTGTGCACAAATAATTACATGGCAAAATATTTACATTTTGGTTTTGGCTTATGCACCAAATAGGCCAACCCAGACAGGTTTGGGTGGCTGGTGGCTCGGTTTCGGTGGGTTTTTGCTTGGGCAGCAACTTTTTGGCCACTTCATATTTCATAAAAACATGCATTATGACTATTTTATGAAGCACGCGCCGAGAACTTTGGCAGTGGGCTGCGGGACGCAGGATGGGGAGTCCTGTGTTTGCTAGGTATTTATTCGAGTCTGTGCCTGTGCGTTGGTGTCCCGGTGTCCCGGTGTCCTGGCGTCCTGGCATCCTGGCACAAAGCCCCATAAACCGACATCGTTGTGTGTCCCCTGTCCTTGTATTTGTCCTGGGCCTATCTGCTTTATGGCTCAGCGCTTCCAGTGCATCGCTTCAACGTGGCCCGAACAAAGGGATCCCACATTCATGGCCGGCGGGGGTCACAATTTCATGTGCCCTGAATGGCTCACTTTGGGCCAACAAAACTTCAGAGCCCACTTGGTCGTAAATGTTCGCCCGTCTGATGTGTAACTGACCTAACCCATTGCAAATTAATAATTCGACCACTTCGAGTGGCCAGCTCTCTCTCCCCCGGGAACCGTAGATATCCTTCTCGATATCCTGCACAGGTAAGAGCCCTGCACCTGACTCGGCCTGCACTCGAAATTTTGATTAGATTATGCTCATGCTCAATATTCATTTCTCAAAGTGACGGGTACTCGGTACAGCGATCGAATTCCAGCCCGTTGAGTAATTAGTTGATTACCAGCCCGAGCAATGAGCCGGCTAATTGAAAGGGTAAACTGAGCATTGGATCAAAGCCTCCGCCAGCTGATTTCCGATGGAAATGCAGTTTGGTGCTCGTCCTTCACTTCAGGGGAGTCCTGAAAGGGAAAGGCGAAATTAAGTTACAAGGTTGGTCCTTTTACTTGGAATGATATTTTTATACCCGTTACTCGTAGAGTAAAAGGGTATATTGTATTCGTGCAAAAGTATGTAACAGGGAGAAGGAAGCTTTTCCGACCCTATAAAGTATATATATTCTTGATAAGGATAACTAGCCGAGTCGAACTAGCCATGTCCGTCTGTCCGTCTGTCCGTCCGTATGAACGCTGAGATCTCGGAAACTATAAAAGCTAGAGGATTGGCATTTTGCATGCATATTCTTGGAGTTCCTACGCAGCGCAAGTTTATTTCAAAATGGTGCCACGCCCTCAATCGCCCTACACCATTTTTTGAAAGGTGTCTGGCGCCCACACCATTAAAGATTTTGGAAAACTAAAAATGCAGTTTTATTGTGACTATCAATACCTATCGAAATGTAGAAGAATTTTTCAAATCGGACCATTAAAAAGTTATGCCCGATCAAAGATTTTATATATCTATCTCCCTCGCACTCCCTTAGCTGAGTAACGGGTATCTGATAGTCGGGGCACCCGACTATAGCGTTCTCTCTTGTTAATTAGTGTTTTATGGCATATTTTATAAAAAGCATTTTAGTTTTTTTATAGCTTTTTCTGCATTTGAATCCTTTGTACTCATTATGCGGGCTTTAAATCTGTAAGTGACATTTACCTATTTTTATTAATATTTATCAATCGCCAATTAGGCAAAAAACTTAGGAAGTTGTGTTTTTTTGGACATGATTTGTTGAATTTAATTTGATTTTAAATCAGTGGACACAGCCCTTGCCGACATATAACTGATTTCCATTTATTGATTATCATTTCCAATTAACTAACCACTACCATTTAGTACCTGGGTTTTGCAATGTTTCCCCCGATGATTGAATACTTTTGGCTGAAATTCATCAACTGTTTCGGCCTGGTTATGAAATTGGCGGAGGATTCGCGGGCAATTATGATGCTGGTCAGCTGCACAATGGCGGTGGCTTTCATCCTGAACCTTCAATCGGGGAGAACTATCCTGCGGAATGCGGTTGATTCGCTGGCCAATAGGAGGCTAAAGTCCAGGCTGGATCGCCAGCCTTCGCCCATTAATATTTTGGTGACTCAGGTGATTAAAAACCAGCTAAAGTTTCCTTTGAAGTTGACGCACTACGAGGATCTTCCGATGGCTGCCGTTTTGGAGAACAATGGAAGTACGGTGATCCTGCGGATATACACTCCCATCAACTTTTTGCCCCACCTGAGTGGAGCTGAATTGACCGGTATATACCACTTTGTGGAGGCGATCTTCAAGTGGGGCACCTTGAAATCCGAGCATTCCATCGGAAGGAATCACTTCTGTCTGGAGATGCAGGCCCTGCATCGATGTGTCCAGGAAAAGGGAGCCTTTGAGTACCTCACCTTGTCCTACTTATTTACAGTGACCCCTGTAAAGAACGAACCACTCAAGCACATCTGCGACAATCTCAAGTGGATCCTGCGCCCAGGATCTTCGATTGAACTGCCGCCCTTTGAACTGAAATCGCTAATTCAACCATTCAAAAGGGGTCACTACACCTATCATGGCACCTACGATAACGGGGAGGTGATGCTGCCCACCACTTGGCTTATCAATCCGGTGATCTCTCAAGTCAGCTCCCATCAGTTGGCCCAGTTTTCAGCTCTTTACCGCAGGGATGGCAGCAGAAACTCCAGTAATTCCCGACAGGAACAACCGCTGGGCAGTCGTAATGTGTACTATAATTCCTAAGGAAGATTTAAATAAATATACAACGACTGAAGATGAATTACTACTATTATTTTGACCTCAGGTGTATGTCTAGGCCTATGTCTTACTTCGTCTATAACTCCCTTACAAAAAATCCTAAAATTGTTCTGAGTTCGAGGTTCGAAAGATAAAGAGTTGCTCTTAATAAAGGTATTGACTAAGTAACAAACCAGGAATCCGCTTGCCTGTAGTTCCTATTCAAAAATATCAAAAACATCATATTTTTAACTATGAGGACCTTTTTCTCAGAATCCTTCTTTTAAATATTTCTCCAAAGTTAAAAAATATTTCTATGAAACGATTACCAAGGGTATTATTGCATCATTATGAAAAAATTTAAAAATCGTTACGGAGTCTGACGATAAAAGTGAACTCCGACGACGTGTTTGAAATAAATCCCCTGCTTCTGCTTTTGCATTGACTGCCCTTTCAAAGTTTGAACTGCAAAGCTAAAGCCTTGCGACGTGCATGGAAATGCGGTGAGCTCGAGAGTCCTTCCTCGTCCTTCCATTCCTCGAGGAGCAGTTGAGCAATTCAGTTCGTGATTCGCACCCCATGAGCAGTCAGGCAGTCGGCAGTCCATCAGCCTTTGACTCCGGCTTCTGGGCCAACTATTTGCCTATTTGACCGACAGCCGACTGTCTGCAGGTGCAGCCAGGCAAATGGCCAAAGTGAAAAGCGGAGAACGCTGGTCGGGGAAACCTGGGGAATTTGTTCATTTCGTTCAGAGGGCAGTGGGAAAAATCAGAGAGAATGCCTCGCAGCTGCAAATGCTAAAACAGTTGCGAAAATTGTCGAAATTAATTTTCAATAAACGCCCGCTGGCCAGAAAAAGGCAATCGAATACTGATTGGCCAAAAGTTGAGCTCAAAATCGCTTTGAACGGTGCAAGCCGGGCAACCTGAACCTGAAACTGAACGCTTTGGCCCAAAAGCGAAACGGTGAATTCCGAGTTCGGGGATGGGGATGGGGATTGGGATTCCGGGATCTGCAGGAAGGAAGCGAGGCATTCGCTTATTGACTTGCCCGGCAGCACCCACATCCACCGCAAAGGGAGTTTCTGCCGAGACTGGGAGGCAGCATAGTTGGCTACTTCAAACGCGGCGCAAATTGTTCCTGGCTACGGAAATTCCTTCGCACGAATATCAAAAGGATTAGCCCAGTCCAGGCGGCCAAGAAAATATATATAGTATACTATTTATTCCACCACCGGCAGACATTTTGAAATGGCCAACTCCTATTACGATTTATTTCAGGCGTAAAACCAGCGAAGGAAATATTTGCGGCGAAAGTTTAAAATAATTGTTGATGTAACGAAGCATATAGAGGCGTTGCCGTGGGCGTGGCACAAAGTAAAACAATGGGGCAGCAGCCAAAGGAGCGGTTTCAGTAGCCAAATGGAAGCTGAAAGCAGGGGAAACTGAAACCGAGGCTGGAACAGGACATCCAAATAGTTTTCGCTTGGGAAATTGTTTCAAGTTGCGCCCGGTTTCGTTAGCATATATACATGTATAAATATGGACTGTTGTTTTCGAGTGGCCACAGTTCCAGTCCAAATGGCAAATCCAGCCCAAACAACCAACCCATCTTTGCATCGCTTAGCCGTCAGCAGTTGGCAAGTCAAACAATTAAAACAAGCTCCAAACAATTTCCATTTAGATGCGAATAACAAGTTGTTCGTATGTATACTAGATGCACAGGTCTAGACCGAAGCGATAAGTGCGAATTTCGCTTGGTATTTACTAGAATGTATGAACAATTGTTTGTATACTTCATATTCCAAAAAACGCTTAAAAATTACCATTAATTCGCACGTGCCGACGGATCAATCAGCAGATCACTAACTCTTTGTTTTTGTTTATCAAAATCAGAGCAATAAAGAGCTCAACAAATACCTGTTCTTATACCCTTTCAGAAGGTATTAATATTTTATTAAGAATCGTGCCTGCTTCTTGTATTGCTAGTCCGTACTAAAATAATCATATTGCATATTATTATTTTAATCACAGTTTTTGATTAACCACATATTTACGTTTATTAGCAGCGTTGTTAGGACAGCGACTTGAGAGAACTTCATGTTGATTTGGGAGTTTCGGTGGTTATTGGTTCAGTGATCCTTCACTGCAGATTGGGAGCTCTTCTTTAGCCGAACAATTGGACAAAAGGTCAAAAGATCGGTGATGTTTCCTAATTGCGATATCTCCCAATTCAAATAGTATTTGAAATATTTGTTTTCAGATAACAAAGTCCAGTTTTCTATCAATTTACTGTAAATTGTAAATGGAAAAATTAGGAAATTATCCAACTTTTCCCTATTCCACAGAGTGATAAAACAAGTTTTGTAGTTTAAATGTTTTTTATTAAAAAATCCATATGGGTAGGCACATAGTCAAAATCTTTCTGCATTCCTAACCGGTGCGGATGTACTGGGTGTTGTCGGTCTGGATGAGCACGGTTCCAGCTGTAACATTGTATAATATTTTAAAATAATTATTATTATATTACATTACATCTCGTGATTTAACACTTACGTTGGGGAACGGGCTCAGCGTTGGCGAGGGCGGCGAACATGGCCAAGAGAAGGGCGGCGGCTTGGAAGAACTTCATGTTGATTTTGGTGGTTTGTTGGTCTTTTGGTAGCTTATTAGCTTGGTAGTTCAAGTGAGATACTGATGCCCCACTGCAGAACGGGAGCTCTTTTATAGTCCAGCGATCAGCCAGCAATCCGGGCAATTCCAACCTGGGGGATTTGCACAGGTTAAAAGATCGGCTTAATCTCTTCACTCGTCAATCAGAGAGATTCGTTGTTGATTTGTTGTTGATGTGGATGCAGGGCGATTCATGTGAAGCGAGAACCTGTCTGGGTTTCTACGCAATTCAATTAATGCTGGTTATTGACATTCGAATATGTGCACACGTAGACGAACGACTATTAGAATAACTGGAACTGGGCGCGAACTGCGAACAGCGCAATATGCAATCTAGTTTCGTTTGTAAACAATACCCTTTACGCTGGAGTTTCTCTTGAAAAAAGGTAGTTAATGGTTTTACCGACTAAATTCTTGGTATTATGAAAATATGTATCTAAAACAATGCAAGATAAAATCCGTTTTCATATGGCTTTCCCCAATAATATCAAAATTACGCTTTGATAAACGATTTCGAAGGTCGTTGCGGAAGGTTAGGGTCTATAAATGGGCATAAATGTAAAAATTCAACCCTTAGAGGGGTTCACTCTATAAAGGTATATAATTATCAAGGTTGAATTTTCGCAGTTTTTGTTTAATCAACTTAAACTCTATTAAATCTTGTTTAATTCAAATGTCTAACTTAATTAAAATAATTTATTTTACTTTATACGGAATAATTTAATTTTATTTTGACGAACTAATAAAGTAAGTATATTAATTTATTTATTTATTAAAAAAGATAGAAATATTATTAGAAATACCATATATGTCACTATTTTAATGTCTTATCTAAGATATAAGATTGGCAAATTCAAAATCGATCCAAACCGAAGTCAATTTACACCTTGCATCCCATTGTTCTCAGGGCGGCAAGTTTATTTATTAGTATTCTCGCATATCAGCTACACGCGCATTATCAGTTCAGATCGCTCAGAGCGCTCAATTCCCGATCGTGACCCTGGGGGTTTTTCGGACGCCCATTGGAAATTCCTGATTTACAAGCTCCCAGCCGGCGCTCGCTGCATCGGATCGAGCTATATAAGCGACGCTCCCACGGATCGCCAATCAAAGTAGAACTTGAATTCACTCTGTAAACATGAACTGTCTGAAGATCTGCGGCTTTTTCTTTGCTCTGATTGCGGCTCTGACGACGGCAGAGGCTGGTGAGTACAGAATCAACAATCTTATCAAAGGATTGACACTAATGAGGTTTTTTTAAATAGCTACCCAAGTCATAAATGCTGGCGGACACACTCTGATTCAAACCGATCGCTCTCAGTATATACGCAAAAACTAAAAGCAAAGAACGCAAATCAAATAAATGTCTGGGAAAATAAAAATTATGTGAAAAAATAAAAACCAACAATATTTTTTTTTACTTTTATTTGAATTAAGCGCCCAGTTTGACATGAAGGGGCACACTGACAGAAAATACCAGAATTTTAGGCCTACATCCCTGCAAGCATTTTCTATCGCGAAAGGCACTTTTTAGTGACGTCTAGAAGATATGAACGATCGTCAGCGATATCGCATTCGGATCGCCGAAGTCACCCCCGCATTTAAACTTATACACAATCTGTAAAAAAGTGATCGTCGCCAGGATTTTAAAAAATTTCCTATAAAGCGACTGTGGGCGTACGTGGCGTACGTGCGTGGCGCTCGGATGAAATAAACTTGCTCTGCGTAGGAAGCCCAAGAATATGTGTAATAAATCCCGGACCTTCTAGCTTTTGTAGTTTTCGAGATCTCAGGGTTCATACAGACGGACAACCAGAAGACGGACTGTCGGACATAGCTAAATCGGCTCGGCTAGTAATCAAGAATATATATACTTTATAGGGTCGGAAACGCTTCCTTCTCCCTATTACATACTTTTGCACGAATACAAGATATCTTTTTACTCTACGAGTAACGGGTATAGAAATGGGGTTTTATTCAGTCAAAGTCAAAATAAGATTGGAGGCTGAATATTTTGTTTTTGTAAATTGTGTTCTTTGTGTGTCTTTATCTTCCAAAAGTTACTAAGAAGTGATTTCTGGAGGAGAAGCGATAGAGTTATTGCCTTTTTGCTTGCAGGGCTATTTTTGTTTCCTGGTGTGTATACACTGGAAATGATCTCAGCTGATCAGCTGTTCAAAAAAATAAAAATATGTTTTAGTTGTAAAATCCTGCATTTCACCTTATTTATTAAAATGTAAAGAAATTGAATTTGGACAAAGGTATGTCTTCGATATATTGACTTGTGAAATCAATACGCAAATATATTTTTGAAAAGCAGGCCAACAACATTGATAACACCAAAAGGAATACCGTTTTGAAGGCAGAATCTGGAGTACACCACGCAGATCCTTCAAAGGATCCTTTATGGTTCATCTTTGGAAAATCATTAAGATAATATTGAATGTATACTTCAACAAAATCCAGGTTATGCGCCAAAGTTTTTACAAATAAAGGAAAGTGATTTGGAAGGATCTCGTTCCTGCAGGTAATACTACATCTATAACATTTTGGGTATATGTAAGAAAAACCTAAAATACATACAACTAATACGATTACATTTAAATATTTATTTTGTTATTCTTGGCAATACCCAAAATTCAGTATTTAGTAAAAATATCTCTTATTGTGGGCGATTGTGGGCGCTAGAGGGGGCGTGTCCCCCCAAGAATATGTGTGGTTAATCCCAATGTTTTAGCTTTTGTAGTTTCCGAGATCTCAGCGTTCATACAGACAGACAGTCGGACAGACGGCTAGATCGACTCGGCTAGTGACCCTGATCGAGAATATATATACTTTATAGGGTCGGAAATGCTTCCTTCTACGAGTAACGGGTATAAAAATACTCAGTTTGAGTACAAATTACTTAAATAATTCTCTCAGTGTATCTAATCTATTGACATGTCAAACACCACCATTTCATATCTGATTTAACACTTACAAAAAAAACACTAAAAATGTACCTACTTTTTAGATTTTTCTGATTGATAATGACTTAATATATGGACCATTGTCGATTGATTAACCTGTAATCAGCGAAATGAATTAGTATTAAATTAGATTAGAGATTAGATTAAAGATTAGAGGCTAAAAAGTCATTCGAATATCTTGAAAAAATATGTATTTAGATAATGCTGACCCAGTTGATAAGAATAGTATTTTAAGTACTTATAACTATCTTTCGCATCAAATGTGAAGCTTGACGTCCTGAAGGTTCTTCAGGTCGTCCGCATATCGCGCCAGCAAGGATCCCACCTCATCTCTAAGGAACTCAGCCACCTGATCACTGGCTCGACCCGTGAAGGTCCTGGCATCCAGTATGCTGTCCAGCTGCTCCAGAATGGGCGAAAAGTAAGGATCCTGGCGCACGCGATCCACAAGATCGTTGTCCTTGCCATGCTGCTTCACCTGGGCTCCCGCCTCCTGGGACAGCAGGCGAATCTTCTCGTGACACACCTGCCGATCCCCGCCCGCCTTCACCATGGCCATGATGATGTTCTCCGTGGACATGAAGGGCAGCTCTTGGCCAATGTGCCGCTCAATTACCTTCGGATGGACCACCAATCCCTGCGAGATGCTCAGCAGATTGAGCAGCGCCCCATCGGCGGCCAGGAAGGCCTCGGAAAGGGTCAGCCGCCTGCTGCCCGAGTCATCCAGGGTGCGTTCCAGCCACTGATTGGCATGGGTGTTGGCGGCACTGCTGTACAAGGTGATCAGATGACGGGCCAGGGAGCAGCATCGTTCCGAGCGCTGGGGATTCATCTTGTACGGCATGGCGGAGGAACCAATCTGGGTGCTCGAGTAGGGCTCCCCCAGCTCCTGGCGAGAGGCCAGGATGCGCACGTCGGAGCACATCTTGTGGATGGTCGAGCCGAGACTGGAGAGGGCTCCCACTATCTCCACATCCACCTTCCGCGAGTAGGTCTGTCCTGTTATTGCATAGGCCTTGCTAAAACCCGCCAGTTCGGTGAACAACTGATCCAGCTGCTTCACCTTCTCACCATCCCCGTTGAAGAGTTGCAGGAACGAGGCCTGCGTGCCGGTGGCTCCCTTCACTCCGCGGAAGCACAGATCCTCCAGGCAGCGCGACAGGGCCCGCTCGTCCATGACCAGGTCCTGGATCCACAGGCAGGCCCGCTTACCCACCGTCGTGAGTTGAGCTGGCTGCAGATGGGTGAATCCCAGCGTGGGCAGATCCTTGTAGCGCCGGGCGAACTCAGCGAGCTGTTCAATCACTTTGGCCAACCGCAATAGAAGCAATTTAAGGGCATCCCGCATCACCACCAGATAGGTGTTGTCACCCACAGCGGAGGAAGTGGCTCCCAAATGGATGACGGGACCCGCCGTCGGACATTGTCTGGCGAAGACGTGGAGGTGGGCCATCACGTCGTGGCGTGTGAGTCGCTCCTCTGCTTCCGCCGCCTCGAAATCGATGTTGTTCATCTGCAGCTCCATTTCGGCAATCTGCGAGTCGGAGATCTCCAATCCCATTCTGCGCTCCGCCTTCGCCAGCCACACCCACATCTGCCGCCAGGTGGTAAACTTGTTCCGCTCGCTGAAGAGGAACTGCATCTTCCTGCTGGCATACCGGGTGCCCAAAGGCGACTTGTAGACATCGTAGTTGCTGGCCATTCTTCAATCCTTATAAAAGCGTTTTACTTTCACTGGGCCTTCACAATTGAGAACTTCTTTATTCCGAATCCAAGAATCGCCTGACTGAATGTGCATTTTTTTCCGGATTTATAAGTAAATCGTACACATCAAAAACTGGGATCAGCAAAGAAATCAGAGATATGTACTGGGATCAGCAGAGAAATCTGAGATAGGCAGTGGGAACAGCAGAGAAATCAGAGATAGGCAGTGGGATCGGTAGTAGACACACAGAAAATAAATTCGATATGAAATAGGATCAATACAAAATACAAAATAATACCCTTGCAAGTATTTCAATAATGTTAATAAATAACACAGTCGTCCTATTTTTGTTTAATTTAATTAGGTAAAAATTAACGATTCTATAATTCTTGGCAAAGTTTTACTAATATGTACATTATTTTCACTATTAAATAGTCATTAGATACTTTAAGTTTCCTTTAATAGGTACCTTAAAATGCTGAATTCAGGTTGAAAGCTATTTAAAATACTTTTACATCTCATTTCAGTGCCTGGTGACCTGACTTTTGAGCCGGCGACGACTTCCCGGCTGCCGCATCTTATCGCCGGTCAATAAATGTACATAAATGCGCCCACGACTGGACAAATAGCGAGGAGCAGGGACTCGAACGGCCACAGAAACAGAAGCAGAAGCAGAAACAATAACAATAGCAAAGCCGCAGAACTCGACCGCAACAAGCCACAATCGGCAATCATCAACACTGGCGCGCCGCAGACCGAGTGGGGTCAGAGGTCGGGAAGAGGCGCTTTCTGGGCTTCCAAAGGGCGCCAGTTGCATTTTGACAACGTCAACGAACCGGCAACGAAAAACACCTGCGCACAAGCCATGACAGCTGCACGGGAGACCCACTCCCCGGGCAGCGGACTCGGAATCGGATTCGGATTCGGATTCGGACTCGGAACCGGGCAAAAACTAAGGCTGGAGCCCCAGCCACTGCCACAGCGGATGGCCAGGACTCTGCACGCCCTGCTGGATCTGCCCGCGGCGATGGAACTGCGCCAAATTGAGTTGATCTATCGGGCGGAGGGTAATGCAAATTTGGTGCTCGCCCTGCCGCAATTTAAAAAAGTTTTGCGTTTGCCAAAAATGATATCCAGCAGACGGCGGCCGGAGGAGCGGAGTGAGCGGGATGAGCGGGAGGAGCCGGAGGATGAGCAACCGGAAGGGCAAGGCGAGTCATCCGCCGAGGCAGGGGCGGAAAAAGGTTCGTATGTACACGTTTAGAAAAAAAAGGTAATTTGAAAAATTACCCAACAAATAGTAACAAATTTATAAAAATGCTATAAAAGTTCGATACCTTTAGCTAATCCGAAACCTAGTGTTAAAAGCTAGATAATGGGTATATAAATACTAGAGTATATCCTAAATAATATCTCTTTTAGTAGTGCTTGTTATAAGCCAGGTCTTCTAAAGTTAGGTACACTTTATAAAGATAAAGCGGAACCCAAAAATAATTATATTATGGCAAAAACTTCACAACCGTTTATATCTTAGCTTTTTCGTCTAAAATATAACGATATATTCTAAAAGTGGTCCATACTTTTTTGCAAGTGTTTGGGCCAGCCTGTTATTGTTGGCTGGGCTGCCTTTTATTTTCCGCCTTTTTTTTTGTTGGATGGGAAATGGTTGCGTGCAACTTCAAACACCCAGACAAGCTGCTGCTCCATCTCCCGGCGCCCAGCTCCCAGCTGCCAGCCAATTTGAGTATTGTGCTTTGGTTATTGCCCGCTTGGCTGGATTTTGACCCACCATCAACCGCCACCCACTTCCTTTTCCCTTTTCCCCTAGCCCTTTGCCCTTTGGGAATCTCTCTATCTCCGTGCATCTTTTGGCCATTGCATCAAATATGTTTATTTCATTTATCCACATTTCTCTTATAGTTCCTCGTGCTGCTTCTGCTGGACCATCTCCCCCATCTCCATCTCCATCTCAATCTCCAGCTGGCGACTTGACAATGCCGGATTTTATGGCTTATATCGGGATAATGCGCCGTCTATTAGGAAATGAGTTTGTCTGCGGAGCGGATATTGTTGCCATACCAAAGGAAGACGATAGATTCTGGATAAACGAGCACATACGCGCCCAAAGACCGGGTGAGTGCACTGTGCGAAAACAAGTATCTTTATTTGGCAATAGGATCTTGGGTTTCATTACTAGCAAGAACTTTCTTATGATTCTTATATTTACTTTGCCATAATATCTTACTAGTAAGATCCTAAGTTCTTTTTGAACCATTTACTACAAGTGTTTAGGAAATTACAGTTAATACTTCTTTGCTTTGCTTAAATAGCTTTATTTTTCCGCGAAGCCCTAGTCGGCATTTCCTGAACCGGAAAACTATCCACGGATACCGCGATTTCCCGCCATTCAAGCGGATTTCCACTGTGGCACTTTGTGTTGGTGTTTCCCCGTTGTGGGTAGCAAATTTCGTATTTGATCAGCTTTTGCTGCAGTGCCTCCCTTTTGGCCTTTTGCAACTGCAATTCCTGCTGGCCGCCTTCCAAAGCCTTTAGAGCCACTGCAATCAATCATAAACGAGCGTTTTAGTGCTGCGTCCCTTTCACTGACGTTTACGATGGAGGGGAGGCAGGGAGTAGATCCTTTGCTCCAGTTTCGGTTTCGGTTCAGCAGTCCACATGGGACTGATTAGTGGCGGACGCCATAGTCGTGGCCATATATCAAAATCGGGTTTATGCCCGCCAGCCAGCAACAGGCTGCAGAGCTGCAGAGCTGCGGGAGCTTCAGAACTGGCCAGCGATTTATCATTCACCTTCGCCGACTAACCGTCTAACCATCTAACCGTCTAAACCACCACCAGTGGGCGTCTATATATCAATAATCGCCGGATGCTGGCGCTTGCACTTTACATTCATTGGGAGGCCAAACCCCTCATACCCCTCACACCCCTACTTTCCTGACTTTCCCGCTTTTCATTTCTGTCTGTTCTGCTTTTCCCCAAAACCCATTGCAGTTTCGCGTCTGGATAAGGAATTTGTGGGGCCATTCGGCCTGCTGCTGCCAGATGTGACCCAATTGCCTGCCACGTTCGATGTTTTACTTGCCAATTTACAGGTGAGTTGGTCGTCGTCAGCTGCTCCTGCAGCTCCTTCTGCTCCTGCTGAGGCTGCTGTTTTGGCCGGGGAAGCTGTCCAAATAAATTGTGTATTTTGTACAAGGACAATATTGGCATTTTTCGGCCATATGTGCTGGACACGTTAGCCAAAAGCTGCGGCCGTTTCTGCTCCTGCTGCGGTTTAGTTTGCCTTTGTGTGGAGGTATCCAGCTAACCCACCACCCATCCAAATTCGTAGCTAAACCCTGGCCAAGGACCATAAATCAACGGTCCTTTGTTTTGAATTAAAGTGGGCAACAGTGTAAACACTTTGTTGGCGTTACTTGCAACCTTGCCCCATCCACATCCCCAATCCACTGGCCCTTTCGATTCGTTCCGTTTCGGTTTCAGTTTGGTTTTGGACTTGTGCGGTTATAAAAGATGCCGAAATTGCGTCGAAAGTGCCGCCATAGCTGCAAGTTTTATTATATGCCCTATGTCCCCCTAAAATCGGACAGCCACCGGGTACATGAAGAGAAAAAACAGTCAAAGGGTAAGCAAAATTAAGACAACATTTTCGAAAATCAAGAACAATTTGTGTGTTAAGAATTCTCCACAATCAAGAAAAAGTTTTTTCTTAATTGAAATCTTAAAACAATTAAATATAATGAAGTGTATTTATTTTCATTTTATTGTTATTACTTATTCAATATTACCTTTTATAAAAATTCATATCAAGGTTTCCCTGTTCTTATTTCAAGAACATTTGTTCTTCTTTTTAAGACTGAATTTAAGACTGGGATTTCTTCCTCAGTGTAATTTTGCTAACTGGGAGCATATGTGGTGTGAGCAGAGCGGGGAGGATACCCTTCTAGGACTTCAGGGTACTCCCATGTTCGATCATTTGCCGACCGCCGTTTCTTTATTATTTTTTTTACCATTTTTTGGCTATTTGTTCGCCGTACTCGCTGGGTACATATTGAATTTATGGCTTTGGTGCCAAAGCATTGACCGAAATAAAATTGCCGGCAAAGGAAACAAACAGCCAGTGGAGCAGGGGCAGTGGAAAAAAGGCCATAGAAAGTGGTTCATATGTATATATAGTACATAACGCCATATTGTGTGGGCGAAAAAAAACAAAAAGGAGGGGGAAAAGGTAGGCGAGGAGCTGGACAGAAAACCCATTTAATTGCGGCTTTAAATGTTAATTTTCAATTTCAAGTTGGGAAGCGCGAATGGAGGAGGAACTTCATGTCGTGCCGGCCGTTGGCTCCATAACTCATCATACAATCAGCGCAACAACTTTTGTTTTATGTCACACCAGCAGCAACAACAGCAACGGGGCAACGGGAGCAACAGGAGCAGGAGCAGCGATAACCTGTCCAAGGACCTCGATCCCAAACCATGCGGAACCCTGGTAGCTTTATTCATGATGGTTTCTCGCCGCCCTTTTTTTTCGTGCTGCGCTCGTCGCTGCATTTTCAAGTCAAAACGGCATCAACGCCGGGGCAAAAGTTCGCGGTACACGGCAGGCATAATATTTCATGGCAGGACATGCCGGCACCTTCCTTTTACTCCATTTCCTGGGCATCGCGGAGGGGAAGGGTCAGGGGCATCCGGGGAGCAGGCAGGAGCAAGAGCAAATAAGCGAAACGATATAATTTTTGCAGGCAAAGGGCACAACAGGAGATGAAACTGGAGGAGCAGGAGAAGCAGGAGGAGCTTCAGGAGGAACAAGGATACCCGTTCGTCGTCTGGGCGATACATATGCCATCGAAATAAAACCCAAACAAGGGTGGCTCCAGTTGGCAAGTGATGTCAACGATATATTTGATTTAATGCCGCCAGGAGCAGGGACAAAGCCAAAGGATCAGAAGGAGCAGGAGCAGCAGGACAAGTGCTGGTGTCGCTTTTGCAGCATGCAACTGCTGAAGGTGAGTGACTGCCACGATAACGAAGGTCATTCTAGTTTCTCATTTCATTCTCTTCACCCCCTGCGACAGCTGCACACTGGGAAAATCAAACGCTTGGGCCACTACTGTCCGCTGGATCTTTTCTCCGGGTATGTCATCGAACCCAGGACACAGAACAACCGAACAATATACTGGACAATGAACAGGCAAAGGAGGCGGAGCAGCAGGCCGCTCCTTTGGCACGAACATCGAGTCATAAATTTCAATCTGCTCCATTTGCGTGTCCTGTCGTGCTTCATAATTCCAACACTTTCGGTTACTGTTTGCCACTCCTTCTGCTTTAGTGTCGGCTATTCCCCTTTTTTGCTGTTTTTTTTTCGGGTCCCTGGGTTCTGGGTTCTCCGGGTTCCCTGGGTCCACCACTTCAATTGCAATCCCAGTTTCATTCGTTTATTTGCGGCCCGCTGTTTCAAGTCATGCGTGCATCCGTGCACAAAATTCAATTTGCTTGCGCTTTCATTCCGGTTTACCGCTCGCTCCCTTGCCCCCCTGACCCCACTTTTTATGGCCCACTCCTGGCCCGAAACACCCCTCGAAAATTGTTGCCAATTCGTTTGCCTTTGTTTCGGGTGCCAGCATCTTCCATATATCCCACATGCATATACATCGCTTTTAATAGTAATATTCATAAATAAGGCGCGTGACGAAAGTAGCTGGCCCTTCCGGTCTTCTCAGGTTGATAAAGAAACACAGGGTTGAAACTAAAGAAAAATTCCTTCGATCGATATACCTTTTTCATGTACCTTTTTCTTGTCTTCATAACAATTTTGATATGCTAACATGCAAATTTATTTTATTTGACCTATTTTTATACACCGTGGTGGATCCAGGACTCGGTTATGGGTTGTTTACAGAACAATTTTGATGTTGCATACTTTTTGAATACCACATTTCCTTTTATTTTTTCCATTTGGATCCACTTGCCCAATATTCTAGCTTACTTTCTGTGGGAATTGTTTGAAAATCTTCCCCCAATATATGTTGGCCTTATAGCCATCACCCGCACTGTACCAGAGACATGTCCGCTGATGTATTTTTACTGGTTCTTTTCTCCGCTTTTAGTGCACCCAGTCGTATGCTCGATGCCTTGGATGCACTTCTCGCCTGCCCGCAAAATAATTTACGTGTATTTCAGAACGGCAATTTAATTTATGGCGATCACGCGAACTCGATTTCCTTCGATGAATTGCACTCGCGTGTCTTTCCCGGGTAAGTCAGACTTGCTTTTAAATAAATATATATGGAAAACATGATGAACGAAGAGAGATTTAAGAGCTCGGTAAGCGAAGAACTTAGTTTTTACTCGAATGGAAATCAAAATCATTCATTTATTTCCATGGAGATGTATTTTATGACATTTCCAACTGTCCGAAAAGTTCTTATAATTACTTTCTCTGCGAGTCATTCCTTTGCTGGCATAAATTTTCATGAGCAAAGGAGGAAAATTCTCGACAATTTGGCCACACGCAAATATTCAATAAATAATGCAAGAAGCAACAGCCAAACACAAATTCTCGAGTGCCAAATGCCAACATGGCCATTTCCTTGGCTGCATCCGCCCGCTCTCTCTCTCTCTGTCCCGATCTCCGATTCACCTGGTTTTCAACTTTTTCTCACCCCCCTTCCCCCTGGCCATGTTTTTCCGTGGCTGTGTCGCCTCAACACCTTTTGGCACCACGTTGACAACGACCACACGGAATGGGAATGCGCATTGAAAACGCTAACAAACAAAATTCAACCAATGCCAACGCCATCGCCATCGCCATTGCCATAAAATCCCTGAAATTCTCCAGTGAAATTATGGTGCTTATAAAACATTTGCTGGTGGCCTGCCTGCTCAGGGAATACAAGGTGAGATACACTGAGAAAGTAGCATTAACTGGGGTTTTAAATTTAACATTGGTATTTTAAGAGACTATCATTAATAGACTTGTCAAAAATTAATTAAAAAATTTGTAGTTTTTGAAAAAAAAATTTATTTTGTTAAAAGTTAGGAATAACATAGGTTATCAAAAGTCATTTACCAATTATTTTTTCTGAACATGCTTCTAATTAAAATATCATAAGTTTACCTTTCTATCTCTGAGGAAATCTGCACTTTAAGTTTGGAAACTTTCTTGTGAATTAGGGTTACACTCTTCTTTGTAAATAAGAAATAGAAAATCATTCAGTTGGCAATAAGGAGCTTATATTGCTTTGATTTTTCCCCGTGCAGCAACCAGAGTCCGACCGGCCAGGGAGTCCCAATCAGAGGCAGAACCAGATGCCGGACCAGGAGCAGCTGAATCAGAGTCGCGTTTCAATTGCGGCGACGGAGACAAAAGCCGGAGCTGCTGGAATTGGCGCCGCTAATGTTGTCCTGCCGTTTGGAGGCGTGGCCGCCGCCTCCTCCTCCTCCTCCGCCTCTGTTGTCACTGCCGGTCAATCCTCGACGAGGACAAGAGCAGCTGCTGCCACAGCCACGACCCAAAGGTACACAAAAGTGGCCAGAATGGAAGCGGCAGCAGCAACAACAACATCGAGAAGCCAACTGACCGGCAATGTGTTGGCAACGGTAAAGGCAACGGCAGCCGAAACTGCAACTCGAACGGAAACAAAAACGGAACCGGAAACACAGAGTCGCAATGAGAATCAGGACGAAAGCCGAAGTCGGAATCAGAATGAGCCTGCGAATCAAACCCAAACTACAACCCAAACTCAAACTCAAGCACAAATCAACAAAGCGGAAATATTTCGCTTACCAAAAAATTGTGTGCTGCAAAAAATTTTGAATTTGCAATTGCTGGTAAAGGTAAGCCAGCCAATCAAACTGCTACTCCTTAGACCTCTGTCCGCCTGGATTGTTTGTTTTTCCCGACTTTCCCCCCAGGTGAACCTTGGCAATTGCAGATAGTTCGAGTTGGTTTTTATACCCTTGCGGGGCATATTGTGATTTTGTGGGTTAGTTTGTTTGACCAACCCTATTAGGAATATTAATTCTTAGACAGATATTTTGACTGCTATTACAGGAGAACGGATTCTTTGTTTGCTAGGTAGTCAACACATTTTAAAATTACAACTCTTTATCTTTCGAACCCCAGACTCAAAGGGTTTTCGGATTTTTTCAAAGGAAGATATAAGCAAAAGAAGACGTAGTCACAGGAACATTACATTTTGAGGACCTCTTCTGAGGATCTGTTTATTTCTCATCCGTCTCTGTTAGTTGATGAAATCTTCAATGCAAATCTCTCAGCTAGAGCATCCAAAGATTTAGTCTTGTTTCGGTTTTCCCAGAACTACTCAGGTGGGCTGGGAGTTGAAAGTCTATTCGAGGAGGCGGCTAAATGGCCAGTGGACGGCGGCCAAGTGGCTTTGTGCGTTGCGAGTAACATTTCTTGGCAATTGCAGCGCCACTTCGACTTCATGTGGCATTCCGGCTACTCCGACCACTCGGAGCCCACTTACAAGGCGCTGCGGGGTCTGCTGGCCGAGGAGGGAAAGGAGGCGGCATTCGAGCCGGATGCGGAGCAGGCTTACATGCTGGGAGCCACCTCTCTGGACTGCTCGATTATGTTGACGTTTCAGGAAATCGAATTCGAATGCGAAACCGATTGCCCGGCTGGCCAGAGGTAAGTATTATCCACACAATGCCTCCTCCACCTCCACTGTCCTGCTAATCGAATTCCCAATCTTTTGCAGCGATTCGGAGGCACTGCAGCCCTGGTGCGTCGCCCTGCCGGGTCATCACTTTCTAACCAAGCTCTGTGTCCTCGATCTGGATCCCAAGCCCGACAGTCACTTTCATAAATTCATGGCGCAGACACGTGAAATTGAAAAGTGCCGTCGTGCATTAAATTAATTAATAAACTTTGTGCCCCAACTAAAAGCCGCACGCATCGACTGTCGAGCTCACAAAACTGAGCTACACTTTTGCTCCTCAATATAAATCCAGTTGCTCCTTTTTGCTGCAGCTTTTCGAGTTCTTTTCATACCCGTTTGCGAAAGGGGACAAGGGTATGTTGCGTTCGTGCGAATTGCCAGGCTATCAAGTGCTTAAAGTGTCAGACATTCGGGCCAAGACTCTGCCATGTTCCCGGTTTAAGCCCACTTAATTGGCCGGAAGCGAAGCTTATCCGAGGTCTAACTGATGTCTGCAGAGATTTTCATTTAATAACTGCGGAAACTGGGATTCGGGCATTAAATGTTTAGAAAATGTACAAGAAAACGTGAAATAATGCTGAATAAAATTTGAATTTTTACTAAAAACTTTGACCATTCTATAAATAAATAGTCCATGTCTAGTAGAAACCCATTTTGATTCATATGTATTGATATTGAATTAATATTTTCCGTAATGATAAAACTGTGTAAAAAATCTAAAGGTTTCCCTTATAAAAACATTTGTACTATTGAACAATTTAATCTTCAAAATTCCAAATATGCCCCCAATATTGTCTATACTTTGAGGTACCTTTTATTCGGTAGATCCTCCGAGCTCAGCTTAGTTTTTCCATATTTTCCTAGTTACTTTGTTGGGCCGCACCTCTAAAAGCGGTTTTCACCGCAGCCTGACAGCGAAAAAGGCAGCGGGGGCTCACAAACCACAGGATACACGCTGCTGTCCTGCGAAAACTACGATGCGAGGGTGTAGTTATGTGGCATAGGTGGGGGTTTTAGGGGGCGTTACGGGCAGTGGGCGAGGGATTGGCGGAACGGTCCCGAACACTCCTTAATTAATTTCCATGCGAATGCGGACGCCGTGCGCTGGCCAGGCGCCGCAGGATGTGGAGCTATGCAAAGTTATGGCGCTGGAAGTTGGCCCACAGTCGACTATTCAGTGTCAGTCGCCATTCACGCCTGGGAGCAACCAGTTTGGCCGGCAGCCACGCAAAAAAAGCCAGCGAAACCGAACTGAAACCGAAACGATGGGTAACAAAGTTGTGACATTTACGGAGCAGGAACTGGACGACTACCAGGTGAGCAATCAATCAGTCGAGGCCAACCCACAGCTAATTCCATTTAATGAATCCACGCTGCTGCTGCTCCGCAAATCGGAAAAGGATTGCACGTTCTTCACGCGCAAGGAGATCCTGCGGTAGGCCATTTGTATTCCCCTAATAAGCCAAAACTATTCCATTTCATATGGCGGCAGACAAAGAATCAGAGGAGCCCATTGTTCGCAGCCTTCCATTGTTTGCTCCTCGGCGGCAACAAAAAGCGGCAGGCAGAAGAAAATACCCACACGACACGGACACTCAGCCACACAAAGCCCTTCATCTCTGTGCCGCCGAAGCCCCGCCATCACATCTCCTATATCTATACCCTTTCAAAGGGGGCTTACCCTTTCGGGGCAGAGAATCCATATTATTTATCAGCATTCTCAACGGAGCCTATGTAGGCTTACTATCTATCTAGATTTCATAAAGCAATATAGTTATGTCCTTTTATCAACTGTTTAAAGTCAAAATAATCTATATATTAGCATCTAGTTGGGGTCACTTGAGGCAAAATCATTACTTAACACTAATCTAATCCACAGTAAGAATATTTGGTATACATTTGGAAGAAGTTTTGGGCACTACGTTGGTTCTTAAAACATTAAACATATATATAAGGCAAGCAAATCGAACTTTGGGGCATATATCGTTTCAATTCACAGAAAACATTGAATTAGATTATTTATGAAAAAGTTGTAATAATAATTTTTTGGGTAGTTTGATTGGCTTGGCAAGGGTATTCCCTACTTCGGTTCTTAAAAAATCGTCCTTCATCCCTGTTTTTCTATACGTTACAGCGTTCATAAACGATTTCGTGAGCTGCGGCCGGATCTGGTGCCTCGCCAAATGACCGAAGGTCAGGCCTCGAGTGTTAAGGTTCCCTGCGAGTGCATTGAGAAGATGCCCGAGTTGCGTGAGAATCCCTTTCGCCGGCGAATATGTGCGTAACAAAAGACCAATACAATTGCCAATGGCCACAGCTACAGCTACATAGGCAGAGCAGAGCAGAGCAAAGACTATAGCAACTTTCGCATTTTGCAGGCGAGGCCTTCTCACGCGATGGCCAGGGCAATTTATCCTTTGAGGACTTTCTGGACGCCCTCTCCGTTTTCAGCGAGCAGGCGCCGAGGGACATTAAAGTTTTCTACGCTTTCAAAATCTACGGTAAGTTTGTGGTTCTTGTGGTCAGTGATGGGAAATTAACATAGTTTTGGGTATTCCAAGGAAATAGAAAGTAACTACAGTGAGAGTACGGGTTTCAAGCTTATCTTAGCATTTCAAAACATGGAATATTATGGCATAAATTAAAAAGAAATTGCGTAGCCGACTAGTGGGACGCACGTGGTTGTGAACTGAAAACAAAACTTTTCAACTTTATAAGGTGCTAAATATGCGATTTGCAAGATAGAGATGGCCTTCGTTAAAATATTAGTGAATGTTTAACAGTTAAACCAACCAAAGGGATAAACGGAAGGAAAAAATTGCGTAGCCGACCTGTTGACATAGTACACAAACCTTCACAAAAGCGTAGGGGAATATTTTGCTAGCCTTTCTGGCTGCCATCCCTAGTTGTGGGGAAGAGCAGCCTGCTAGCTCCATCTTCATTTGCAGCTCCAGCTGCTGGCCGGCATTTCGAGCCTTTGTTTATGCATTTCCGCAGCCCGTGTTTATTGTCTTTGGCGTAGTTTGGCCCTCCTAGCGTGAGTATGTGTGTGCTG
Organism: Drosophila pseudotakahashii; assembly: GCA_035046095.1. Taxonomy (NCBI): domain Eukaryota; kingdom Metazoa; phylum Arthropoda; class Insecta; order Diptera; family Drosophilidae; genus Drosophila; species Drosophila pseudotakahashii. The sequence goes on from JAWNOE010000247.1 coordinate 16,529,781, forward strand.
GCCCTCTTTGCATTTGGCCTTTCGAAGGGGAAAAAGGGGGAAAAGGGGGAGAAAATGGCCCTGGCCGCCAAACGTGGCAAACAACGCGTGGCGACTCGCAGCTCGGCAATTTGTGGCGCCGTTTTCAGGGAACTATTGTTGTTTGCAGGGTGAAAGTTCAAGGACAGCCATAAATTCTAATAAGCATTTTAATTGAAATTTAAATTGGAATATCGAAAAATGCCACCGTAAATGTGGGCCAAAAGTTTTCGGGCAAATTGATTGTGCACTTGGCACTCGAAATTAATGGGCCAAAGGCCACACAATCAATGGGAGCAAAAGTATCTCTCAGGTCGAGTGGCGAGGCAACTGCACATTTTTGCCAAACTAAACTAGTTTCGAAAGTCAGGCTGCAGCTACGACTACACTTTATTTCAATGTGCATTATTAGATTGACACAAATTGAAACGTGCAGCAGGCGATTACCTGTGCGGCAGGAGGACACAAACGTGGCAGGCCAACTCAGTTTGGCACACATCACTTGACTTTTGTGCAAGAAAATGTCAAGTTTCGTAAGCCATCTTCCAGAACATCCTACAACCCACCCACTCCTCCATCGCTTGTGTGTGCACACCTACATATATGTCTGGCATAACTTGCAGATTTCGATCAGGACGGCTTCATCGGGCACGCTGACCTCATGTCCTGCCTGACTACAATGACCAAGAACGAGCTGAGTCCGGAGGAGCACCAGCAGATTGCCGACAAGGTAATCGAGGAGGCCGACGTCGATGGCGACGGCAAGTTATCAATTTTGGAGTTCGAGCACGTCATCCTGCGGGCCCCCGACTTCCTCTCCACCTTCCACATCAGAATATAAAATGGTCCTTCGAGTGCTGAGCTGTATGTGTGTGCACAGTGGGAAAATACGAGCTACTTAATCCCAGGCGACATATTGAAGTAATAAAGTGGAAATGGATCTGAGGTGTTTAAATATTTAACTGGATTTTCTATTAAATATTTAATTCAGTTAATATATATATATATGTTTATATTTATTTTTTATCAAATTTTCCAACCTTTATAGACTTACACTTGTTTTGCTCAGTGCCTATCCTATTTTATTAAATTGTTTATGTGCGAATATACATGCATAAGCGGGCAGATGGCATAAAAGTGCCATCAGTGTGATTAAGCTGCAGGCTCCGTTGTGGGTTTAGGGTTTTGGAAACCGGACACCGAACCCAGAGCTCCAAACTCCGGACTCCGGTCGCCTCAATTCCGGTTACGGGTGCCTGCAGCCTCTCCACGGGCCAATTGTCGTGACAATGTGCATGTCAAATGTCAGGGAGCATTATAAAATTTATAAGCCCATGCATGCAGTGGGGTCGAATTCGCATTCGAACTGCTGTCCTGCCCTCCTTTGACCCCAATCAGAGTCGCAGTCAGAGGGGGCGGGGGAGTCACGGCCAATGGAAATCGTCCTGCCCCCGGGCCACACACTCTCATAAACCAGACTCTTATCAATGTGTGTGGGTGTGGGTGTGGCTGTGCATGTGTGCGCACTGTCAAAGTTTTATCAATTTTGCCAATTTTCAGCTTAAACTTGTTTGACATTTGAGCATCTGCCTGTCGTTCCAATCCCATTCAATTATTGTAATTGCATCTGCAAGGGTTCAAGGAGCAAAGGTGTAGAGTTTGAGCAAGTGGACACTCACCGGACAATTCTTGAGCTATAAAAAATACGCAAGTTTCTCTGCATTTATGTGATATGAGTTATGGAAAAGTATTTCTTAGGAATCGCTACCTTTTACCTGTTACCTATTTGCTAACACCCTTTTTCTTCCCGTTTTTTGTTTTAAATAATTACCCGCCAGGATTTGAAGTTGCCGCCAGAAATCAAAATGAAAAGACTCGTTCGATAGACATTCCTAAGTAACTTTGGTCTCTCTACAATTTTCGATAAGCCAGCTCTTCGATTATTTCTGTATGAACGCGGAAACTACAAAAACTAGAAAGCTGGGATTAACCACACATATTCTTGGTGTGGTGGGCTTCCTACGCAGCGCAAGTTTATTTCAGCCGATTGCCACGCCCACTCAAATTCAAAATCTCGTCATGAAAGCAAGTGTTTAAGACCCTTGAAGTGCTTTCCCCAATTTACCATTAACTACAGTCAATTGAAATGATGTTTTTGAATTTATACCTTTTAACCTTGGGTATGGTGGGTAAAGTGTTACATATTTTAATTGACTGTGTACAATAATAAACCCATTTTTTTTAACATTATGATTTTTGGCAAAAAATTACTAAAAATAAAAATAAAACTTTGAATGCCAATCGATAGGAAATTTAATTACTACCTTAATAAGGTTAGGACATTCCACATTTCTGCCATTTCTGGCATAGTTTGAGTCAAATTACAGTTATTTTTCCGTTGCAAATAATGACCTGGATTTTTGCTAAATATATTCCCTTCCCTTAGTGTTTTTTATCCTGTACCTTGTCCAAAAATGCTTATGGTTGCCTGTCACCTGATGTCAATTAATCAATCCGATCACGCAGCAAGCCACTTGATGAACTAGTTTTTAGACCTCCAAGCTTCCGGTATGCAAATCACGTTCAGTTTTTAATTTAGTTTACTATTTAATAATACGCATAATTACATACATAGTAATTGGGTTTCGTTTTTTGTTTAGTTGGATTTAAATTTAGGCTTAAACGATACAAGAGAGTCTATTACAAGTATGCCATAATCGTATGTATATATAATGGTATTTGTATTTGTATTTGTATTTGTATAATGTGTAATTGGTAATCGTAAAAGTAATCCATTGGATGCGTGCACTCTGAAACGGTTTTAGTTCGGTTTTCGACTTGAGCTTCACTTTTGCTATAGTTGGGGCTGCTCGTTTGATATATTCTATGGGCTGTGGCTGTATCGTATGGTTAGATCAAGAGATAGCAACGGAACGGAAGGATACTGCCTATACACAAAACAACAACACTTACATGAGAACAGATCTACTTACACGTACACTCCTAGTCGTAGTTATGCTTAAGTACTAAGAACTAGCGCGAGACGCCTTGCCAAAAATTATTGTGACGCTGGGAGGGCACCTTTCGCTACATCCTCGCGATCCTGGCGCTCTAGTTTATACAGTTTTTTTCTCGTATACGTATGTTACGTCTAAGTCTACATATTCATGCGGGAATAGTTATAGCTTAGGTCCTAGGTTTTCTGAATAAATCATTTAGTGCCTTCTCAAGCTTCGTTTCTCGTATACATGGTTTACATTCATTATAGTCTTTTAAGTTTAAACTGGGGAAATCATGAAATCATGAAACAAATAATGCAAACACATAAATTGTACAATGCCCTTAGCCTAGGTTTTGGTTATCTTATAACGCCTCGCCTCGCCAACCAACGGTTATCCTTTCGAACGCGAGCTTTTCACCACACCGCCTTTCACCTTCCTTCATCCTAGTTTAAATCTGGAGCCCCCGAGAACCCGGAGAACCCGTAATCCGAATAGCTTTCGAGGCTCTTCAGCAAATTTCAGTAGACCGAATTGTGGTGTTCGTAGTTGTTGTGGGCGGCGTGGGCGTGGTGAAGGTAGGAGGGGATCGCCGTGGCGTTTAGTTCCGACGCCCGCCGCCGCAGCGCTGCGATGCTGTGTCCCCGCCACACGTCGTCGTCGGTGGCGCCATCTGTGGGCGACTGCATGGACTGGTGGCACAGCGGAATTCCCGCCTCCTGTTGCTGCTGTGTGGGTGTCGGTGGCGCCATCTGCGGGCGGGTAGAGAAAGTAGTTAAGGAAAAGCTGTAGCCGAGACGCGAACCCTGCTGAACTCACCTGCTGTTGTTGCTGGTGAGTTTGCTGCTGCTGTTGGTGAGTTTGCTGCTGTTGTTGTTGGTGAGTTTGCTGCTGTTGGTGAGTCTGCTGTTGTTGTTGCTGGTGCAGCGGCTGTAAATTGTAAATAATAATTAAAGTGTTACTTGTTTCTTTAAGGTATTAAGTTAAATATTGTGATATTTAAATGGTTCTAAGGTTTTTGTTTTGTTGGGATTTTTTTGTTGTATTTTGTCGAATTTAGAATACCCTTTGTACTTTGACCGCGCATAACTTTTTAACGAATGGTTCGATTTGAAAAATTTCTTCTACATTTTGATTGGTATTGATAAACACAATAAAATTGCACTTTTACTTTTACTTTGAAAGGTGTGGGCGTCATACATCTTTTAAAATCGCTTAAGGCGATTGTGGGCGTTAGAGGGGCGTGGCCCTCGGCTGAAATAAACTTGCGCTGCGTAGGAAGCCAAAGAATATGTGTGGGTAATCCCAACTTTCTAGCCTTTAAAGTTTCCGAGATCTCAGCGTTCATACATACGGACAGACAGACGGACAGACGGACAGACGGACGGACGGACGGATAGTGATCCTGATCAAGAATATATATACTTTACGGGGTCGGAAACGCTTCCTTCTCCCTGTTACATACTTTTGCACGAATACAATATACCCTTTTACTCTACGATTAACGGGTATAATAACATATGAGAAAAATGGTATTATGAGAATAACTTTCCATGATAGACTCACCATGGGTTCGCCGTTCAGCTCGTTTTGGCTGGAGTTCGGCTGCGCGGAAAGTGGCGGAGTCACCGAGGAGCAGCTGTTCATGTTCGGCGGGGTGGTGGCGCTCGCGCTCGGCGAACCACTTGGCCCACAGCTGACACTGTGCTGGTACATCATAGAGTCGCCTACGGGGAAAAAATACGAAACACATAATTAATAGGCGGCCTTCGACGTTGCACAGTTAGAAATTAAATCACAAGTTCATTGGATTAAGGATACTACAAAAAAAATTAAAGCATTAGTTCATTAAATTAAAGAAAAATCAGAAGCAATTGTTTTATAACAAGAAGTTATGAATGCATTAGTTACTTAAATTCAAAATGATTTATATTTAAATTGAAATTTAAAAAAAATCCAACATAATTCAAATTTAATAAGAAATGACAAATTAGAAGGATCTATTCCATATTAAATACTTCAGTCGTGATGGAAATTATTCCAGGAAAGAAATCACTGCACTAAGGGTTGCACTGAGGGTTTTTGTTAATATCTGAGATATTTAAATTCAAATATGATTGATAGGCCCACTAGATACCTTGTGATACATAACAGCCTTTTCACAGTCGTTATGTGATGTCACCCGGAGATTTAAACGACCGAGGCAGGGCCCAAAAAAATTAAAAATCCTCAACAAAAAGTGTAACAATGAAAACTTTGCTGACGGTAGCAAGAGCCGAAAAAAATGTAAAAAAATCGACATGAACATGTCTCCAAAATGTCAATTAGCACAACTATACGAAACCAAATAAAGAAGATGAAAAAATGCCTTGGGTATTCCTGAAAATTAAACGACTGCCTGTTAATTGATCGAGCAAACAGAGGCAACCCGGGGGGCATTATAAATGATACGATGTATATTTTTTGGGGCTACCGAAAAAATACAAAAAAGTGTTACGAGTTCAGAGAAATGAGAGACGCGGACTGTGGCGTCGTGTTTGGTCAATTGTCGGCCAGAACTGGAACTCAGAAAACTGGAACTGGATGGCATCGAAAGCTAAGCAAACAGATCCCCAGAAAACAATAAACAAAAACATGGCGGGCGAAAAAGTGTCAACGCTTTTGGCTTTTGTCAGCCGCATGCAGATGGAAAATTTCCATTCCGGGCATGTGATCTTGGATGGGAGGTTTCTTTACCCAGAGCATTCAGTCCGTAGTGCTGATAGCCGCCCGCTCCCAGGGCGGAACCCATGTTAATGCCCGAGTTCAGGCCGCTGTTCAGCGAGGACGAGAGCGGCGACGACTGATTCAGCTGGCCAAAGCCTTTTACCAATCCAAGAAAAGGCGGCAGTTAGTGGGGGATATGAGATATCAAGGTTAGTGGGGAGTAGTACTTTCGAGGGACTCTGCGATCACTCACCTGCCGTCATGGGGTTGACGCCCACGCTCCAGCGATCCCCGCCAAACATTCCCGTGCCACAGAGGCCGTCGCCCATGGCGATATTGGTGATGTTGGCCCCGAACGGGGGAAGTCCGTGGGAGGGCAGCAGGGCGCCCGGGGTTCGGAACACATTGGTGGTCTTCTTGCGCTTCTTCCACTTGGCGCGGCGGTTCTGGAACCAGACCTGTAGGAAACGGAGGGGTAGGTTGATATTACTAATGAGGTTTAATTGTAAATAGCCCTGTTATATCTTCAGATAATCAAACTAGCTAAACTCTAATCAATACTATTTGTACCTTTTTTAAATTTAATGAGAAACCTATTGTTATTTTGTAATAAAAACTATCTACAATTTCTGGTTAAATTATACATTTTTTAACAATCTTATAGGGTTTACTAACAACTATTTACTTTTCTGATATGGTAATTATTTGTATATTTAATAGCATTTGATTATAAGGAAAATTGTGGGTTCTTTAATTTTATTTCGGTAAAAGGAATTCAAGGGATTTTCCAGCTTAAGTTGGGGAACGCCCCCACCCAACCCTTCGGGTTTCTTCCGACGCTGTTCGCCTCCTACGAACACGGTCTTAATCGAGATCAATTACCGCCGTGACAGTCAAAACATGTCTCGACACAGCATACACACTCTCGCAGAAACAGAAGCAGAATCAGAAACAGAAACGGATTTACATGGGCATAAATTCGATATGTAAATTCCTCAGCCTATATATGTAAGGGGATGCCCAGTCCCACCCACTTTCCGGGCAATTTGGCATCTTTGGCCAGCGGGTCCTGGCCGGACCTACGCTTTTGTCTTAGGTCGAGAGAGAGGAGCAGAGGAGCGGAGGAGCAGGAGGAGAGGTCGAGACCCGTGTCGGATGTGTTCGCTTCAAATTGGCATTTCCATATGCATAAGAACAGCGGAGCGGAGAAATCAGGTAGACACGTTGAGGTTTTGACATTTACAAGGCAGCACACAAGCACTCTTCACACTCTTCTCCTCTTCCCCAACCCCTAACTATCACATAACCTCCGCCTAACCAGAGGGGTGGTGCAGAAAGGGTTGCCTACCTTTAGGGGCATTTCAGGAGTTTTCAATTTCAGTGCATTCTTAGCTCCTTTTTATTTTTTCTCTGTTTTTTGCGCCTCCTTCGAGCGGCGCTTCAAAAAATCAGAATAAAGTGCCAGCCCTTGAATGACTAGTGACATGGAAACGATTTTCGCATCCACATCACTCGCAGTCGGGTTGACAACTTAACCGTTACTCAACCCACCCAACCCACCACCCACTTTCGGGCACATAGATACACGCTTATGTGTGTGCTGGCTATATAGTATTTATAAATCCCAGCATTTCGTGGCAAATCTTGAGCTGTCACCGACTGTCGGCGTCGACGTCGCCTGTTTCTGTCTGAGTGCGCCAGACTAATGGCAAAGGAATACGAATACGGCCAAAAGCGGGAAAGCCGGGAAAGCGAGAAAGGGGGGTCAGGGGGTTCGATGGCAGAGCCAGAAAGAAAAATGGCAAGTTTCGAGCAAAGTAACTTTGCTTGTAAGGCCTTCTGATGGCCCGATGGTCCCCAGTGGGTTTGTCATATGTCGGACAACGGCAGACGGAACCAGAAAAACCGAAAACCAACCAGTTCAGGCAGAGAAAAAAATCAATCTCAATTCAAAATTAAGAGTGTGGCACTAAGAACGCTTTGTTCTTGAAATATACACAAAGATAAAAGTTTAGATGGATTTATATTTTCACCTCTTTTTAAAAACATCGGATTTAATAGATCACTTATGCTATTTAACATATTATATATGTTTTTACCCAACTGCTTTCTGGTTCAAAAGTTAAAGAAAAATATTTAAAAATGTTTTATTATTGATTTAAAAATTATTTCTTCCTGTTTCACACCTTCTTTCTGTAGTAAAATTACATAAAGTAATTAAAAGTTAAATATTTTACCCTAAAGTTACCCTAGTTACCCTAAAATCAAGTTTATAGAACCTAATCCTGGAGGTACAACTGTTTTTCCCAGTGCACCCATCTGAACCCAACAGAACTGGAACTATCGCAGGTTGTTCAGGTTGTTCGTATCACTCGTTTTCTGGATGTTACACCAGGGACGCTAATGTGCCAGATTGTGCCAGGGATAATGGATGGAGAAAGGGTGGGTTGATGGGGTGATATATATAGGATATTCCTGGGGGTTGGGCTGTGTCGGCGACCTTGACTTGTTTATGTTTTTTACGTGCTTATGCGTCGCTCTATTCATTAACTTTTAATTTAATAATTTAAGACAATGTCTGACTGTCTGGTCTCGCTTCTCTGTCTCTGTCTCTGTCTCTGTATCTCTTCCCTTCTCTCTCTCTTTTTCACTCTACCTCTCGGTCTAACCGTGTTGCCATCTCATTCTGGCTTATTGAGTTCGGTAAATTAAATTTAGCTTGCTGTTTTATTTTGCTAGCCACATTCGTGTGAGAGCATTTCCCTACTGGCGAGCACACACAGACACACCCACACACACACCCACACAAAGAATGCGAACGGAAATAAGCAGAAGAAGAAGAAGAAGAGGGTAAAGAGGAAGAGAAAGCCAAAAGTCATTGCCTGCTTTTTTGGCCTCTAAGGCTGAGAGCCATTAAATTGGCATAACGTGCATGACGTGCACGGCACGTAAATAGGCGTTAAAATGTCGGTTAAACAAAACATTTATTTTTTATGTCTGCCTGAAAAGTGTACGTATGTATTTGGTAATATTTGAGGGTGTGTGCCAGCCCAGGCAATCCCACTTTGTGTATATGTATATACGTTTTTGATTTGTTTTCACTCCTGCTTCCTTTTTTCCCCCGGTTTCCTTCAGTTGCACCCAATTTGAAGCGTGAACCCAAACAAAGCATAAAAAATAGCTCCTTATGCCGCGTTAAATTGTGTGTCTAACGCTAATTTTTTAAGCTTCACCCTTATGCATAAATTATCAGCTGCTGAGTGGCTGACTTCCACACAAAAAAATCAGATCATACGCCTTTTTTACGGGTTTTCGGGGGGATAATTTCTATTGGGAAAGGAAAGCCCTAGATAGATCACAATCAAAGCAAGGAATTTCTTAAAGTTGACTTTTAGTTAAGTAATTCTGGTCAAGAAATAAAATAAGTTAATAAATAATTATAAATTTATCACTGTCACTTTTTGGATTATTTTCATCAAATATTAAAAAAATTAATATACTTTTGGTAATTTTCATAAAAATAAATAAATATTCTGTTACAATTCCATTTTTATTTATACAATTTAATAGCAATTTTTTCCTACTTTGGATATTCACTATTGAATTGTTATCCTTTCTAAAATCCTATCTAAAATTTGTTTATATTTATCTATTTTAACTGGATTATATTTTATACTTATACTTTATACTTTTATACTTATAATTCTTTTTTAAAAAATAATATTCAATAATCGTCTGGTTCAAAAGAACTTTCCACCTGCAAAATGCATTGCCAGACAGACAAAAAATAGAAAACCTAACAAGTTGGTGGTCCGCAAAAAATTTGAGCCATATGTTCCATACAAAAGCATTTTCGTGTTTGGACTTTTAATTTTCACTTCTCGACTGACACAAACAAAAATAAGCCACAAAGGCAGCGGAGACACCACCGGCAAAAGGCAAGGGGAAACGGGAAAACAAACAAAGAAAAGCAGGGGGAAAAACGGGGAGGGAGGGCAACTGTTGCAAATAATAAATGAGTCAAGTTCATGAAAAAGCAATTTCTTGTGGCAGGCCGCAGATATTAGCACCCAGGAATCCCGGAATCCCGAACCCAGAAAACCAGAAATCCAGAGGGTCGAGCAAATGGAAGCAGAAGTCAGAAATTAAGTATCGGCCAAATTACACGGCGAACGCAGGGGAACTGCGGCTGCAAATGGGATAACAAGTGATTTGCCTTGATTTTATGGGCTGGTTGGTGGATGGTGTCCTTGCTCTGCTTTTTCCGGGGTGGCAGTTCATATAGAGTATAGATCCCATTATGATGGGGTGGGTGTCAAAGGAGCAACGGCTTTTTATTATGAACCTGTTTATTGTGTCCCTGTCATCCCGAATCCCGAACCCCGAACCCCGTCCTCAACTTATGATTGCAGTTGCGTGGCCTAATGGTATGCCTTATGGAGACGATGATACCCTCTTGTTTACGATATCCGCTCGCTTCGTTATGCAACATTAATTGCACATTATGCCTAATGGCTGATTAAACAGCTGTAAGGATAATAACAGCAGCCAAAGGATGTATTTTTTCGATTCCCTGGGATTTGCATTCGACAGGGAATCCATAAATCCCACAGAGCCTACACAGAAATGCACTTTGCCACCGAGAGCCGCACACTTGAAAAGCCAATTTCAAAATTATCAATCAGAAACGGAGGATATGGGAAAGAGTTGCGCGAGAGCTGCAGAGAAATGCAATCAAAATTCGATTAGCCCCGAATGCAAATGTTATTGGAGGGGTGAATCGGGGGAGGGGCAGGGATAGTTGGATCCATTCGAACCATCGAAAAGCATAGGACAGGTGGAGAGCATCTCTTAATAAAGGCTTGATTGGCAAAAGCCAGAAAGTGCAATAATATTTTTCGGCTCGTTTGCGTTGACAATTTTTGCTGGCACTGCTTCGATTTCTGTTTCTGTTTTTGCCGATTGCAGATTGGTTATTGCCCCGGCATAATCAAAAATCAATTGGCCGGGATATTGCTTTTCCTTGAACCCACTCCAGGACCTCCTTCTTGCCACTGGGAGCTGCCTGGCAACCGAAATATAAAATGGCCACTCAACAAAGTCCGTACACAAACTGTCCCCTGGCTGCCGGCCTTTGATGTCCTCCTCGCTCTTCGCTCTTCGTCTCCATCTTCAGCTCGAGCATCTTTTTATTATCATTATTGTCCTTTCATATCCTGCTAGTCCTGTGACTCCCGGGCACTGAGTGGTTTATGGAAATCGCTTTTCGGCCAATATCTTTTCATTCCTGAGCATATAAAAAATGCGTATAAATTCATAAAACGCCGTCTCGCCTTCGGGACCCCCTCTCCGTCCCTACACACACACAAATGCCAGTCGATTTATTTTATGTTATCCTTTAAATCCTGCTTTACGAGTCGGCCTCCCTCCACCCCCCACCCTAGCCAGCTCAGGCTAAACTTCCCCCGGGATTGGAGCTCCAACCCGCCGAGACCGAAACCGAGACCGAGGCCACTATGGCCGTCTCTCTCTCCCACACTCTAGCCGTCCCTTTCGGCGAGCTGTGTCCTTTGATAGACATCATCAAAGCGATTCCTTGGCCTCTTTTTTGGGGGTGCCGAAGTTGCCTGGATTTATGAAATAGTTTGAGATATATTTTTTCGGATTTCTGGGACTTGTGTTTTTCATTTCGCCCATTTGTATTGTGGGTTGCTGGGGCAACTGCAGCCTCTATTTTGGGAAAGGGTGGAGGGGGTGGGTATACGGGGGATTGGCCGCCAATGCAACCCCCGAAATTGTTTCGCTGCATTCGTGGAGCATGCGCAGCTGGAGGATGCTCCCCCTTGGACTCGCTGGGTTCCATCTTCACAAAGTTTTTCAGCCTTTTTCGCTTTTTTTGGGTCGTGGGTCCCGGGGACTCTTGTCATTCTATCAATGGCAGCAGCATTTGGACCAGCTTATCCCAGATAGACCCCGGCCATCCCGCCCGTCCTGCCAAGTCCGTCCGGCACTTTGGCACGCCATTTTCACACAAACATTTCAATGAAAAGTATCAACGAAATTGCTTTCGGAATTGCTTCATATGCCATAAACAGAATGCGTGCCAGATTTCCTTGATGCTCTTTATGTGCATTTTATGGAGAACCCTCCCTCCTCCGCCCTCCACTTTCCCAGGCTTGGATTTTTAAAGCTTTCGCTGAATTTAGCCCGCCCACTTATTTCGCCACTGTTACCTTTCCTCTGCTTTTTCCTGTACTTTCCGTTGGCTGCTTATTTTCGTTTTTGGTATTTCAATTAAAGTTTAATTAAAATGTGCGATGCCATGGTTATATCAGACGCGACCCAGTCGCCTTTGGCCCGCCTTCGAGTGCTTCGCTGGAAAACACTCGCTACAATGTCCCCGGCGCCTTGACCCCGCGTTTCCCAACTACCGACGTAGCCCCGCCGGGCTTTTAATAAAGATGCTCACTTTTTATGAGAATATTTCGTCTAATTTTGGCGAAATATTCGCATATTGCGAGGGAGTCATATTGCGAGGGAGTCTGACTGACGATATCCCCAGACCCCCATCCTCATCCTCTCCAGAATCCAGAATCACAACAGCAGTCGGGGGACTATTATTAGAGGGGCATTAAGCGGCTCAGCAAATAAATTAGTTCTGTCTGCAGTCGAGGCAATAATTTATCAACGCTCACAGTGGTTGGGAATGTCCTGCCTTTTACTTCGCCTGTGGCTCAGGCCAATCGATATTCCCTATTCTTGCTGAATAACTGTGAGTTGAGGATGTTCTCAGGGAACATAGAAGGTTAGTTGCCATTTAAAAGTAGTTTTTAAAGATGGTCTTGGAAAGGAGAAAGTAATTACAAAAGGAAATAAAGGTTTAAAAAAATCCTCGATATTTTTATTCAAACATTATTTTAAGGAATAAGTTGGAAATTATTTTTTTAACATTTAAAAATGTCTAAGAATATTTTCTAAGTTTATCTTAATACACACTTCAAAAGATTATAGCTATGATTGTCTAATTCCGAAGATTTGCCCATTTAAACTAAGTTCGTTTAGCCGCATCTACATTAAAGCATTCATTTCTGTATTCATTATTTAATTTATTATTTCTTAAATACATAACTTTTGAATATTCAATTTATTTTTTATTTAAAGAACTCCTAATAACACTTGTGTTTTAATAATTCTGATTGCTTCAAGTATTTTTGCAACATGGTTTACTTAAGTTTATAATCTAAGACTCAAAGATTTGTGTCAAAATGGGAATGTAAGTTGCAATTGTAATAAACGGCCTTAATACTTTGGCTAATAACTTGTTATAAAGTGGTTGCCAAGCGAATGATTAGATGCCCGATTCTGTTTTACTCCACTTCCCTTGCATATTTTCCTGAGAACCGGCATTTCTTGGCCCAGGTTGCCAGGCAAATTAATCATGTGAGAAATTCATTTAGTGCACTGGCACACCCACACACACACAGACACGTGCTGTGCCGCCGCTCGACCTTCCCCTTTGACCCCTCCCCCTCCCCCTCCTCGTCGCCCTTTACAACAATTTAATAAACAAACCAATAAATGTTGCATCGTTCCAGACAAAGCCGAAACAACAGTAACAGTGCTGTTGACAAAGTCCGATCATGATAAGTCAATTTGGTGGGCCATCTTCTCGGTTACCCCTGGAAAATCACCCCCCTCCCCCCTGGAAATTCCCCACCCCCCGCAGAGATGTCACGTGTGACAAACAGATTGTCCCTTGCAAATTGCAGAAATGCCGCCCACTGGTTTTAGGGCGGTGTGAAAACACAAATTAACAATTGCCATTTGGGGAGCCTCCCGCTGCTTTCGTCTATTCTAATTTAGCCAGAAAAGCGGGGAAAATCCGATTAGGAAAAGGGAATTCGGGGGAAGCTCAGGAAACTCGTGAAGCTCCTTAACTGCGACTTTTATTCTTATTAAATTATATTTACCATAAATGATGCTCACACGCGTGTGTGTGTGTGTTAGCCAGTCGGCACTACGTGAGGCTCATAACTTATGCACCTGCGCTGCCAAAATCGAGCTAAAACCCCCCCTTTATCCCCCCTTTATCACCATCCCTGTACATACAAACTTTGACTTGATTTTCGGGGCTAATATGGACAAGCGTTTTTCGGGCATTTATCTGGGGGAAAAAAGGGGGGAGATCAGGGAGAGTCGGCTGTCTTTATGCCGTCATTAGCTGCAAATCCTTGTAGATTGATTTAGGGCCAGACGTGTGTGTGCATATCGAATGAAGGTCCGACCTCAACAGACTCTCTCACATATCCGTTAAAGTGTGAAATGCTCTAAATGCTTCAGTTCGCCTACGACTGCGGACTTAATTTATATGCTAATTTTATTAAACAGCAATCCCAAAACTAATCCAACGGCCTGACATCCTCTAAGCCGCAACGACAACGCAAAATCAGGCATTAAAACAGCAGGACTAAAAAAAACAGCGGATACAGCAGAGAGGAGAGGAGAGCCAAATAAAAGCCGTCGGCAGTTCTAACAACAATATCCTGCAGACTCCCAACCCCTGTGGAAATTCAGAAAATTTACCCCCTGGCAGGTGATTGCATTGTCCTTTTGGACAGCCGGATTCTGGGGGCTGGGCGAGTGGTTCCTCGGTTGGAAAAAAGCATTAACGGGCAACACTGATACGCAATTATTAAAACAATTTATCAAAGTAGCAAACATCCGGCGGAGGTGTTGTGTGTACGGAGCGGGACAGGATCATCATGGAGGTGTCGCCGCCTTTTGCTTACTGAGTTGCTCACTCATGGCTAATTGTTTTGGCCACGAAAGCCACAGGAGTAGTAGATATGGTCCAATAAGCCAAACTTTGTGCCATTCATTCGAACACTCTGAGGGGAAATCTCAGCCGAAGAGCAAAAGCAGTGAAAGCGGAAGCGGAAGCTTAAACACAAATTTAATGAAGCAGTAAATTCGATTGTCGCATAAACAAAGCTCGCCCGCATGCAAAAGGGACCTTCGCAGGGGGGGGGTTGGTTTTTGGTGGCCAAAGAGAGACAAGGATAATGGCAGCAGCACAGGGGAGCTGTGCCAGCCACAAAAGGATAATGCCCATTCTGTGTGGTGTGTGTGTGTGTGGCGCAAACTTTGCTGCGAAAAAGGAAGAGCATCCTGGGAAGTCTCTCTGTGTGCGTTAGTGTGTGTGTGTGGGGGGAGGAAGGGGGCGTGGCTGAATGCCCGACTAAATGTGACTTTATGTGCTTTAATAAAGTATAATTTTGGGCGCTTAAATGGCGTTCGGCGGCGTCTCTCAGCCCAGAGCCTCGTAAACTGTTGCAAGCTGGCAAAAAGGATATCCCCGAACTTTTCGTTCTCGCTTTGGCTTTTGACTGCAGTCTCAGTCTCGTAGCCAAAATCCAAACGTCCGTTGCGGTTGTGTGCAACACAAATGAAATGTCATGTCCGTTCTAAAACGAACTGAGCCCCCAAATTCAGACAGCTCCGACCAACTGACAACTGTCGAGCCGCAGGACAAACCACGCAAAGTTAGCCTACAGAGCAAGAAAAAATAATTAGCCAAATAAGTCGGATTTAAGCCACACAAAAGGGAAATTTCTTGTATAATCACATCAACACAAAAACGGAATATTTGTTGTATAAACAAGTTTAAGAGACATTTTCTAGTTTCCCATATATTTAATTTAAACAGATTAACAGATAACTATATTTTCTCGGTTCTGAAATTGAAGCAAATTGAAATTCAAGAGTAAGCGCTCCCATTTCCAAGAGTAAATCGTAAATATTTTGGTTTTCTTCTTGATTTCAGTATTGAAGCGTTCTCGATTTCAAGAACAGTTGTTCTTAGGAAAAGAGAGAAGAAAAACTACTGAATTCAAGCAGATTTTTTCTTAGCTTATAGAGGTGGCGAGTTTTACCAATTGGGAAGTCTGAGTTCTATTCCTAAACCTTTTTTCTTCCTAACCACTGATTGGTGTAGGATTGACTCACCTGGACGCGCGACTCGGTGAGGCCGATCCGCATGGCGATCTCCTCGCGCATGAAGATGTCCGGATAGTGGGTCTTCGAGAAGCATCTCTCCAGCTCGTTCAGCTGGGCGGGAGTGAAGCGGGTGCGGTGGCGCTTCTGTTTGTTTTTGTCCAGGTGCTGCAAGACAGACACGGCCAAAGAAATGGGAACGGGTGAGTGCGTTGGCCTTATCGAGTGGCTCTTAGAACACTGACGAACTACCAGACTAGGAATGCAAGCTACGCACTACGTTATTGGGTGTACGGATTTACAGATTACAGATTACAGGTCTACAAAAGTTATATATTTAGTTAGGATAAGACTAGAATAGGAGTTCTACGGTTCTAAGTATGGAAATCAAAGTACACTTACTTTTGTTTATAGTTTACGGATATGATTCATAAGGTACGAGTATATGATTCATGGCACATTTAATTAGTTTCATTACACAATTCAGAACACACACATTCACGTTTTTGGAAACGGATCGAATTTCGGATCGAATTGGATTGTATTTGATTTTGGATTTTTGGCATAGCAGAGTAGAATTTGAAGGAAAAAATAAACATCGAAAAGAACATGGATTATTAAAAAAGTTTCGTATCAACTAGGCGCTATGTCACTCCATCCATCTCTCTCTCTCCTCTCACTAGGACTCTCTCCCCTTCTCTTTTCCTCTAAATAGCGCTGGCCTGCTCACCTGATCCTGTTGCTGCATGCTGTTGTTGTTGCTGTTGCCGTTGTTGTTGTTGCCGTTGCCGTTGCCACTGCTTCCGTTTCCGCTGTTCAGCGCATTGGAATTGTCGCACAGTCCGCCGGAAATGTGGAGGCGTGCCACGCCGCCGCCCACTGGCACTCCGCCAGAGGATCCGCCGCCTCCGCCGCCGAGATCGGCCAAGTTGGGACCCACGGGCAGCTGGCCAAAGCTGTTGACGCCCGCGTGCAGCGCTGTCAACGCGGCCTTGGGCAGATCACAATCCTTGGGGCCTACAGGAAGGTACAGGAAAAAGGAATATTAAGCATATAATATTATTAACTCGATTACTGATATGACATTTTTAGGTAGAGTCATGCGCGGATCCCCAGGGGATGATATGGGCTATAAATCACCCCCACTCCAGTGCAAAAAGAAAGTAATTCTGTTATTCAAAAATTGTGCAACAAAGAAATTGTTCTGATATCAACCCACAAAAAAATCCTATATCCGCCATTGGGTAAAGTGTTTCATATAAATTCAGGAGAATATTATTTCACATGTGTGGTTTTAGAATTAAATTTAAATCTTTGATTAAATATATATTTCCTTTACAGTCCTACCAAGGTACCAAACAATATCCGACGGCTTTTTTACATGCTAACTATTCTCTTAGAACGAGCAAAGTCTTAAAAATATATCACATTCTATTGGGTTTAGATCCCTCAGAGGGTAATAGTTCCCTGTATCAAGTAAACACTTGTTAAAACAACCATTAATTAAAACAAATAATCTTTTACACCTCAATAGAACATTTGTATGCCTTCGCTTAGTTTAAAAATAATTGGTTTATTCGGCACTCATTTAAAGATTTGCAATTTATACAATGATATTTAAATATGTATAGCACATCAGTCACTTTATAGCACAGTTTAAGTTGGCCTGGAAAAATATTTCAAAGGGCTTTACTTGTCTCTGGATCTTTTTCATATTGATTTATATTTCAGTAGTGAACAATGATTTTCTTCTTCGTGGATTGGATCCTGAGCTTCGCCTGCATTGGCCTACACTGGATACTTTGGACTCTTGCCAAGATGATGCTAATGCAATCGGCCACTGTTATGGTGATACTTGCCTTTAAGCACTTCTGTTTAAGACGTTCGGCTTCGGATTCGCCTCCTTTAAACGGATATAAATTGCGGGGCGAAAAGGCCAAGGAGACGCCAAATCGTCAGTTGTCAAACGTGAATGTAAGTAGTCACCTTATGATTTATTTATATTTTTAGAATTGTAATTATTTACAAAAATTCACAGATGGAAGGTCAAAACTGAGGCTGAAAATACCCCTGCACACACACAAATATTTATTGAATTGAATTGTTGTTGAATGTCCGAATGAATTACAATGCGATTCGGTATTCACTTGTTCCGCTTTGTCTTTTAATTAAATCTCGTTTGATGCGCGGGTTTTTTCTTCTTTAATTTTTGGGGACCGATGAGCTAACGAACTAGAGGATTGCTCGGAACGAACTGCGGCGATCGGCTAAATTGGATTTTTCAACAACCTGTCATTCAGAGGGAAAAGATGCCAAAAACAGTAACGAACGTGAGAGAGAGCGGGCTAAACAACAAACTAAAGGTGCGAGACACACGGATATGGCCAGCAGTGGAAGATACAGATACAAGCGCAGGCTGAGATACAGATACAGATACGAAAATCAGTGAGAGAGAGCCGCCAAGTGTGCTAACCCCTTTCCTTAACCATTTCCTACCTTCAGGCCTCACTTGACTACGTAACGTATTTTTATTTCACTTCCATTTTATTTGTACGTGTATTTCGCTGGATGGGATGGGATGGCATGGTATGGTGTGGGATTGAAAGGGGTTAGGGTTCGGGGCTCGGGGTCCGGGATTCACGGGAGAGTCATCTTCATCGTACGCCTGGAATTTTTAACATGTACGTGCGAGAGAGACTCCGATTCGATTCCCTTTGTTGGCCGAGAGCTCAACTGTTGCTACAAGTCAAACATTTGCTCATCGCCGGTTGATGCGAACTCTCGTCCCCGAGCTGTAACCCCGCGATGTTGTCACGATGGCTCCCAGGTCCATGCGATTGGGCTTAAAGTGAAGGTGTAGGCGGCTATCGGTCGCTGCCCACTAACCTTGTGCCATTTCCACTGAAAGCGAGTCCGAAATGCAAATTCCCCGGTATGCGGAAAAATCAACTCCTTCTCAATACCCCATACCAAATCCCCAATTCACTTCCATTTCAATTTCTTTCGGCTGACACAACAACACTCTCGATTGCCGACTTTGATGTTGCAGCGGTGGCCGGAATGGCGGCTCTCAATGATTTTTATTGTTTTCGAGATGGACTTGTTAAAATTTCGGCATACATCACAGGTCCGCGGACGTCAGAAATCCGGAGCGGTGTATTCGATCACAAAACTCCCCCCAAACAGGTGAACGAGTTCAGGTCGTCGGGGCGACAAGACAAGACAAGACGCCACATAAAACCATAAATATAAATATCAACAAATAAAAGATATAGAGTTACTACAGGCGACATTCCCTGAAAACGGGCGTTTTAAAGCTGCTGCCCCGGAAAGTGCTAATTTTTACACATACACCCAGTGCGGCTACTGTTCATTAGCGATTTTCAGATGGTGACGTCCCCAATCGGGACTATAACTCACCGACCCCCCTTTCCCCCTTTTTGGAGCCGCAGATCTATAGAGGCAGTGCAACTATACACCCAGAAAAATGCAGAGCAATTGATTTGAGAGCGAATGTTCTTGAAAACGAAACGAATCGTACTTGAATTTTTAGAAACGTTCCTTCCAACTTAAATGTAAGTTAAATTAACTAAAAATTCAAGAACATTCGATCTCATAATTTCAAGAACATTCGTTTCCAAATTCATAATTTCGGTCTTGAAATATTCGTAATTGATTTGACATCGAAAAGCTCTACTTTTTCCCCAAGTGTATACATAGTAAACTGTAGCAGTGATGAAAGTAGAGACCACCTCACTGACATATTTTTAGGGCATTACGCAGCACGCATCGTATACTGTGTCTTGAAGACCGAAGAGTTGCTCCTCCGAACTCTCTGCTCGTGATTAGTAAATTTAAGGCGCGGTGTTAGGTGCGATATCTCCATATACTCGATTCCCCCCGATTCTCTGCGACTGTAAAATTCACGCTCGATGGCAACATCTCAAACATACTATATGTACATGTATATCTGCGAGTCTGGGAGAAGATACGTTGGTCCGTTGATCCGTTGCTCCAAAGAAGTGCGACTTTTAACATCCAACTGTTCCCGCTTCCTTCTGTTTTCCGTTTTCAGTTTTCTGTTTTGTGTTTTCTCAAATCGAATTTCAAATACATGTGTGTAGGTAAGGGAGTGTGTGTTCGGACCACGTTTGGGAGCCATAAAATAGCGCCACTTCTCGAAATCGCACTTTGCTGGCTGAAAACCCAGGCCCCTTCCCGCCACCAAGCCATCCAGTCAGCCAGCTAGTTAGTTAGTTAGTTGGTCTAACTTTGATTTTTTCACCTCGCCTTTTACAGTTGTAACACATAAATATTAAAAAGAAGCAGCCCTAACTGTTCATCGTGTATGCAGATCAAGATGACGCAGCAGCCACATATTCAGGGTTAAAGTCTCTTGAAAACTGGAAGTAAGCTTATTGTAGAAGCTGTATTTGTTTTATGAGAATCTGAGATTAAACCTACTCCTGATTTTCACTAACACTAGAACTTCAAATAGCATTAAATCAACTGTTTACTTGGAGACCAAATGAATTTTACTCGATTTATAATGCCTAAGAGGCCCAACTAAAATGTTGCCAAAAACTATGTGTAAACCGCAAAATTGACTTAAAAACCTATTCGTGTTTCCAAATCATTTCGACGCTTGCTAATAGAGCATAATTTTGTAATCTATCATCGCAATTTAGTTTGGTCCTACATTTGCTACCCCGGGCCCCGAAAATTGCGATAAAGTTAATACGAAACTGTAAACAGAGAGCCAACAGAACAGTACAAAGATACACAGAGAGAAATATTAGAACACAGGAAGGAAAAGTTGTTCTTGAATTGAGAACATTTGTTCTTGAAAACTGAGTTAAATATCATAACAAAATGGTCGAATAGAAAACTTAAATTGAGTTTATTCAACAACTTTTTAAGTTAGTTCTTGAGATTAAGAATGTAAATTCCGTCAATTCAACTTTCTATTTATTTTTAGGAACTTTTTCACCGACAGATTTCTCTCTGTGTACAAATAATAGTCGCACTCGGATTCAGATTCATTTACATCTGGCCTGAAGCGGACATTTTAGTTGGTGATGTTTAAGAAGAGGTGAAAAGGGGAGCGAAACGTGGCGATACAAAACGAAATGAAAACCGCACAAAGCGATTAATTAATTAAAATTGGCAAACATGAATTTATCGCGCAAGCAATTTGCACAATTTGCGCAAATCAGTTTGCCAGCTTTTTGGGAGCGAACGGCGCGATTTCTCCCGCAAAATATATGGACCTGGTCGGGAATGGTCTGAATGGTCTGAATGGTCTGAATGGTCTGACTGGACCATTCGGGATGGCAGATACCGGAGGACCTGCACCCAGAAACGCCGTCAGTTGCATGTGCAATGTGCATAATTATTGAAATTTGGAAATTGTGCGGTTTTAAGCAGGACATAGGATGCGAGCGTAGGCCGTAGTTGGAGCTGGATCGAATGGAATGGAATCTAGGCTGCTCCAACAACTAACCGCAACTGGGAACAGAATCCGCAGCAACCGCAAAACATTTCAATGCAAAACGGATGCCCGTTGGTTAAGAGGGGGTTACGAGGGGTTTAGGAGGGGGTTAAGAGGGGGTTAAGCACACATATTTCACTAGCGGAGGCCACCGCAAAAATGCCGAACGCACAAAGCGAAGCACACGCAGTTATTTCGAGGGGGTTTCAGCCCCTCTGTGCAAATTACAAATGCAATCATCAAATTAATTTAATTAGTGCGAGGCGAAAGGCGAGGCTCACGAAAAATGGAATAAAATGAGCGAGTATTCAAGTTTCTTTCGCTGCATGCAAATTAAGTATTAGTAGGGGAGACACACGGGAAAGTTCAGCCATTTCTTTTGCATGCAAATTGCTCTTAATTGTAAGAGGGTCTCACAACCCCTTACCCCCCATCCCACCCAGTATGCAAATGTTTTTGGCGGAACTCGGAAAAAGGCTTACGGAATTTATTACGGCAGACTCCGGCACTGCAGGCAGGATTTGGCCAAAGGATTGCGCACTGCGAATCATTGAAATTTATAGTTTTTCGTTGGGGAAAAACAGTTGGCGTAACTTAAAGCGGCCCGAGAACTTTAAAAGCCAACTTTGACAGTCGAAAATATTTATAGATAGTCGCCCTTTTGGAGAAAGTGTGCAAAGTCGATGGCTTTCAATTAAACACCTACATATCCTCGCAACTATGGACATTACGCATACGCCGCTTGGGCCACGCAAGCAGCGACAATTGGCGCGTGAAAAATGGCAATAAATTAATAAAAGTAATTAATGGCAAACGCTTCGGAGGACGCAAGGATGCTTGCCATAAAAAATTGAATAAAAACGCGAGCCATAACTCAAACACACGGAGCTGCTGCAATTGCATTTTACAAGCGGGCAAACTGCAAATTGGTGGTAGTGTGTTGGGCTGGCTAACAACAAATTGATTGCCAAAATTGAAAGTGCTTGAACCATTGATCAACAGTGTGGTAAAAATAATTTACTCGCCCTGCGTACACTTACATACGTTTGCCTACATTTATGCCAGATTTATTAATATATTAATATGCCGACACAAGTTTGATAATCATGTGCGTGCGCCTGTAATTCACAATTTGTGGCATATTTAAAAGAGCAATTATATCAATTAACATACACACAGCCACCCACCCACACGATTGGGCGATAGGAGAAGGTTTGGCGAGTTAGTTAAATATACAACTTAATTATTGCTAAATGCACGCGACACCCGGCGCCATCTGGTTAGACGCCTCAATTATGGGCCATTTAGCGGACATATCGGAGATGCCAGTCGGAAGATCGGAAGTACGAGTAACTTAACTACCCCAATCGAAGCTTGTAGGTGTGCGCAAGAAATTAGTTTAATTATGGCCAGCCAGATTGGTCCAGCGCGCCGGATTAATACACACGTCATTATACATTAGCGCAATTCACTTGCCGATCTTAATTACAATATTATACGAAACCCATCGAACTTACCCAGCACATTGGCCCCAAGATTGTTCAGCATGTTTGCCGAGAAGTTGCGGATCGACAGAGTCGACAGTTTGTCGCCGTTTCTGAGGGCTGCTCCGAAAGTTAAGATCACCTTCAATCCGACGACGTCTGATTCGGGATTCAATTTGATTGAATCGAGAACCGATTGGAGGGGTGGGGGTAGGGCAGAATCCCAAGGGGATTGACTGCTCGTATACTCGTCTATCACAGAACGTTCAAGTTCAAGTTCACCTGCGGTGCAAATTACATCTCAGTGGTTCGGTGGAAATGGGCGTGGCTGCAAGGGAAGAATATTATAAATAAATGATTATATTGGATTTAATTGATTTTAATAATGGGTATCAGTTTTATTGTCTTTTTAATCTGCAAGATTATAATTTTTCAAAAAGCGTCTCTAAATTCAGGTTTGATTTATATCTTATTTTTAATATCCTAAGATTGAGTTTATGTTCTTTCCCAATTCATGTTTTTTTTTTTAGATTTTTATGTCAAGCCGTTCTTTGTGATTTTTGCTACTTCCCGTTTTTTTTAAGCGGTTTTTATATTTTTTAGGATAATATTTCTATTTAGCTATTATCCTAACTGACTGAAGAGCAAGATACCCATCAGATAATTTAAAGAACTAACATTGATTAGATTTTATAGATTTTTTCCCTGGACTTCTTGTTGAACTCTGACCCTCGTCATATGTCCAGCTATTCGGCTAATTCCCGTAAAGTGTGTTTTACTTGAAAACTAAATCCGTTTCACTTTCCTTAACCGCAGAAACTTTGGCCAAAGTTCGATTGTGTGGGTATTTGCATTGACTTTTATTGCTCATTTGGCCAGAAAAGGACTCACCTGGCTGCTCCTCCTGCTCCTTTCTGAGGATTATGCGTCCAAGGGGTCAGAGTTCAGACCAGCACAGACGATCAAATTGCCATAGTAAAATTAATTAAATGCCTTGACCATAAAAAAGCCAAAGAAATTAAATCGAAGTCACTTGGCCGGAAGTTGCAAAGTTTCCTCGGCTCACACGCACAGCGACACACACACACTC
The DNA here is from genome assembly GCA_035046095.1 of Drosophila pseudotakahashii. Taxonomy (NCBI): domain Eukaryota; kingdom Metazoa; phylum Arthropoda; class Insecta; order Diptera; family Drosophilidae; genus Drosophila; species Drosophila pseudotakahashii. The sequence goes on from JAWNOE010000247.1 coordinate 16,553,562, forward strand.
ACACGGAGGCAGCACAGACACACGCAGACATGCACAGGTAAAGGACACGCAATGAAACGGAAGTAGTCGACGAATCGTTTATTGATGAACTGTTTGACCAACTGACAGCCGGACACTGTCCACTGTCTCTCACCTCTGTGGGTGTGGTCACTCCTCCGTCTTATCTGTTTTTTATTTCAGTGTTTAATTAATAGCTTCTTGGTTTTGTGGCACATTTTCACTTGGTTATTCCTCAGTTTTTGCTCGGTTATATCTTGAGTTTGAGTTGTAGTTCTCTGGTGGCGACGGCTTTTGACTTGAAAGTTTACAGAACGGAAACGGAATCGAACTGTATCGTATTGTAACGGAACTGTTCCCCCGAAACGTAGCGCTGCCTACGCGGACTGGCTTGCATTTGAGGGCAGTGCGAAAAAATCAAAGCGAATTGACTCCGAGGATGGAAGTTATCCCTCTGATAGCTTCGACAACAACGACTGCGCAGTGGCGCCGGGACTCAATAGTCACCCCTCCTCGCGCAATTGACGGTTGTTAAGTCGAGCGTTATCTCTGCCAGCGGGCTTATCTCCTGCATTGATTTGCAAAAAGTCGCCAGAGAAAAAAGAGGGCGGAAAAGAGACGACTACCTGAACCCACTGCCATCTTGCTTTCCAGCCAGCCACAAGCTGTCTCTCTCTTGCCTGCTCACGGAGGTGGTTGTTAGAGCGGTTCGGCTATACTCGCAGTGCGTAGCGTAGGCCACACCCCCCGAGTAAAACCAACGAATGAGGGTTGACGGGGGCTTTTGGCCCCTGAACGATAGACCGTTTTGGCGCCCTCTGCGATAAATGGGTCCTTTTCGCCTATCGATAGGCGATGGTCGTCGTTCGGTCTCAGGACTCAGGATTCAGGATTCCCTTCCTGAGCAGCGAACTTCAACTATACGCCACAGCTGGTCGCTTTGGCAACCTGCGCTTGTCCCACAGTTATTGCCAAAAGTCCACTCCCCGACAATTGCCCTTAAATTCTTTTCCAGCCGGAGATGCCACGTGTCAGCCTTTAGCCTTCACCTGTTGTCGTTTATTAGTTTCTGTTTCCGCTTTCGTTGGTGGGAGGAGTGGTGAAGGGGGGCGAAGGGAACCCCCTCCAACATTCGGCGGAATTTTGATAATATTTTGCATGCTGCACAAACGTTGAATTAGCCAGACAACGGAATGCCTGGCGAAATGAGAGTTTGTCATGGCAACCGCGCATTTCAAAGGATCTCTAGCCCACCCCCTTCGAAAACCCCCCACCGCCCCCCATGGACGTCTACGGCTTACATTTACAGGTGACTCGGGGGCGTTAATTAAAAACACAAAGTAAAAATTGAAACCACAAGAAGAATGCACAAATACAGAGCATTCATTTATAGTTTTTCCTTGTGGACATTTTATTATATTTTTTCATTTGTTGCGGTCATTTTATGAGGAATGTGGCAACAAAAAAATGTATATAAATTAAGGAAAATATTTTTAACAAAACTAAATACAAGTAAAACATTTATAACTTTGTTGAAAATTAACTTAGGTGAGCAATCAACATTTATTGGTAAACGACATTCTTTTATTTTTTGTTAGATATCGAAATATTTTGTTGCATTATTTATATTATTATTTTAAATTAAATTTAAAAAAAATATATATTTAAGTGTGCAATTTTCAGGTTTTTCTAAAAAATATGTTTACCTAATAAAATTTGTTTTGTTGTAAAAAATTTAAAATAAATAAACGAGAGCAGATCCATTGAAATTTCTTAACAGATTTCACCCGTCATCTTACAAATTTACAGTTTGTAAATTAAGTAAACGGCTAAGCCATAAACCTCTAACCGGAATTTTTCGGTTAGTGTATTATAAAGTAAACAAGCCGAATAAATCGTGATAACATCTCAATTCAGTGTTGGGCTCACTTATTAGAGCTTCTGCATCATTTTCATATTATTTTTTTTCCCCCACAAAGCAAATATAAAAACTTCGAGTGTGTTAATTAATCAAAGGCGTTTTTGCTGTATTCCATTCGATAGAAAAAAAATAGATTTATGTGTGTTGCGTGGAGTAGTTGAATTTCACAATATTTGCCAAGGACACCGAGAGAAAAACCATCACAGAAACTAAACAATTTGTACAGTAATTCTATACTATTGAGTTTCAGAAATATCTTAATAAGATGTGTAAGTTTTGGAGTTACTAAAATACACTACTAGATATAATCAGTCCAATATTCATTATTACATCAATACTTTATTTTGAGTGGACTAATCATCCAAGGAGTAGTCTCAATTAGACGGAATTTTGAATGCGCGGCATGAGCAGGTCGTAAATCACTTTGTCGAAATCCGGGGAGCAGATAGTGACTGTGACTAGGACATGGTCGAAATCCTTGAGATGCCTGGACCGGCATACCAAGTACACAAGTACAGAAGCAGAAGCGGCTCAAATGCAAAGGATTTCCTCTAGCAAGCTCGACGACGCTTCTTTGACTTTGCTTGCCAATCGCTTAAGCCCCGAGAAAGGGGAGGACTTTGGGGGGAGGGGAATATGTGAAGGACCAACAAGTACGTGCAGTCAAACGGATTTCCAGTTAGCAGCTCACAACAATTCGCTTTTAAGCTAGCGCATAAATCAACCTCAAAAGATATCCCCGAATTCGAAGGAGGGGGGCCAAAGTTCTTTCCTTTTTCGGGCCGCGGCATTTTATTGAAAGGATAATCGATTGCAGCAGCGCATTAAAGGATTCGACTTTGGGCAACTTTAAAAACTTGAGCCAAGGCGAGATGTCGACGAACCGAGCGCCGATGTGAAATGCGGCTCTTTGCGGTCAATTTAATTGAATGATGAATTGCGTCGGACACTTGGGAGGTTGGGTTTTGTGGCCGCAGAAATTTCTTCAGTTGTCATGAGTACGAAACCTCAAAGGATGAGTTGAGATGGGCTGGGGTCCTTGGGATGGTGTCCCCTGAAAAGGGACAAACGACAAAGACGAATACGCATAATCAGTCAAAATTTATGACAAGCTCGAACCCGAAAGTCAGCTTAAGCATTTAATTGGCCCAGGTCCAGTTGGCCGTCCCCCAGGACATCCCTAATTAGCATGGGCGTGCATGCCCGTACAGGATGGAGTCCATTTTTTGTCGCCTATGTGGGAGCCCGGGACCCAAAGAGATTTCTACTGTTCCTCGACTCTGACTGATGATCCTCCGCCGGAGGACTCGCCGGTAATTTGTCTAGGCCAAAAAGGCTTCGCCTCTGGCCTCCTTGACTGCTGACACAAAGCGAGTGGAGTTCAAAGTTGGCCCTCCGACAACATCCTTCTGTCACCGCCTTTCACTCGATTCCTGCTGCAAGGAGGCGCATAAAAGATAGATAAATAAGATACAAAGAACTGCGAGCAGCGTAAAACCCAAAATGTTGAGCTTAGTGCAGTTTCGTGTAACGCATTATTCTTGCTTAACACTTGTCGGTTTTGGATTCTTACTCCTCTTCTTCTTTGTTTTGCCTCTCTAAGCCAGCTTCTGAACAGCTTCAAGTGGTGTAAAAAATCAGCACAACGTCTAAAACTAAGTGCTAGAAAATTGTAATATTTAATTTAAAATTAAACAATGTTTTGAGAAAAAACTGGTTTTTGGTTAAAACATTTAATGGTATATAATATCCAACCAATATCGATTACCTAGCAGTGCAGAAATGTAGGCGCTTGATGGGTTTGGGCGTTTGTGGGCGTTAGAGTGGGCGTGGCAAGCTCTCTTTTTAGTTCAATCGATAGGTATTGACGAAACAAATAAATTTCAATTTAAAATTTTATTTTAGCATCAAAACTGTGGGCACCACATCTTTTTGTGGGCGTTAGAGAGGGCGTGGCACCTTACGCTGCGTGGGAACCCCTAGAATCTGCATGCTTAATGCCAATCTTCTAGCTCTTTTAGTTTCAGAGATCTAAGCGTTCATACGGACGGACAGACGGGCATGGCTAGATTGATTCGGCTCGAATGCAATATACCCTTTTACTCTACAAGTTTTGGGAAAGTTTTAGCCTGGTAGCTTTAAAACTGAGAGACTAGTTTGCGTAGAAACTGACGAACAGACGAATGGAAGGACAGACGGAAGGACATACGGGCCTTGCGTTACAAACTTCTGATTAAAGCCCTAATACCCTCTGCAAGGGTATGCAATGCAATGCTTGTGGGAATCCGTGGAGGGAGGTGATGGTGGGTGGAGGTGATGTCCTGTCAAAAGGACAGCCGATTTTAATCGATTTGTGTAACTGGTTTCAATAAATGTCTTTAATAACGATTTATAACGATATTTATCGATTTCTAACGAAATTGATCGATTTTTAACGAATTTTATCGATTTATTTTCAGCGCAAAATTGAAAAAACATGGCGACTCGTGCAGTTAAAAATTAAGAACAAATGGTAATTAGTCTTTATACATTTGTACGTGTCACTTTACGTGTAGAAAAGTTTGTAAAGTACCTAGTTTTCTACATATTTTTACATGACAGGGGGCGCCTTTTGTCGTCGCAGGGCCATCTATGAGAATTTTCAGGAACTGCGGCCATTTGCAGTCGAAACCGGTAGATGGCGCTAGCTATCTAGGTGTAATTGTTTATAAAAGTCAACAAAAAAATCGCATAAAAACTATCAGTTTATCAATTAAATATCGACAGGATACCGATCCGCCGATGAAGGAATTCCGTGGTGGTCAATAAAGATCTGAATGATCAACTGTCTGAACAACTGTCATTCTGAACAGTCTCTTATTGCTATGACAATAACGAGTAATGCAGTAATTTATGTCACAAGGAAACCGATTCGCTGTCTAGATTATGTCAAACAGAATTAATTCAAATCGATATATATCCGTAGATTTCGTAATAGGGCGTAATAAGGAGCATGGGACAGTATCGCCCATACATATAAATAGAAAACTAATAATAAAGCATAACCTTGTCAAATCGTATACCATGATGCCAATATAAAATTAATTAAACTAGAAATAAATTTAACGCTGAAAAAATTGATAAAGCGAGTGAGGGGTTATTGGGGTTAAAAAATGTCCATCATTGGCACAAAATGATAATTCTGGAAACCAAGCAAATAGATTTGGATTCTGAGTGATGTGGTTGAAATATAATGCGATGGATGTTCTTCGGTTTAATCTTAACTTTGCCAGCATGAAGATGTCTATAATTTTTACGATTGCCCGACTATTTATTCTGTTGTGTACCTTTGGCGTTGTGTCAATGCAGAGCTGCACCCAAAACCTTAGTTTTGTAATACCACTTCTTCCTCAATTGATCAACTGTCACTTTAAACATGCTCCTATTTTCCAGTGCCTTGACAATGAGGAGTGCTGCAGTACTTTCTGCTACAAAGAAACCGATTGGCGATCTGGAATATGTTACACTAAATGAATTCAACAATAGACAACCATTTTTGTGAACATTTTTGTTTAATCTTTTTAACAAATTTGCTAATGAATAAACATACAATCATATTTCCTTAGTTTTCAGCATGGGACAATAAAAAACAAAAACAAGAGAGAACGCTATAGTCGGGTGCCCCGACTATCAGATACCCGTTACTCAGCTAAAGGGAGTGCATAACTTTTTAACGAATGGTTCGATTTGAAAATTTTTTTCTACATTTCCATAGGTATAAATAAACACAATAAAATGGCTTTTACACTTTTACAAAATCTGTTAAGAATGTTTATACTTACTAAAATATGATTACCCTGTAAAATAATCCGAACACATTGAATTGAAAGCGCAAGCAAGAGGTCAATGCTAAAGTGACAAGTGATTAACAACAGACACAGAAAGCACCAATGATTTGGGAAAGAGTTCGGAGGCATGTGCTCGTGCGTTACTAAGCATGATAAGGTTTGTTTAAATCTTTAAAGATTTGTTTTGTTCGACAAAACTAGCCCCCCAACTTCCGGGTACATTATTTCAAAGATAAGTTTAAAAATTGAATACCAAGGACGTGCACCCATAATTTTTCGTTTCACCTCTTAGTTATAGACGTGACTTGTTGTATTCTTCAAATGTCCAACAACTGTCGAGATATAAGCTGTACAAGTAGTAATAAAACCAATTACAAATATATCTACCCGTGCTCTTCAAAAGATCGATCGATAGCGAACTAAATTAGCTGACGACCGATAGGCATCACATGATTTGGTTTCAAAAACCATCCCTCTGGTTCCTAGAGGCGTTGTTCGGTTCTGGTAAATGCCAATGATACTATTATTTAATGGATCGCTCTCGCTGGAACCTCTTGTTCCGCTCGGGAAGGCAAGAAAGGCGGAAGGGAAGTGCTCGATCGCTGTTGAAAAAAGTGTCCTTCGGGCCGTAAAACATATTAGTAGCAGAGTAGCAAACATTGTCAGCCAGCGAGCAAAACACGGCAACGCCCCTAAGCTGCTAATGAGGGCAACTGTGGCTGGAGGCTGTGAAAACAACGCAGGAGTAGTGAAAGGACGCATGCTGCGATAAGGATCGGGATCAGGATCACATTCGCAGGGGCAGCTGAGAAACAGAGAGAGAGAGAGGGGAAAATACAGTGGCAACATGGCCGCAAAACGATCTTGAAGAAGCTGTTGTTGCGGTTTTTCGAAAGAGAAGAGAAGACACACTCGCCTCGCCGTTGTTCATTTAACAATCGCACCAAACAAGCGATAATCCCGACCCTCCGAAAAGAAAAGTATTCCAAAGCAGAACTGAGTTACAAAAGCCTAAGCGGATTGGCCAAACAGAGTTGAGTGCCCTCAATACCTCGTCCTGATCCCCTCGCCTGCGCCCTGTTTGATGTCCTGCGGCGCATATTAACATTATCAGCTGTGCTTCGTGTCCTGCGATGTGTGCAAAAGAGACGGCTGCCGAGGTGGAGAAAATCCCACTAGACAATGTTATCGGAGACCAGTAATTGTCTGGGCATCCGAATAATGTGTGAAAATTTACACCGAATTTACACCGAAGGCTCCCGCTGCGCTGCCCTCGACTGCCGAGGACACTCTTCTTCTGTCCTCGCTGTTAATCGGCAAATGTGGTTAAGTGATTTAAGAGGATATTGCCGAGCCGAGTGCAGCAGACAAATCAATCGAATTCAAAGTGAGACCAATTTGGTTTGCATTATCCTTGTGATTTTTCCTCGGCTCCATTTTCGCGTCGCTTTAACAAAGTTTCCCCGCAGCGGAAGCGGAAATTTCCTTTGCATGTTTGTGAGTGCCAGAGTTGAGGATGCAGTCGTCACATTTTTGTATTCTGCAGCTAGTAAATTGCTAGAACAAGCCTTAATCAATTGCATTACTTTATGAGTAAGCTAACCGTTAGCCATTGGATATTAATAAAGTTGAAAGTAAAATGGTTTTCAGGTGGTCGGATATTTCTTCAACTAAGAAGATGCATTAAGCCATACGAGAAGAGAAGAAAATAAGAAGATAAGAAAGATGATAATACCTCACAAGTCTTAACCATCATTAGCACTCTTTATAAACCTAGTTAAGTTCCAATCAATTTGAGATTTATGGAAGTCGATCATACACTATGACCACTTAAATAGAGTCCTTGTTGCGGATATCAAAGGCCCAGCAACCAAAACAAACATTGTGTAATGTGACAAGCCACCCCTGAGTTGAATCGTTGAATCTGCAGCCTCAATTAACCCTAAGCGACCATAAAAATCGAGTCATTCGGTCGCAAATGAAAACAACTGCCTCGGGCGGTCGTGGTAACTCAAAAATGGTTATGATTGTTATTCCGTTATATTCGTATTTTGTTATTTTGGCACCCTCCTCTGGCAGGACTCGCCTAACGATGTTAGTGTTTCCGTTTATGCCACATGCTTACCCGTCAATTTGCGTGCAGCTCGCATGCCCCAGGACATGTTCCATGTCCACGAGGACTACGGGTACTCCGAATACGACTACGACTACGAATACCACCCGGACACTCGACAGATGAGAGGTAGATGAGAATGAGGAGGAGGAGGAGGTCCTGAGAGGTCGGGGGCACGGACAATTTGTAACATTTGGCAGACGTCAACGCCCTGCACAAGTGCAGGAAAATGAAATCAAATCAAAGCCAAACGAATTGATGAGTAAAATGTCATAATTGAATCGCAGTGGGTATACGAATGCCCACCCCTCCTCAACCCCCGGGAACTGTGGGCGTGGCTGGCCTTTGGAGAACTTTATGCTAATCAGAGATGGCCGAGAAGTCTCAAATTTCACAGGCCATAAGTCAAACATGGGCCTACAGGCAGAGAAAATACTGTTTTTAGGGGATAGGTTTTTATTTTGAGATTTAATATGTTAGAATTAGAATTAAATCTGAAATAAGGAAATATTTTTAAAAATTTTAAATGTTAAAGTGTAGTTGCTAGGTCCAATAAAATAGCATCTTAGTTTTTTAAGGCTTATGTTTAATTAATTGTTAGCTAAAATAATAAATGAACAAATATATATGTAATGAAATATATAACTAAATAAGTAAGTAAATAAGTTCATCTTAAAATTGAATAGTAAATCAATCACCCTTTATGTCCTTTTTCCCCGTGCAGTTCCTGTCGCCGCACAAAAGGCGCTGGAGAGCTGGAAATAATTTCCGTTTGGCACCTAGTGCTCATTTCGCCTATTTTGTACATACAAAACTAATTAATTTCCCAAAATGCAACATAGAAGGGTTGAAGGCGGAGGTGGAGGAGGGGCGGGAGGACCCAGGAGAGGAGCGTCCACGCAGGAGCGGCACAGGATATTTGTGCAAGCAATTTCCGCCGCCGAAGAGAGTTTTGTGCGTAATTAATTTATGCAAAATACAAATGCAAACAAATTGCAAATGTTTTCGCACAAAATTGCCGGGCGCCCCATTTGTTTTCAAAAATAATTAACTTTTCAGCGGATTTAATTAGAAATTTTCTCAATTTTGCGCGCTCATCCAGGAAGGCCAGTAGTTGGTTGTCATCCCAACGGAGCTAACATTATTCCTCGCCAAGTTTGACTTGAGCTATCAAGATGAACGGCTGCCCGAGCTGTGGTTTCCTGAAGTACCTATGGTGCTGGCTGGAGGATCTATCCTGTCGCCTGCAGGACAGCAATCTGCTCAAGCTGATCCTGGCCATCGGTGTGGCAATACTGGTATTGGTGAATGTGCACACGGGCTTCCAAATGGCCAATAGCTGTGAGGGAGGAGAGGAGGAGGGTTCTGGAGATGCTGGCGGGGATGGGCGGCGAGGCTCCTCCAGTGATTTGCAATGCACTCCTCGAGTTTCCCCGGAGGTCTATAATTACGGGTGGGACAGGGGTCCGCATACCTGGAATGCGCCCTGCAACAACCAGAGTCCCATCAACATAGAACGGAATTCGTTGGAGATCAACTACTTTGATGCACCGTTGATATGGTCACACTACAACGACATTCCCCTGGGCATTCGCCTGGAGAACAACGGTCACACGCTGATCTTGCGAGCGGCCTTCCCCGGACGAGTGCCCTCCCTCGATGGTGGCGATCTGCTCGGCCGCTTCGACTTCCGGGAGATCTCCTTTCGCTGGAGCTGGAGCAGCTCTTCCGGTTCGGAGCACACCTTGGACCATCAACATAGTCCCCTGGAGATGCAGTGCCTCCACACAGATGCCGGCGATGGGGAGGCCTGCTCCTCCAGCCAGGGCATCCTGATGGTGTCCTACATGTTCGACTTCGCCGACGACAATCCCTTCCTCGACGTCCTCGTTCAGCACCTCGTGGCCGTCCAGCAGGCCGGTCAGGTGGTGGAGGTGCCCCCCTTTCCCCTCAGTTACCTGATGCCAGCCTTCTACGACAAGTTCTACAGCTACCATGGATCGCTAACCGAGCCCCCTTGCCATCGGGGGGCCGAGTGGCTGATGCACCCGGTGCCCTTGGCCATCAGCGAGCGTCAGCTCAACGAGTTCCGGCAGTTGAAGGACCGACGGGGAGTTAGGATCGCACGCAACGCACGTCCCGTTCAGCCGCTAGATGATCGTAGGGTCCACCTTAATCGCTACCGAACGGGGTTTTAGGTATAATCAATGTAAAATACACGGGATTAATATAAATGGATGTATTTTTATATTTATGTTACATTTTTGCTGATTTAAGAAACTCTTCTTTCAGAATGGTATTAAGATAATATTTTTAGGATCGCAAGACAGAAGGCCTTAGTTTCCACAGCCTGTTTCTGTTTTTGTTAAGATTAATTGTAGAAAATACTGGCTTTAATTTTGTTTTCAGAGGGTATAATAATTTCAGTCAGAAGTTTGCAAGTTTGAAGGAGACGTTTTCGACTCCATAAAGTATATATATAGTATCACTATAGTGATGAGTCTATAAACGAGTCGACATATCTATGACCGTCTGTCCGTCCGTCTGTCCGTATGTCCGTCTGTTTCTACGCAAACTAGTCTCTCAGCTATTTTTCTTGTTAGAAAATACTTATAGCAAATTAAAATCTAAAGAATTACTCAAGAGCTGCATATCATTTCCATTCAAAGATAAAAATATCTTAGAAATCTAGAGAAATTTTCATAGCTTGGTTCTTTCTATGTGCTTTTGTAGAGACTGTAAAATCACGAATAAGACAAGTTCATCGCTCTCACTAATGTTGAACTATGTTAGATGATACGATAACAAATATCAAACATCTCTGAAATCTCATTATGAAACCGAGTTCAGTGCATTCACCCTGCTGACTGGACAACCAGGTCTCCATTCGCATCCCACAGCTGGCTCTAATTGGTCCTGGTTGCCGCTCTATTTCCGATGAACCAGTCCTGGCCAGTCTTCCGCACAATTTGCTTTGGGTTGCCGTTTGCCGGGCAATAGTTTGCTTATATAGTAATTCACTAATTAGTCGTTCAAAGAGCATTAGCATTAGCATTAGTCGTTGCAGGGAGATCGAGGTCCCGAGGTCCTGTATGCCTGTGTTCCTGTGTTACTGAGTTACCGAGTTCCTGAGCCTGTTCCGCATCCTGTGCGCTCACAATCGCCGCAGGACACGACGAGTGCGAGTGTGTGGTGTGCGTGTGAGCCTGCGTCTGTAATTTCGTTAGTGCAGCGGAAACTGTTGCGGACATGTTTGCCCTGGGATTGGGATTGGTATTGAGATTGCCGAATGGCATGGGATTGGGATTGGGTTTGGGGTTGGTCTGTGGGCCTCCTGCGGCGACGCACCCTCATCTCCCGTCCCTGTTTTCCACCCCCTCCCCTTATTACAGCTGCTGCTCGGCAATCAGAGTCCCAGTTTCCAGGCTTATAATTATCAGTTGGCGCCTAACCATAGATGGCTAGATTTTTGGACCCTGGCCTGTAATTAGTTTTTATTCCAGAAATGGGATTGGGTACTCCCCGGATCTCGATTCGAGGCATCGTCGACTTGTTTAATCAATGGCAGGCCAAGTGAATCTCACTGCAGTTGCGAGTGTGCACTTTTGCTGCAAATCAACGCTAATGAAATTATACAAACAAGTTTTCGGTGCGCTTTTGTTGCTCTGCGGCTCTGTCAATATTGGTCCTGTGCGCCCATTCGCAATTTGCATGTTTTGAAAACTTAATTGAATTGCAATTTCCACAAATAAAGCTTAATTTTTCGGTCGCGCTTTTCGTTTTCCGACCGGGTTTTGTCGTCGCACAAAACAATTTGTTTTTCGGCCCCAAAACTAAAACTTTTGTCTGAGAAATGCAATTAAAATGCGGATAATTCCATTTATTAATGCTTGATATGCAAATTGATTGCACACAAAATGTTCAATTAATATGAAAATGTTTGTTAGAAAATTAATGTCATTTTTCCCAGAATGGCAATAATTATTGCGTCACGCGTTTGTGGAGGGCGGTTCGTTTATTTACGTTAAATTAGATGAAAATGAAACACTAAAATGCAAATAATATGCAATTAATTAGTCGGCAAATCCATTTACCCGTCAAAGTAGACAAGCGTCGTTTTTGGGAAATATTAGAAGCAAATGAGATAAATATTCATCTAAATATATTGCGTTGGCAAATAAATAGTTATGAAAATGTATTTAATCCTAAAGCGTATCATTTTTTTCAAAGCACTCATAATAGTATTTAAAAATAGAAAACAACCTTGTATAATTATTTTAAGATTTAATATTTTAATGACTTTAGTATAGATGGTTAAAAGTTCTGTAATTCTTGAATATATTGAATATTTTGGTTGTTAAATATTTAAAATATTTTTTATGTAGTGTTTAATATCAGCGTTGTAAGTTAAGAGAAGTATATATTACATTTTACACATTCCTCACTTCCCTACAAAAATATTAATATTAATATTAAATATTACATTTCACATATTCCTCATATTCCTTACAAAAGGCTGGTGATAATATCACTTTCCATTTAGTTTAAAATTTTAACGAATGCTAATTTTCAAAATCGAACTTTCTGATTCAATCCCTTGAATACACAACTTGAAACACAAACAAGGAGCAAACAATTGCGGGCTGATTTACCCGGGACTCCCCCTCCAAAATCGTTGGCTCCATCGAGGCAGTCGCAGCAGAACAAACATATCAATCAGCATGTTTAATTGAATGTAATTAGAATGGAGCAGGCAGTCGGCCAGAATCCAACTCTAGTAGCTCTAGTAGCTGAGTAAACCGAAGCCAGGACCTCTTTCTTCTGCTTCTGCCCACTTTTCCACAGCAACAACAGAGCAGTTTGTGCAGGAAAATGAAATTAGACGAATAGAATGACGATGTAAGTGCCATGAAAAGACGTTAAGACGCTCTAAGCCAAGACGTTCGGTTGGGTGGGAAAATGAGGGGGGGGAAATGGGGACTGTTGGCTGCTGGTAAAATTGAGGCAAATTGCATTTAAGTGTTGCCGTTTTCATTTAGCCGCATGAATATGTATGGAGCAAGCTTCTCAGAGAGATCCTTTTGGATGGTGGATGGGGAATGGGGGGCCTTGGCTTAGCTTCCTTGGCTCTTGCTTTTGTGGCATGCAAAATTGAATGAATAATTGAGAAAACGAGCGCATGATGGCATTAGTGTGTGATTGTGTGGGTCCTTGTGAGTGTGTCAGTATGTGTTTGCAGCTAATGAATTTTAATTGCTTTTATTAAGGCACAAAGCGAGTGGCAGGCAGTGTCTGCATCAAAAATCCCTGTTCAATGTTAATTGTTAATCATTAAATATTGTTGCTGGCAAAATCAATATGGCGGCTGACGATTAATCAACGCCATTTTGTAATTATCTCGCTGGAATATTTAATTCAATTAACTTTTCTCTCTCTCTCTCTCTTTCGTCTTTTATATTCTTTTTGTTGTTTTCCTGGCAATGAAAACAAATAAGTTTAATTGAAAATTGTTATTGCAACAGTAACCGCACTAAAAAAGAGGACATAGCACAAAAAATGAACCATAACAAGATGAACAACGCCTGTGAAAAGAAGAATATGGGGAAGGGGAGAGAGAGAGAGACATACACATGAAATTAATTTGATGGAAAACTCGGTCCTTGCCGAGTCCTTTTTCCTTTTCCCCCCAGTCGCCCAGTCGCCCTGTCTCTCTGTCGCTCAGCCCTTTGGCGCACTTCCTTTTTCAATTAAACGCCACCATTTTCCATTAACGAATTTGCATGTGTGTCTGTGAGGGTGTGGGGCACTCACACAAGTAAAAGCCTCTCACTCAGACTCTCACACACACACGCACACACGAACACACACATGAGTGTATTTCTATAATAAAATTAAATTAGAAGACCAGAAAATTAAATCATCAAAGCTTGACGTCTGCCGGCAGCGACGGCTGCTGTTTCCTCCTGTCTGTGTGAGTGTGTGTGTGAGTGCGAGTCCTGCACACACACACACACACCCATACACACACACCGACACTCGCACACTCTCAGAGCCCAATTTGCAAAAGCGACAGTTACGAGTTCATTAATTTTTCTTCTTTTTTCCCTCCTCTCTCTCCTATTTTCTCCGCCTCTTGTGCTCTGCGGTTTTTGGCTCCATCACCCTCTCCCTCTCTCTCTCTCTGTTGCCATCTCTTTCGGGGGCTGCTCGCCTTGCTTGATGGTGTGAGCAGCATCATAAATTAAATTCTTCATCAACTCAAACTCGTTAAGCGCCAATAAAGTGACAGAGAGTTATTTTCATCACTTTTTCAATGGTCTACCACAAGGCATGTGTCGGTGTGTCTCTCGGTGCGAGTGTATGGGTGAGCTCAGTGCGCCGAAGCGCTCGCACGCATACAAATTCATAGAAGAGAGAGAGCGGGCTTGGAGAGCGACTGGTTTAGGCCACGCCCACAGCAAAGAGAGCGGGAATTTCAAGGGGAATTATGGGCAAAAAACAGAAAGGTGGCCCAACAAACTGGTTCTTTACTCTAACAGCAGAGTTCCCTTCCAGTTTTTTTAAGACTTTTACGCATGCGCAGAATAATTTCGATTTTCGAGGGTATTCACGTGATAATGGGACTGCCACTAAGTGCAGTTCGATCACATCTGTCGGGGGAAAGAGATAAGATCAGCAGTCCTGAAGTCTAGAATACGGAATTAGAAGAATAATTTTGGTACAGGCCCACCCTGCGTATACTTAATATTACCCCCTCGCCTCATGGGAAAGTTAACTGCTTAACGATAAAAGCAAACTAATTAAATCCAACGAAAGGCGGAGAAATTGCCACATAATAAAGCAAATTAAAAGCAAATTAATTTAAAACAAAAAAGGGGGAAAGGCTGAGGAGTGGCAGTGAGCAGCGAGTTAACGTTGCGGATGTGGCGTAAATGAAAAGGATAAGTGGATACACACATACAGACACACACACACACTGGCTTTCAGGACGAAGGATATACCCGAGATACAGTTTGTCCGTCTGTCGCTCCACTTCAATTAAGCAGCGCGCCAACATGGCAGCCTCTCACAGATACACACGCATGCACTCACACAGGCTGACAGGCAGGAAGAGAGCGCACAAGACCCCCCCCCCCACTCACACACACACACAGACACACCCACACATCCCTAGGACGTAATTACGTTTGGCAAGCTCGTTATGCGTAAGAATAAACGCGCATTAAGAGCTCATTAGTTGGCACAAATCGAATCGCAGGGCCGAAAGGAGGGTCCAAACCGAAATGTCAAGGGGGAGGGGCGGGCGGAAAATGGTTGGAAAGTGGGTGGGAAATGTGCTGTGTGCCTGGTT
Organism: Drosophila pseudotakahashii; assembly: GCA_035046095.1. Lineage (NCBI taxonomy): Eukaryota > Metazoa > Arthropoda > Insecta > Diptera > Drosophilidae > Drosophila > Drosophila pseudotakahashii. Next base: position 16,568,771 of record JAWNOE010000247.1, read on the forward strand.
ATCTGGCATTTTCATTTAACGTGTAATGGAAGATAGCGTAAACGGGGCAAATTGAAGCGAAGCCCGGAGAGAGAAACTGAATGAACTGGACTGAAATGAAATAGTCGGGCTCTGGGGAAAAAACCACAACTCATGACAACAGGTAAGCTGCGAGAAGCGAGATGCCGGCTAAATGTAAATGGTAATGGTATTGGCCACGCTTAATGGCTGGCTGAACTGGCTGACTGCGTCTATTACCCGGCTGACAATCAAGTGTCGGAAGTGCTGAGGGGGGACGGGGGTGTTTGGAGGGGTGGTCTTCCAGGGAACTCACCTTCCATTGCGATTTTAGCAAATTATTTTCGCCAACGAGCTAAACTTGCCTTGTAATGAAGGTATTAAAAACAGGTTTTACAGAGCAACTTTGTAGCTACTGGTAAAGGAGTGTAAGATATTTGTACAGAACTTTATAAAAATTAGTTAAATAAATAGGTATTCAATTCATAAACATATTTACCGTATCTATTAAATCAAAAACACAAAGTGATCTTGTATATAATATGATTTATTAGCTCATGCTCCGCACAAATTATCATGTTTTAAAATCCTCCACTTTAATTTTCCTTTGTGTTTGGTTGTGTTTATAAAAATTCTTTGAGTACACTCAAAAATGTATTCCCATTTATTTTATTTAAAATAAATTTTCTTTGCGATTGGATAATTTTTTAATTTATAGACTTAAATCGGACCTTGACAAACAGTTCCTAAAATGCAGGGCGATTTTTGAAAACACTTACTATGTTGCTCCATTTGATGTTTTTTGATCAGCTACAATTTATATGGTGTTCTTGATTTGAAACGGTTGGAAAAATGTAGTAAACTTATCTTTTCATTTATCGTAATCAAAACCTTCGGAAAAACTATCCAATATTTTTGAAATGGTAACTTTTAACTTTATGAAGCTTGTGACAATAAATAATAATAACTATTTAAAAAAATATTTTTTGTCATAATGCTACACCTGAAACTAACTTGTTATTCAACCGAATATTAAGCCTACTGCTCAATAAATTCCCTGATCTCCTTTGCCCCTTGACGAATGCTTTTAAGTTTATTTCCTTGACAAATGCCGCTTGCCGCAATCAGCTTGCAAATTTGTAACAATAGCAGGATATTAACAAAATCCACTTATGTATCCGTTTTAGGTTTCACGCTCCTTGGGAGAATCCGCAGAGTGAGACGGAAGAGGTAAAGGATAAAAGAGAGAGAGAGAGGGAGAGCGGCACACACTTTGTGGCCTAAGCCCAAAAATGGTTTGCCCATGCAATTGTGGTCGAAAAATCTGTGGCACCAAAGTCATAATTCCGTGTGTCCTTTTTCCCTCTACCAGAACCGGCAGGACCTACAGGACCTCCAGGACGAAGGGCAGTAAGTGCAGTTAGTTTATTTTATTACGAAGCCGACAAACAAACCACTTGGCAGGAGTCGAAAGTCCATTGTTACACTCTGGCCTCCTGGATCGTATAGTATGTGGGATTGGGAGGTATATTCTGGGACAGAGAGGTCCTGCGCACTCTCTCCCGCTCTCTAAAGTCCTCTCCCCAGCTAGCTCCGCCCCTTAGGCACACACACACAGAAGAACCCCCTGTGTATATATAGATGTGGTGAGCTCAACCGGTTTCCAATTCGATTTGGAAACTCGAGTCGTCAGCGGGCCTCAGTCGCTGTTTTCGAGCCTCGAGTTTATTGCCAACTCTGCCTTGGCCCGGTGCGCAACGGTTTCGGTAGTTTGGTAGTTGTGACATTTAACCAAAAACAAGAAACGCAAAAGGAAAAGTGAGGAAGAAAACTCGGAGAGAGAGATCGAATTAAATACAATTTGTGTGTGTGTTCTGTGCCCCAACTGTGATCAATCATATCATCATTGCCGACTAAAGTACTTTCGCCCCTGCAATCGCCGTAAAATCGAATGGATGTCAAAGCCTCGACGCCGCCCGCCCTCGAAGTGGCTCCTCCTGGCCAGCCAGGATCCCCGGGAGGCACTGGTGGACAGTCCAACTCCTCCTCCGCGGCGGCAACGACGGCCAACAACCCAACTGCCGCCACATTCCAGCACATCTTCGAGCAACTCGTCCAGCAGGGCGGCGGCAACCACAAGCTGCCGCCCAAGCAGCTGGAGCACCTGCGCCACCTGCTCGGCAACGTGAGGGACGCCAAGAACCTGCAGATGATCGTGGAGAAGTTCAAGAACCTGGAGCAGTTCCACGATCACTACGCCGCCCACCTGGCCAACAACAACACTGTGATCTCGACCGAAGGTGAGCTTGGGTCGGGATGGGATGACCTGCCGACGGCTAAATTCAATTCGATTTTATATTGGATTGATTGTTGGTATTAGGCTTCTTTATTTTCTGATTTCAAAGTTTTCAAATCTATATTTATAGCTTAACTTATGGATCATTGAAGTAATTTTTCTTAGTTTAATCAATTGATAATTGCTTTAAAACAACTTAGTGTAAGAGAAGTGTTTTTAATTAAACAAAATATAATAATCAGGAAAGTTAAGTCGATTTTAAAGAAGGAATAATTATGGTATGAAATGTTTAGGCAATGTAAAGTGATAACAAAAATGGTACGTGATTTAATTAATTGAGATCTTTGCTGAACTTGAGACCTGATTGTAGAACTAAAAAGGATTAAACTTAAAAGATATATACAGAAGTATATTGATTACAATAATTGTATTTATCTTAACAAATTAGAACTAGTATAAGGTTCTCTAAAATAATCCGTCGGTAACGAATAACGTTGAAATTTAAGGTCACCTAAATAATTTTCTTTTATATATGTATCTCCGAACATCTTTATCTTATGTCAAATCAGACCCACACTTACCGTTCATATTCTGTTTGGCTACCTAATTTTCAAAGTTCACAAGTTTATTTTCCATGTGTGGCCTTAGCCGGAAAAGGCTTGCAATTGTTTGATTATAGATTTAATTAACACAAATTGCTGCCGGACACGGACATTCCATTCGGCTCTAGCTCCCTGAATTCGAGAGAGTGTGCGTGTTCACAGCAATGTTTTTTAGTGCATTAACATGCACAGCGGAAAATTTGAGAGAAAAATTATAAGCTAATTGCAAGACGAGGCAATTAAAGGGATTTCCCGCTGCACTTTCCACCTATCACCGCCGCCACTCGCCACTTGGCACAGTTTGTTTTAATTTCGTTAAAAATGCATAAAGCCATCAGGCAACATGTTGCCCACTTTCCAGCATGCCGTCGTGACAACTGGCCATTTTGGCGGAGGAAAGCGGGGAAAGGGGGGTGCCTCACCTGGTTGCAATTACAGCTTTTAGCTCGTTAAAATCGCAAATAAAGTTGTGTGTATGTGGGACTGGACTAAATTTTAATACTTTCGAAATTGCTGACAAATTTGCATACAGTCGCAGGTTGCTGTGTGTCGTGCGCCTAATTGACTTTGGCAAACTGTTGGCAAACAGGCTTTTAATTCCGCATGCCCTGTGCTTTTCTCTCGTTCTACCCCGCAGATAGCAACGACTTGCTGAAGGATAATGCCAGGAAGTTCGGATCGGGCGGACAGACGCTGACGCCGCGCCACACAATCGACGCCATTCTGGGCCTGAAGAATCGCAATGTGAATGGCAATGGTCGAAATCCGGAAATGGTCAGCGATGGTAAGTCCCGAAAATCGGCTATAACTAGGGGCTATGACTGCTTAGTAGAGTTGTGAAAACATCGATAGTTTTGACTATCGATAGGGGCCACTATCGATTTTATCGATACTATCGGGAATTCTAGAAAATAATCTAAAAGTTACAAATATAAAAGAAATCTAAAAATAAAAATGTAATTGGAAATTTAAATCAAAACCATCGATACTATCGATAGTGCTATCGATCGTTTTGCCAACCCCACTATTTAGAACTATTACCATTATTTGCCCATTAGCCATGATCGTTGGCTGTCATAAAAAGTGGCAAATCGATTTCAATTACCCACTGGCAGCCCATGGAATCAACAAACACAATCGCAAAATTGTATTAGCCTTGGTTTTCCCTGGGTGGCTTAGTTGGGTGGCTCGGGTGGGTGGCGTCGGCAGTTGCACTTTGGCAACGCCTCGAGATGCACGACAGCTGATAAGCAATCAGTCAGCGTAATCGCTCGCCAAGAAAACGAGAAACGAGGCCCGAAAGAAGGAAGTCACATTATAGATGGCAGAGGGATTAGAGACCATCCGCCGCCACCGCCGCTTTCTTCGGTTGCCAATTTAAACTTCTATTAGTTGAATACTTTTGAAGGCTTTTTAACTGGATTATGGTGGGGATTTTCGTGGTGCCAGCTGGCGACGGCTCCTCCCCGTCCCGTTGGTTGGGCGCCAAAAATAGTCTTCTGCACGTCATTTATAATTCATTGCGCTACTGTTTTGATTGCCGACTAGCGATTGTCGCTCTCGCGTCTCGACCACGCCCACCGCCCAAATTGGCAGCGACTTGCGAAAAATGGGTGGGCATTGATATGGCTGCGATTATGGTTATGGCCATAACTCCGTAGCCCTGAGTCCTTGGATCATCCAGTGAGGTGAGGTGAGAAATTGGGGAGTTCCTATTGCCGTTTGGGCTGGGGAATAGCGTTTTTAACACTTCTATTTTATAAGTAGGTGTGAACAGGCTGGGTTCTTACAGAGAGAGAAAAAAATGAGTTGGTTATCCGTTGGTTAGAATGATACAATAGAGTAGTTGCCGTTCCTTAGGCCATAAAATAGTTAGAATTAACCTACAAAATTGTTGAAAGTTTCTGAAAAATAATATCATAACATTTTGATCCTCGTTTTTTATACCCTTGCAGAGGGTATTATGATTTCAGTCAGAAGTTTGCAACGCAGTGAAGGAGACGTTTCCGACCCCATAAAGTATATATATTCTTGATCAGCATGACAAGACGAGTCGATCTAGCCATGTCCGTCTGTCCGTCTGTCCGTCCGTCTGTCCGTCTGTTTCTACGCAAACTAGTCTCTCAGTTTGAAAGCTATCGGGCTCAAACTTTCCCAAAAGTCTTCTTCCTATTGCAGGTAGTATATATGTCGGAACCGACCGGATCGGACAACTATATCTTATAGCTCCCATAGGAAGGATCAAAAAAGAAAAACTCTTAAAAATTCTAGCTTTGGTGTTTTTTGAAATATAACCTTCTTTTTTTGGGAATACTATTTTTTAAATATTTCTGAATTTCGAATAAAATTTCTAAAAAATCGGTGGACTATATCCTATAGCTGCCATAGGAACGGTCGGAAAATTAAATGGAAATTAATATGAAAAAAATTATATATTTGTTTATTTTTATTACATTGTCTTCTCCTCTGGGATATGACTTTTCTTTAACATTTCAAAATTTCGAATAAAATTTAACAACATTCGGACGGCTATTTTATATAGCTGCCATAGAAGGATCAAAAAATTAATGCCAAAGTAATACGAAAGCAGCTAAAATTTGGATTGTTGTAACATATACGCAAGTTAATTTAAATGTTATGTTTTTGTACATGAATAGGAATGATCTGCAAGGGTATATAAGCTTCGGCTGGCCGAAGCTAGCTTCCTTTCCTGTTTTTTTAATTGAATAGTGAAGATCTCGTTCTTGTATCTTTAAACTATTTTGTTGGTAGAGCATTTTTTTTTGTCGTATTTTTTTGTGTGGATAAAAAAGGTAAGAGAGGAGATAGGAAAGAAACAGACTTTATTATATTTTTAAAAATTATTAAGACCATATAAGATTTAAATATTCTTTAAACAAGGCATTAAAATGAAATAAAATGAGTATCTATTTATAAAGGTATTTTTCTCAAAATTAAATTGTTGTAATAGCTTCTTTTTGGTTATCAATGACTGTAAAATATTTATTTTATCCATTGAACAATCCTATTTTCCTATATTCTTTGGCAGAATGCTAGATTTCCCTAAAATTATAACGTAATGAAACCAAATGTCACCATCTCTAAATGAAACCCTCCCATATTTGTATTTTCCCAATCCCTAATTAACAAAAGCAATTAGAAACTGTTTAAATTGGCAATTCAGCAGCATTTTGAGCCCCCACAGCAGACAGCCAAAACAATTAGCAGCAAGTAAATTTACAATTAATTCAATTAGGTGCGTTCATAAACGCTCAAAACAGACACCTCCAAAGAGCTCGGACAACCAATAATAACAAATTGACAACAACATTAAGAGCAAATCAAAATGGCGCTGGGCGACAGCAACAACAACAGGAGCACAGGTTAAATGGCCGCAAATTAATTAGAAGCAGGCTAATTAGTGGTGTGGGGGGGGGGGTTGATAAATGGGGGAGGGGGTTTTGGAGGTTCACCTACAAGGCAAGCTCACAGCATTTCGCATTTAAGCCATAATTAAACTGGCGGCCAGACACAAGCCGTCAAAAAGCATTTAAACTGACAGCTGGTGGCGTCCCACGGCAGAAAGAGACAGGCAGAGTGCAGCCGAGAGAGAGAGAGAGGGAGTAAGTAAGTAAGCTGAGATGTAAACAATCATTAAAGGCACAAAGGAGGCACAAGTGCATTTGGCCAAGAAGCGAAAAAAAACAAACTTGCTCCGCATCGTTAAGATCAAGATAGGCTAAAAGGAAGAGCGAAAGAGAGGGGGTTATACGAAAGGAAAGAGAGGGTGATATACGAACAGAAAGAGACGGGAACAGCCATCGAAGTGATCCCCATCTACACGAGATCTGTTAAGCAGTTGACGCGGCATTAAATTGAGCATTAAGGCGTCTTAATGATTTTAATGCGTGTCTGTGCGTCGGCGTCGTCTTATTAGCCGCCTTTGTGGCTTCTACCACTTTTTATAACCATAAAGAAACCCCCCTGCCCCCTCCAAAGCACTTGTGATTGACAGTTTTGTTTATGGCTTGTTTCGCTTTTTGATATGAATCCGATATCGCATCTCATCTGGCTGCTACGATCTTCCGGCGAACAAGAAACCAGCCGAAATGTGCATTTCCTTTACCTGTTCTGGCCATGACTTTTCGAAAAGCCCCATACCATTCGGCTAATAACATATCAATTAGACCGCCTAATGGCCAAGTATTGGGCCAACAATGGGAAACTGTCAAATCATCATTAGGATTAGGGACAGGGGAAGGGGAAAAAAGAAGAAGAAGTGACGCGATTAACGTCAATTTGCCCTCACTTTGCGATGGATTCATCTGAAACACGAGTCAAATTAGAGCAAATTGAGATCCGTTCTAATCGAGGTCTAGCATCTTTTTAAAGGAAAGTCTCTCGGTAGCGAAGTATCTCAACCTCTTAGCATTTACATTCGCAGTTTGAAATTCATAATCAAGTTTTAAACTTGAATTTCATAGCTAATGGAGAGCAGCGCACGGAAATCATTTCTTAATTGATCTGTCGATCATTTCTTCGCGGGGCTAGCACTGAATGAATACCAAACTTGGTTGTTCAAGCCAACGAACCTGAGTGAATGGGAAGTGGCTTACGAAGCGGTTTATTCACCATTAGGCAACTTGGATCTCAACTGGATATTGGTTTATTTTTGGAACTGATATATCAGCTTCTATAGAAGCTTAAGGTTTATAATTATGTTAAAGAAAATTAAAGAAATATATTTTTGAGATGATTAAAATATACAAATATAAAATATCTCTTAATCCCCAATAAATAAACCCAGTAATAAAAATCTGTTATAATTATATTTTCTTAAAAATTCTATTAATTTGATTCAATTTTGATGATCAATATAAATTATTTATATATCTGATTTTAGTGTTTACCATTTTCCTCTTCCAGTCATAAATTATGTTCTCCCTCTGAATTGATGCCTGTCATATAAGGTCTTGATTTATGTCACGTTATAACAAATTCCCAGCCATATATATCCATCACATTATTCACACTTTGGCGAATTGCTTAGGAGAGGGCCTCCGCCTCCTTGTCGATAGGCAGAAAAACTTTTGTTTTAACCTTTTATTTTTGGCTGCTCACGCAATTAACTCACGCACTCCGTGTGGGCAACTCAGCGGTTGGTTTTCGGAGGACTGTTGGATTGATAGAGGGGTTTTTCGGGGGGTTTTTCGGCAGTCAGTCAGCTACTGTCTCTCATGCCTCATGTGGCTCACATTCAAATAAACCTATTCCGGCATCTTTTGTGCTACTTCATTTGCTTTCAAAACGTATTTCGTTGTTAATTTCATTAGCACCACAGTGGCTGTGGCTCAAATAAAACGCATGCTGGGCGTGTAAATTTCGATTGATTGGTGAAAACGCTCGCAGAGGTTAATTCGGGGCATTTACAATCGTTCGCTTTGGCTGCCGTTTAAATTTAAAGTTAATTAGCCAAAATGTTGACCCAATTAATCGGGCTGAGCCGAACCGAATCGAATCGGAACGCATAATTACATTAGACAATCGACTAAGCGAAAAGGGGGGCCTACATCGAAAAGCAATTATCCAAAAGACTATCAAATAATTACAGATATTCTCGGGACTCGACTCGAGTAGCTAAGTTCCCAACGTCTGACTGGATAATTGGTTTTGTTTTCGAATCGGCCCGCCCTCGAAAGCCAATTTAACATAGAAATTGAATTCGGTTACACAAAATCCAGCCCAGAACTGCCAGGATGTGATAGCTGAGCCCGTAATATACATAGAGCCTTCGCCAACTAATGACTTCCTTGCATGTCACGTGATATGCACAAGCGCTACTTTGGAGAACGCCCATTAGGGACCAATATGCCATACCATATACCATACCAACCATACTAACCGCCTCATCGGGAACTCCTCCTCCTGCACTTTCCTAGAATTTTATTGCCTCACATTGTAAATAGCAGGCGTCTAATTGAAAGCCGTTTATTAGTGGGTGGGCGGCCAACAGGTTTGACCTGCTGTGGGTCGAAGGCTTTCAACCACCAAATTAAATAACACGTTGTTATTAGCCAGCCGACTGTTCAAGGCCTTCAGCCAGCAAGTTGGCAAACAGCTTTATGACTTCTCTGCCCGCCTCATTGGGCATACTAATTAAAATCTAATCAGGTGGCTAAATGCGTGGGTGAATCGGAAAAAGGAAAAGGAGCCTCGAGTGCTCATTACTGATCATGCTCAATTAATTACACACTTAGTATTGGTTTCAGGTTTCTTTGTTTGGCTTGGGTTAAGTCAAGGAAATTATTGTGTTGTTGAGGAATATTTATATATTTATTGCAAGATTTATATATTAGTAAAATGTCACTATTAAGTTGCTATTTTAGTTTTAATACAGTTTGCTCATTTAAAAATTTGTTTAGTTAATTATGATTTTCTTTGATCTTATTTTTCTATATTTACTTCTTCGAACTTCGACTAACTGACTGCATTTATTTTTGGATGTACTGCAGTTAGATTTACAACTTATTGCGATATTTTAATTTTTAAAAATCAGACCATTCATTAAAAAAATATGAGCAAATAATAGAAAATGCGTAGAAAGTGCTCATGCAAGCAGTACAAGCAGTCGCTTTGTCGCTTGCATATCTCCATCTCCCTCACACTTATCTATATAACGAATATCTGATAGTCGAGGTATAGTATAGTCAAGTGTCCATAGCGTTCTCAATTGTTTTTGCATCAAGTTTTGAAACCTTAAATTCAAATATAGTTTTTATTAGCCCTACTAATATACTTAACCCTAAACTTTACTTAAGTTTAATCATCTTTTCAAACCTTTCTACCCCTTTAGGCTCCATGGACCCCTCCCTGGGCGACGAGGACGCCACGGATCTGCGCTGTGGCATGACCCTGACGCAGCTGCGCAGCATGGACAATCACATGGCCAGCATGTTGCAGCAGCACGCGAAGAACGGCGGTCTGCCCTACGGCCCCCCAACTCCCCCGGGGGGAGGAAGTCAGCAGCAGAACCCCCAGAACCCCCCGAATGCGACGCCCCTGCACCATGGACAGCAGATGGCTGTGGGCCAGCCGGCCGGGCATCCCGCGCATCCCAGCCACCACCCCTCGCACCATGGACATGCGCCCTTTGGCTACCACAATGCCTTCGGATTCGGCCAGGGGGCTCATGGGTACCATGGTCATCAGGAGGAGGCGACGGCGGCGGCGGGTAATTACCTCAACTCGATGCACCAAATGGTGGAGGCCAATCAATTGCAGCCAGGAGCCTCTCCCCATCCGCCCAGTTCCTTTGGCAGTCATCAGCAGCATCTGGCCGCCTTGGCTGCTCAGGCTGCGCAGGAGCAGCAGAATCAGCAGAATCAGCATGGCAAATACGCCAAGTCATCGCCCAGTGGAGCGGGTCCTCCTGCTCCTCCTCCCCCGCCTCCTGCTCCGTCGACGGGTGCCTCCTCCTACTTCATCGCAGAGTCTCAGACGGCGCCTGTTGCCCCGTCGCAAATGGGCTACGACGAGCGTTCAATGTCCTCGACCAGCGATCTGGAGGAGGACGACGATGATGCGGCAAAGTTGCCACTCGATGTGACCTCGCCGCCCACTCCGGCGCCTCGTAATCCGCTGGCGACCGCGATGAAGCGCAAGTCCGCCGGCGTCTTCTGTGATGATAATGAGCCGAAATTAGCCAACGGTCAGTTGGGCGCCAATTATGGCATTAGAGCGCGCAGCCTGGAGGAGGTGCATCATCAGCAGCAGCAGCAGCAGTCGCATCACCAGCAGCAACAGCAACAAAGCTTTCAGCATGACTTTCGCAACAACAGCAATGGCAATCCCAGTGGAAGCAGTGGAAACGCGGGCGATCATGGCGAGCGGCTCAATGCGGACAGCGATAGTCTCGTGAACGGGAGTTGCGCCTCCAGTGAGGACCTCAACCAGACCAACAGCAGCGAGCAGGGCGAGAAGATCACATCCGGCAGCGACGACGAGGGTGAGTGCGGGATATTTACACAGTTATAATAAGAAATAATTAAAGCCACCATCAAAAATTAAAATATTAAAACATTTAAAGAAAATCATTTTAGTTAACCCCTACTTAATTTAACCTTTACTTAATTTATCCCCCATTAAATTTAACCCACACTTATTTTCGGTACATGTATTTCAATCGGCAGGCCAAGACGATAATTGCGCGAAGAAGAAGCACAGGCGCAATAGGACCACCTTCACCACCTACCAACTGCACGAACTGGAGAGGGCCTTCGAGAAGTCACACTACCCCGATGTCTATTCCCGCGAGGAGCTGGCCATGAAGGTGAACCTGCCGGAGGTCCGCGTCCAGGTGAGTCATCTCCAGGCCCCTTCGATCACCCTCCTTATCCAGTATCCAGTATCTCCTTTGTCCGAGAGTGATTTACACACCCGTAGCTCGGCTAATTGTGCAATCAACGTGTCTGCCGAGCGGAGTAACCGCCAGCCAGGCTCCGGAAATTAAATAATTTCCGTTTGCTATTTATTTTAACGAAATTAAGTTGTACCCGCTGTTTATCATCCCCTTGCATCTAAGAAAAAAACAGCTGTAAATGCAAGGTGCTAGATATGCTTTCAGAGATTCGGAGTAGCTGACAGGGATTTATGGCCGGAGGATCCTTAATGAAGAGAGAACTAGATATTTGCATTATTTAATTGACTTGAAAAACAATGTGCGTTTTCTACTATTTTCGATTTAAATATCCATATTTCAGCATAACTCTTTTCTTTATTCATTTGTGATTTTTCCCTGCGATTTAATTCCCCCCCCCCCTTTGGGAGCCATAATAATTGTCAAACTTTGTGCATAAATTGCCTCCGAGTGCATGGAACAATTTATGTCTCAATAGCAGAATGACAACGCCGAAGGAGTTCTCAACTTGCGTTTCCTTTTCTTCCTCGGAGAGAATTATGCATTTTATGCGACTATGCGCTTTTATGCTCGGAGACACTGAGGCAGTGGCAATGTAGCAATGTGCCGATATGGCGGGATGCCATGTCTGGCAGCCATTCGTTTCGGGTGGCAAAATGTGACGTGAACGGGCAGGGCGCCTCGTAAATTCCATTCACAGCGGTGTAGCATAAAATACGCTTAAGCAGCGGCAACTATCGAAGGGCGGAAGTGGGTGTTACACCCAGAAATAATATTTATGATTTATATAGGAATATTCATTTATGTTATGTCCTTCCAATTCAGACCAACAAATATTTTTAAAGAACATTTTAAATGAAAATATCAACTTTACATTTAAATCTAATTTACTTTTTTTACAAATATCCTATCAGTTTGAACCTAAGGAAAGGTATTAAGTGAATTTGTTCTTAGAAATCAAAACAGTATAAATAATAAAAAATTTCTACATATTTCTTTATGAAATAATACTTAAAATAATTTTTAAAAAAATCAGTTTTCCAGTGTTATTTCTATTGTTTTAATGCAGAATAATTGCTTATGTCCATTCTATAACTTCTTTGACTAAACGACTCTTCAAAGGTTCAGTTATGCCTTATATAATAGTTTATATTTTCTGTGTGTATTCCAAGTGGGCTGCTGTAAGTTCTAGAGTGGACCAGTCAATTGGCATAGTTTTCCGACCGCAACTACGGGAGTGAGGCAAATTCTAGGGGGGAGGGAATAAAGCTCCCCCTTCTCCCCTCCGGTAAATGCAAAGGACATATCAAATTTCGCGATTTCGTTTCGTTTCCTCAGCCGACAAATCATTTTTATTGACTAAACATTATCGTGCCCACACAGCCAGAGTTTGGCGACACTGTCGTCGGCGTCTCCAACACAACACGGGACATAAATAAATAAACAAATACCGAAAATGCCGTATGTATTTATAGGTAAACGTATAGCCATAGAGCTATAGCCGCCCAAATGGAATACAAAAGTAATGAAGCGAAATCGCATAAAAATTTCTCCTTCTGAACGTTCGGGGCCTTCTGGCCCTCATGTGTCACTTTGTCAAATTGACACGAATTCAAATTATGCCAGCAGGAATCGAAACGAACTAGAGCTCGTCGTCCAACCCTTTGACTCGTTTTTTCGATTTAGTGGGGTGCCTCGTCCTCGTCCTCCTACTCCCCTCCTCCCATCGTCCTGCCATCCTGTGTGTTTGTAATCGTATTTGCGGTTAGTTTGCATGAAGTTCTAGTTATCGTTTTTACTCCTTTGCTTCCTGATTTTTTCCCCATTTTTTCCATTTTTTTACCCTTTGACTGGGCCTGGGAAATTGCTTGGTGTGCAACTCGTTGAAGGTGGAAATTTGTTTTGATTAAGTTTGCTCGCACATACACACATCTGCATACATACATACTATACTATACTATACTATAGGCTGGCAAAAAAGGAAATGTAACCAAAACCAAAGTTGACTGAGTTGTTTCTTTCTGGTTTCTGGCAGAAACCCAGTCAGCCATCCACCAAATAGAATTTCTCGTTTAGATGAGTTCATTTCAGGGTTTCACTTTGGTCGCCCACTTTTCGTCGGTTTCTTTTTGGTTGCTGTCATTGCATTGTAATAGATTTGTTAAATGTTTGTTTAAAAAGTTTGATTGGATTTCGGCATTTTGTGTACGGGGCAATGGAATGAATTTCTCTGTGGCTTGTTTGATTGTTGTTTAAATGGCAATATTCGTTTGACAGGCGGCGAGAGGGCCCAAAACTGTGCAAGTTCAATTGAAATTGTGTCATTTTGTGGTTTAGCACTGGCCCGAAAGACAACTAAATAAGGTATATAAGGGCGGCAGCCATTAAACAAGGGTTAGGCTGGGCTGTCCATAAGCTCGGGGATTATCGTTGATGGTAACCAAAACAAAACGCGTTAAGCCAGCAAATTAAACGGCAGATTAACGCCCAAAAAAAAGAAGCAGAACGAAGGGGAGCTACACAGAGAGAAATTTAACCTTCTCATCTGAGATTGAAAATGTTCCTAAAAATATAAAAACATTTTTGAGTTTGCAAATTACTTACAATGTTTATATAGTATTGTATTGTACGATTTTGTTGTGATATTAAAAATAGTCAATACAAAAGAAAAAGTTTTCAATTCAAGAAGAAATGTTCTCAATTCAAGAACAAATGCTCTCAATTTAAGAACAAATGTTCCCAATTCAAGAACGATTGATTATTTCTCTCTGTGCAGACGATCATTAACACTTGCCGTGGCAATAGACATCGTTTCTTTCCCCTGACATAAGTATAAAAACACTGGGACCCTGAGAGCCGCAACATATGTCCTTCTCTTCTGGGAGATGACAATTACTTTTGTTTGGATTACTCGCTGACAGGACTGAGTGCGGTTTTCCACTCCTCCAGCAGGGGTTGTCTGGCGCCCAGTCAAGGGTTAAAGCCGCCAGTCGACTCAATCATACGCCGCATTAAACCGGGGGCCAGAAAGAGTTTAATTAAAACTTAATTTGCCGTAGCCGAGCGCAGAAAATCGAGTCCCAGATGGGGTTGGAAAAATACATATGGAGAAGGATATGGTTTTCAATAAGATGTATCGAGTATTTCTACTGCATGTCTTGCTTTAGTTAGACAAACAAACATGACTATTTCCATGTGCAACGAGCACTTTTATTGAGTTTATTAGCAGCAAAAATAAACAAAGTATCGAAAGAGACGGATTCGAAAAGTTTGTGTCAATTATTTTGCATAGTCAAATGATTAAATATCGTAAACCTGTCAAAATATCCTGCACCAAAGTAAATAATAATCCTGTGTAATAGTTTATTTATCTGCATATATTGCTCATACGACATGTGTGACGTGACACAGACAGCCCGAAGCGTTCTTTATATCCTATCCGTTATATCCCCGTGTGTGTGTGTGTGAGTGAGTGAGTGGATGTGCATAAACAGCAAACAAATAAAAATGTCATTTCACTAACAAATAAAATAGATTTTTATTGCATTCCACTTGGCCTGCCTGCGTCTCTTTTGCCGGAGCTTGAGTTTGGATTCGGATTTAGCCCCCTTTCCACGTTTTTATGCTCATTTCGTTGGGGCGCTTCGTTCTGGTTTCTGCTTCGATTATTTTTTATTGAATATTTACTTCAACTTTGGCATTCGTTGCTTGCATGACCGTTTTATCGTCGACCCCCCACCCGAATCGCTTTCGTTTTCACATGCCATAATAATAATGCATATTAGGTTCATTTGTTTAGAACCGCTCGTTGCCCCCGGCCCCCAGTGAAATCCTATACAAATCTAATAATGAAAACGATCGCCGCTCCTTCCATTCGTTATTCGTTTGGCAACTTGAATGTCCTGTGCGATGGGTCATCAAATCGAATGAATAAAGCCATTGAATGCTTAAGTAGGCTGGTCCCACTGGAAATGGGGAAAGGTGGGGGTGTATAAAGCTTTCAAACTTATTTAACTTATTGTCGTGCGGTGGGACCAACCTCCCGGGACCTCTGAGTAGTCTCTTTGGTGCTTTTTGGGAGTAGCCGGGTCTTTTAAGGCCGTTTATTAGGCACTTGTCCTGATTTGTGTCCGTTCGACCAGTGTGCCCAGAGCAGTTAGTGAACATTTGCATTTCTTTTCTGCCGCCGCTGTAATTAAATGGCTATGAAATATGCAACGCGCTCAGGCGGCAGCTGCCTTCAAGTGCCGTTATTAGTGGGAGGAGGGTGGAGGGTGGAGGGAGGTGGGCGTAAGAGGGTGGGTGTGGGCAAAGCAATTAACACATTATGCCACCTTGGCATAACAACAATAAGCAGGAGGGACCGAAAGTCGGGAAAACAAAACCACCGCAAGGGTAAATAAATGTCAGGTCACAAAGGGCAGGCGGGAATAGAGGGAGTTTTGCTATACGGAAACCGGGCTTGTAATATATTTGGACAGGGTCTGGACTTCTATGCTTGTTTGCTTGACTTACACATCTGCCGTTTATTAAAATGTATTTTGATCAACTGTCAGCCGAAACAAAAGAAAGCTTGAGCGAAACTTTTGAAGCACTTGATATGAGAAGGCCAATTTAGGTGGGTTTAACACAAAGCAAAGTTGGGATAGGGGTAGTCAAATTTGTATAAAATACATTAAAATATAAAAACAGGGCAGCTATGATAAGGATTTAAATATATAGAAATTGGTGGGGAAAGTAAATCTGCTGGGTAAATATATTTAATTAATTTTGTAAAATAATATTAGTAAATCAAATTTGTAATCTTTAAATGTAAGTTTTTTCTTAAAGCTAGACTTTTTTGTGTATATGCTTACCTTTAATGAACCACTCAATTAAGGTAAATTACGACTTGATTCTAATTGAAGGTTTAAGGGGGGAAACCCAAAATCGGGACGGCATTCTCCCGGCCACAGAAGTTTGCCGCTTTCAATTAACCCTCATTAGAAGCTCCTTTGCGAGCGGAGAGAAGAAAGCCTTCTGCGATCGAGAAACGCCCACGCAGAATCCGTGTCGCAATTAATTAAGCTTGAAAGCGCGGAAAGCAGATAGCTGAAGAGTAGGGGAATTGGGAAGAAGATGACGACGCAATTGCCGGGCGGCTCAAAGGAATTTCAAAAGTTGCGGGAGAGAGAGAGGGGGAGAGGGAGTCCTGTGGGCCGGAGATGCCGAAGGATTCAGGCAAGGAGCACATTGTCGGCATCGTTTGTGTTTGTTTGCGATGGCATCCAATTTCATTCTTTTATGCGACTTATTGAGTTTGCTCTGCGCCGCCGTCGTCGTTGCCGTCGTCCTCGCATGTCCTTTAGGTCCTGGTCTGGTACGGGTCTGATGTCCTGGAACGGCCACAGGGTGTTGTTGTCTCCAGTTCCCCTTCTCAGTTGCCCCGCGGGCTGAGTTTAAAGGCAGCCTACTACGCGGCATCCTTTTCCACCGTTTAAGCTGCAAAACGTGTCCTTGTGTCCTTGCGACCTCTCGCTATTTGCTTTTCCAGGGCTTCCCAGCTTTGATTGCGCTTTTTACGTGGCTAACACAATCAGAGGAGGGGGCCACGTGCTGGGGATTTGTTTTAGTTCGGGCGCAGTTGTCTCAAATTCACCGTAACCTGTCAACACATTTTAATATAAATGCATAAATCAAACGGAATGAAATTATAAATCAAACATGTCACCCCTCTGGTGAAATTGCAACCCCTGAAATGACACACACTTGACATCCATTTGTTTGGCTTACAGCAAAATAAAATATAAACCAATGTAATCAAGCGAAGACAATTACAATTACAATGAAATTATTTCCCATTTTGTCAGGGTTTTTTTCGATGGTAAATTACTTTGCCAAAAAAACTCTGGATCTCTGAGAAAACAGCGAGGAGAGCAGCTGTTCTGCCTGGAGTTTCCCGAACTCAAGTGTCAAGTGGAAAGGAAAAAATGGGGTGGACCGAAGTGGAAGGTGGGTGGTTTATTTGGAGAGACCTTCACACCCCCGTCGCTGATGGGAACATTATGAATATTATTCAATTTGAACGCCTAAATGCTTTGTAATGAGTTGCACATCTGTTCCTTCGGAGTCAAAAGGCAACAGGATAAAGGATAAAGTGCGGGTGCTTTTCGAGTATTATGTTTTTATTGCATTACATCCCTGAGTTCCATGTGTCAGATGTCAAGGATGCACTCAATCCAGTTTACAGTTTGCGAAGAGATTCAATTATGACTTTGATTTTTCGGATTGTTTAATCTGGGAATCGGCGAATGCTGAACTTCAGGGGATACCCTATACAAAAACCCAAAACAAAATACTCTTGATGCCTCTCCGCTGTCAGTTTAAATGAGCATTGGGCTTAAGTTGTCAAATTAGCGGCAACAATACAATTTCAATTTCGATCCACAGTCAATCAAAAAAAAACCAAGGAAAGGGAGAAGAAATCAGGTAGAAATCGGGGGACTGCGATACATGAAATTGACTTAATCAGCTTTATATAAATGCTTATTTTGACAACGATTGGGGTGATGGAGCTGCCTGCCCACATATGTACGCTAATTATGCGGGGCCCAAGCGGCTTATTATAATTTCAGACATCATGTTTATGTTGTTTATGGGACCTCCTCACTCCTCCCTCCTCCTCCTCCCCACTCTGAATTCCGTTCTCGGCTCGCTTTTCCGCTTTTAATTAATTCCCGCTGCCTGCTAATTGGTTTTATGCGTTTCCCAAACGAATTCCTCCCGCCGACTGCATAAATCACAAAACACTTAAACAATTTTCCAAGCTCTGGCCTCTTTGGCTCGTTGACTCGTTCACGTTGATTACGTGCTAATTAATCACCTAAACAAATTTCGCCTCGGCTGGCAGGTGGAATAACTATAACTATAACTATAGCCATAATAACAATATTATTTTCGAGAGCACGCAAATTATAATTAAGTTATCAGGGTACAAACTTTGAATGGGCCCCGAAAACTATGCCGCCTTCCACTGAGGAAAATAAAAAATAATCTTGTCCACAAAGGCTTTTAAAAATCAAATATTAACATAGAAAACTGTAGTCCATGACTTAAAAATTAATACATTTCTTAAGTCATTTACTAACTGAAACTGTTAGTTTTTTTTTTTTTATTTTTCTAACTTGATTTTTACATTTTAAAATATTGAGATATCTTTTTTTTAATCCTAAAAAGTAGACTTACTTTTCTAGAATGTTTCAATTATAATATATAAAGTCATCTTT
The DNA here is from genome assembly GCA_035046095.1 of Drosophila pseudotakahashii. Lineage (NCBI taxonomy): Eukaryota > Metazoa > Arthropoda > Insecta > Diptera > Drosophilidae > Drosophila > Drosophila pseudotakahashii. Next base: position 16,587,347 of record JAWNOE010000247.1, read on the forward strand.
TTATCTTGACTGTCATGACTTGATTAAAAAAATTTCAGTCAGTCGAAAATGAAGCCAGTGTCATATGGCCATAATTCATGTTGATTTCAAGAAGAAAGCTGCCTGATAAAAATATATCATAAACTAAATAATAATAATATTATTAATTATAACTAGGGTATATTTGACTTCCTATTTATCCCTTTAAATTTCTCAGTGCACTTCCATCTATTTTGTGAGTCCCCCGAAATTATTCAAATTGAGCGTGGCAACGGCTTTGGAACCGGTCTAATTTAGATCCCCCGACTTTCTTTCCCTCGGGGCCCTCGACTGTTGCAAATTAAAAATGCGTCAACAGAAATTTGTAAATGTGAATGTGAATGTGACTGCGCTCCTGGGAAGTGGCAAGGACCAAGGACTAAGGACTTAGAACCCCGTGTGACAGTCGCGCTGAGCAACCCCGAAAGGAGCCCGGTATTTGTCGTCCTTTGTAGCCGATTTAACTGCTTATTAACTGTGCGTGCGCCCGTTTCTTTCGCTCGGAATGCTGCCCGGCATGTCAGCGAGTAAATAAATAGCTAATTAAATACAGGGTGCCACGTGGCCGCCAGCAAACACGCCCCGGCAAACAATCCTCCCCTTCTCCAGCTCTTGTTTCCTGGATCCAAAGTCAGTTCAGTGAGGTCGGAACAATTGAAATCCCAAGGAAACCCGAGAGACCCTGATCGAGTGGGTGTCGGATTGGCAGCTCGCTTTTCTTGGCCCGACTTTTCTCATGGCGACATTCGAGGCGGAGTCGCTGCTTCTGCGGCTGTCAGAGAATCAAGATTTGTCGCGTGTCTGGCCTTTGATTACAGGACTCTCGGCGGAAAAGTAAAACTGCAATTAGCAGTGCTGCGGGGAAGTGTGAAAAGCTGGAAAAGCGAAGCCTAAAGTGTGGCAGTCAAAGGTCATTCGATTTTCTAGAAGTCAAGAAGAATTCAGGTTTTTTTCCAAGTTTCTAAAAGGTTTAATTACTGGGTGAAAAACCCTTGGATCGAAGTTGTATATTTTTTTTTAAAAATTTGTATCTTTATTTTAAAAAATATTTGTATGTAGTAGATAATTTTATTTATTTTATAGGAAAAAGTCGCTATTAACTTAAAGTATCTAAAATTAGAGGAGAGAATTTTTTGTTTGGTAGAAAATCAATATATTTTTTTAGATTTTTTAAACATTAGTAATGGTTTTAGATACTGTTTAAAAATATGATGGAAATATATATTTCATATATATATGATATACATTTAAAAAATTGGTTCAATAGGATACATTAGTTCCTCAAGTTATATATTAAATTTTCCCTCCAATATCTCCCCACTCCCTCAATTTGCCCACAAAACCAAACGGCGGCATCGAGTGTAAATCAATACGCTTGTCGGCTCCCAAACTAATTAAAACATCTTGCGGATTGTGGTCGTCGTCAGAGCTTTTGTCTCTGCTCTAATTTGCCCTGAATCGCACAAAGAGCAAAGAACCGAAACAGGATGCCTGAGCTTCTTCTTTGGGTAGAGTTTGGATTCAGAGGCCACCGGTTTTCGGTCCCTGGTCCCTGGTCCTGGGCCGGAACTAAAAGCCAACAATGGAATAAAAAACATGTCATAAACTAGCTGGGCCCGGGGACTCCACGCTGCGGCATTGTCCCTCGAAGTTTTGGGTTAAAATTATGACAGCCCCTGAAACGGACTGAAGCGGATTGAAACGGACTGTGCTGTGAATGCTTCGTGTCTGTCTCTGTCTGGGTTCGGGACAGCCCTATAATTAGGCTCCCCTACCCATGCGGAATTTGAGGATTTTTTAATTGAATTAAAGCTTGCGCGAGGAGCGGCCGGCGTTCCCATGCAGTTTGCATTCGGGCTATTACCTTAGGCGCCGCTATCAATATCCTTGAACGCAACGGGTTGTCCTGCCCTCCCTACTTTCGAACCATTTGCCCCTTGGGCCGCGGGTCTCTAATTGCAGGACACGCTGGGCCACATATTCCTTCGCTTCCATGCAATTAGTTTGCCTATCGCAAATCGAGAAACAAGCCAGAAACAAAGTGCATTCGATGGCATCGAGTTTTCAATCAAATTGATTGAATTGCATGACAAACGGGCGGCACTGGGATAATTATAGTCCTGTTGCCGGCATATTATGATTATGCGAGCGAGTTGTAAGTAGATCGCACGAGCTGATTCCGATCCGATTGCCCCCCACTGGGAGGGGTAAAAAGGTATCGAAGCGTATGACCCACTCCATTGCTAAGTCTGTCTTTAACCGGCTCTTAACCAGGCTTTGTGAAATATAATACATTTCTTATCACAAAATCTATTTCTTTTATTACAAAATCAAATCTTGTAAAATTCTCTGACTTTAAAGGATTCAAATAAAGAATCTTTTGAAATAAGAATTTTACCAAATAGGAAAAAAACTAAACTAAATCCTTGTTCAAGAATTAAAATGTAGGTATTGCAAAAATATTTATTTTCTAAAAGATCATGTCTTTAAAATTAAATTGAGAAGTTATTTAAATTGTGTATGCTTTTCTTGAAAAATACATAGACTTTCATAATTTGTAGTGTGAGTTACAATCCCAAACTCACATTTACTAAGCTTCTTAGGCAAGGGTTTTTCCTAATAGGCCTCACATAAACCTAGCATGTGGTCACTCCAACTTCCTTCTGTGTTCCCTGTGATCAAAACCAGGCGAAGGTTTTTGCGAAATAATTTGTCCCAGGATCCCGTTGCCACAGGACCGAAACGACCTACCAAAAACGGAAGTATGAATAATCCAACAACAAGCGCATTCTGTGTAATATCAAGTTGAGCTGCAACAATTGAACCACCCGCACCTAACCACCCACCCCCCTCTCCACCCCACCCCTCCCCTCCTACAACTTGCAAACAGTTTTATTAAGCTGCTGAAGCTCTTGTGTGTTAAAAGTCAATTTTCCAATTTGCAAACTGTCAGAAACATTCGAAAAGCAATTTCTGCCACACAGCGAAAGAGAGAGAGGGCTATATTTAGCCGAGAGAGAGAGAGAGAGAGCGCGCACATTGCGTATACGCCTTGTATGCTGTGTGAGTTACTTCAACATCTATGTGGGGTTATTTTTGCCTTCCTTTTTCCCTTTTTTTTTTTGGGTGGAACGACACTTTGCGGCACAAGTTTTCCAATAAAACGGCAAAACTTTGCTGCGAACAAAATTAAAGAAGACGACAAGGAAAATGGTAGAATGACACAGCCAGAGGAAGAGCAAAATGATGATGATGAGGTTGTTGGGGGGATGGAGGGTTGGGTCACAAATTGTTTGCTGCCAATGTGAAGTTTATGAAAAAGATTAAAGTTGAAAAGTGGTTGCCTGATGGGTGTGTGAGTGGGGAGTGGTGAGTGGGGGGGGGGGTCTTGTGGTGAGTCGCGTGCTCCACATGAATGCCAAATTGCTGCAGGCCTGCTCGATAGGAGGGTGGTTGGGTTGGGTGGTTGGATGTTTGAGGACACAACCGGCTAAATGTAGCAAAATTGAAAATGGCTGAAAATGGGGATGCCCGCCTGTGTGAGTGTGTGTGCCCGCCTGTTTGTATTTGTGTCTATGGGGTGGAAAATTGAGTTTGGTCCATGTCATGGTGGAAAAGGGGGTGGGTGGAAAGCTGGGCGGCAGCATCAACAGCCAAAGATGAAAGCAGACAATTTCGCCAACTTTCGGCTGGCTGAGTGGTGGTGTTGGCTAAAGGTCATTATGATGTTTGTGGGCGTGGAGAAAGCTTTCTCCATCCCTCTTTCTCTTTTCTCTCCCGTTATGCGGGGTTTATATGGGGGATTTTCATTATGGCGCGCCATGAATGGAAATTACAAAATTGATTTTGATGATTTAATTAAAATGAAGAAGCACAAACTCAAATTATAACAGCCAGCAAAGGCACTCCCTCCTCTCTCTGTGTGTGTGTGTGTGTGTGTGTGTGTGTGCGCGCTTGAGTGTGAGCCAGCTGAATGTGGCCTAAAGCTGCTAACTTTAATTTATTTTCTTCGTACAGATTTGAGAGACAGGAAATTAGACTTTCTAAATGGGATTTCGATTCGGTTGAGTGCGGGGGGAAGGGGATTTGGATGGTTGGAAGGATGGAGGGATGGAGGGAAAAGGGGGAAAGAGGAGCCAGCGGCATGAGCCATTTTGTTATGGTTGCCTGTCTGCTCTGCTAATTGATATCCGACAGATATTCAAAGATAATCAAGGAACAACTCTAATTGGAACGGATTTTATTGGCTTTTGATTAGCATGGAATGAGTTTTCGATAGTTACAGCTAAATTAAAACTTTGAAAGCCAACTACAAAGTATTTTATTTTATTCGTAGCCATTCTTAAAAGTTTCCAACAAGTTATAAATATTCAAACTTTGTTAGACTTTGATTTAAGCCAATGAATGGATTAATAATAAATGTTTTATTATTTTTTATTCACTTAATAAAATCTTAAAGTTGTTATTTATTATGTTTTTTGTTTTTGATGTGAGAAATTCATGTTATTATTTTATTTTCTTTTTTTAAATAATTTTATATCAATCAGCAAACATGTTTTTGAAGAACAAAAAATGCAGGATTTACAGGATATTTTTTACAACAATTTGAGTTAATAAATTCCAGCACTTGGAAACCATTTTCCAAGTTATTCAACCTTGATTTCATAGTGTATTTTTAATTAAACCATTTGAAATTGCATTTTCCGACTGGCAAATTTGTTTTGCAAATCACTTTCGGGGCAACGAAAATAATTTTACGCACCATTATCTTTAATTAAAGAGCCGCAGAGCGGCTGAAACCAGAGCGCACAAACACAGGCTCACTCGCACACGCACACACATACTTATAGATGGCTGTTTATGTCCTTGCGGCAGGAGCGGCAGCAACCAAAAACGGCAACAACGACAAACAACATTATTTCATGGTAATGAAATTTCCATCAGGAATAATTTCTTATTAATTTGCGCAAATTGCATTTAATTACTTTGAGCGTGGCAGCAGCAGAAAGTGGGTGGTAATAACCGGGCCGGGGGCAATGAAAACTTTCCCTAGATGGCTTTTATCTCCCCTCTCTCTTACTCCCTCACTCTCGCTCTGTCTCTTTCTCGCTCTGCCACTAATTAGACAGCCACACTAATACACACTCATTGTTGCGATAATTCTAATTAGAGCCAAGGCAACTAATTGAATTTTATTTTATTTCCTTCGTTACTTTGCCTGATTTTCCCCGTGCGCTTGTGTGTGTGCGAGTGTGAGTGTGTGTGTGTGTGGGGGGCTGCTCAGCCATTTTGTTTGCCCCGACTGTGTGTGTATGTATGGGTGGGTATCTCCTGGCATCTCTTTTCTAGGTGTGTGTGTGTGTTTTCATTAACAATTTTGCGTTGGCCGCCATTTTGCTTTTTGTCTTGTGTGCCGCTCTCTCTCTGTCTCTCTCTCTTTTGGAGCTGCAACTCTCTTTTTGGGGGGATTCCGAATCCCCCTCGCAGCTTTTGCTTTCCGTTTCCGTTTTCTAATTACGCGTTATACTCTTCTTCGAAATGAAAATGTCTTTCGCTTAGCAGTTGTTGCTTTCTTTTTGTTTTTTAACGCCCGATTAAATTAGCCCGTTTCTTTGCAAGTGATTAATTTAATTGCTCCAGCCAGCAACGCAATTAGCTAACCCATCCTCTTCCCTTCTCTTTGTCTTCCAGGTGTGGTTCCAGAATCGTCGCGCCAAGTGGCGTCGCCAGGAGAAATCGGAGAGTCTTCGCCTGGGCCTGACCCACTTCACCCAGCTGCCCCATCGGCTGGGATGCGGTGCCTCCGGACTGCCGGTGGACCCGTGGCTGTCGCCACCACTGCTCAGTGCCCTGCCAGGTAATAAACACCCTAGAATCCTTTAACCAAGAAAATTTGTAAACAAAAAAATTGAGTTATAGGTTGGATGTTACCTTTTATACTGTACATGACCGAGGCAGTTTTATTTATCGATGAGTTTCCACTTATTTTCAGTAATTTATAGAGCTTTACTGTTGAGTTGATACCTCTAGACTTCTTGGTAGGGTTGTTGAAACATTGATAGTGGGAACTAAATTTTAAAACCATCGATAGTTTCGATAGTGTTATCAACCCTATTTCTTAGCCTTGAACTATAATACTCATCATATTTCCTAAGAAAATTATGTTTCGAAAAATAAACTGGTCTCGCACAAATGCATGCTACAATTTTAGGTTTAGATTCTCTAAATACTAGGTAAAATACTGGTGAATTAAATAGATATGGATTTTTTGTAGATTTTTATTATGAAATGCCTTATAATTTGCTCCACCAGTACAGGGTACTAAAATAAACACATAATTTCTTCTCCTCTATCGTAGAATTGGATTAAAGTAATCATGTACTTGCACTCTACAATTACTGGAGTAATTTAAATTAAATTTGCAATTTTTGGGACAAGATATTTAATTATTCTCCCCGTGCCTCGCTTTCACTCACCTCGTCCCCCGATTCTTTTCACCCTCAGGCTTTCTGTCGCATCCACAGACGGTGTACCCCAGCTATCTGACGCCTCCGCTGAGCCTGGCGCCCGGCAACCTGACCATGAGCAGTCTGGCGGCCATGGGCCATCACCACGCCCACAACGGGCCGCCGCCCCCGCACGTGGGTCACGGGGGGCATGGTCAGCCGCAGCCACCGCCGCCGCCGGTGCCGCACGGAGTGCCCCACCCGCACGCGGGCCACCACGTGGTGCCGCTCTCCCACCTCTCGCCTCACCTGTCACGCATGTCGCCGCATGCGACGTCCCTGGGCTCGCCGCACCACCACCACGGAGTGAACCCGCTGCACAACAGCAGCCTGCCACCCAGTTCGACGGCAACCACGGCGGCCGTGGTCTCGTCCTCGCAGTCGTCCTCCTCCTCCGCCTCGCTGGAGTGCAGCGGTCCGGATGTCTGCATGTCGCCCCAGAACCTGAGCCTCGGCAATGCCGACTCCAATGGCGAGGGACGCGATCTGAGCAGCGACCTGGACGCCGGCAGCACCAGCAGCAATCCGGGAAGCAGCCTGGACAAGTGCGCGGCTAGCGCCAACATCGAACTGCTCGACGTAGGACGCGACAGCCCGCCTCCTCCTCCAAAGAACTCCAACGGCTCGCCGCCGGCGGACATGCGGAGCAACTCGATCGCCACGCTGAGGATCAAGGCCAAGGAGCATCTGGACAACCTGAACAAGGGCATGGTCTCCATTGTCTAGCAAGCTATGGAGAATCCCATCTAAGTTCAGCTCCAATCAAAAGCCATTCCCATTCCCTAACCCATACCCATACCGATACCCATACCCCCATATCATCTTCTAGGTGTGTCCTAAGTTTAGTGAATTTCGTGTTGTAAGGACTTATTTCAGACCGGTTAAATGGTTAGCTTAACATGTGCAAAGTGTATTTGTAAAACTTCAATTAATTCTATGAAAAACGGCTGATGAAGAAGTCTATTCCTAATGCATATTAGCACAAAATAAATACGACAAGTTTTAGCTCAAGATATTGGTGTTTTATTGGGGGATTGATGAGTTGTGGCACTACAAATATTTAGATAAATAAATAAATAAAATAATAATGAAATAAAAAAATACCTAACAAATAAATAAAATTAAAAAAAAAAATCACACCTAAATAGCTGAATAGCTTAATAAAAATTATAAAAAAAATTAAAAACAAATAAATAAATACTGAAAAAACAAGAAAAATAAATATTATCCGTATTTTTTTATTAATAAGTATTACTTTTAAAAGGTTATACAAAAACAATTATCCACTAAAAGTGCGGAATCACAAAATAAATATGAAACGAATCTATAAAAAAATGTCTTTAATTTTCTGGGAAGGAGTTCAATTAGCAAGGGAGCAAATTAGGTATGGGAGCCAATCCGAGGGGACACCAGACATCAATAACCCAACTTGTCGGGCCAATTATGAGTGCCTATCTGGCCCACTAATCGCCTGTTCGAGGCTGCTTAATGACTTGATTAATAAGAAAGTCGGGAGACATTGAGCAGAAAATGCTGACAGGCAGTAATTAAATGCAATTAAAAAGGACTAAATGCAGCGCAAACAAAGGACTCAAAGGAGGAGGGGGCGGAGGGGGCTGAAACAGGTGCAGTAGCCGCAGTTGAATTTAATAAAGTAACGAATAAAATTATAATTGATTAACGCCGCGGGCAATTAAAATGCAAGCATGTTGCCCTCGCCAGGGGGTAGCTACTAGCTACTATAAATCCCGAATGTTAGTTCTAGGACCTGTAACTACTGTACTCGTTTTTTGTGAAAGGAAAAGCATATCCCATATGCCACATGAGCGTCACAATTTGCTCAAAGGACCTCGGCGCAATGATAATTGCCTGCAATTACATCAGGCCGCTTATCACACGCACCACATCTAGCCGGGAAAATCTCACCCATTTGCATATGAAGCGCCGAGCTTGGGAATAAAACACTGCGTTTACAGGGAAATTGTCGAGGGAAATGGAAATGGGGGCCACTTAGCGTTTACTGGCCAGGGCCAGTTTAATGACAATCGCCGATACAAGGCTTTTTCTGCGAGGACCAAGCATGTCATGCCATTAAATAAAAATGATTTTACAAAATTGAGTAAATGAAACTAGTTAAACTACTGAAACCGCGAGAAATACAAGTCGAAATAATACAAATTGGGTGAAGAACTATTGAGCTCTTCAAAAAACTATGATTTTGCTTTCGAAATGCTTGAAATAATCACAAATTATTTTACATTTAACTCTCATATTTGCTTAAGTAAAAAAATTAATATTAAAAAATGTATTAAAAAATGTAAGTATCTCTAAGTAAATTAAATAAGATACAGTTTATTTTAACTCCAAAATATTATTGTAAAAAATAGAAAAAAAATCTGACTAGATGGTAATTAAAATATAATTTCTCATTATATTATATTTTTTAAATATTTATTTTTTAACTTAATAAATGCATACAGGCAATATATTTAGTTCACGTGGTCTAAATTATTGATTCGAGTCTTTGCTAATGCAGAACGCCAACTGGTAGGACTATACCAGAAACTCAATTTAAGGTTTGTGTCCAGAAAAATTAAAAAAAGTCTTAAAATTACAATACTCAACAAAAATTACAATGTTATTTTTAATCGAAAAATCATATTTATTTTCGTATTATGTATAGCTTAGTTCAATTAATATTTAAGATATAAATACTAGACGAAATTTTACATTTTACAAATAAGTGGCGCCAACGCTTGGATGAGAAAATTCTTGCTTTCGAAATTAGCCGTAAAGGTGTCGCCACACAAATTATCAAGGTCCTCTACCGTTAAATTTTAAATTATAAGATCCTTACAAAAATTAATAACTTTGTTAAATATTAAATAATTAATAAATTAAATTTTATAATTAAATAAATATTTCTTGAAAATTTTTGATCCGATTCATAGCTTAGAAAACTGCATCCGGGGCATTGCACTTCCACTTCCACCTCCACTTCAGGGGAAAACTAATATACACTTATGGATCTCTCGCTGATTGAGTGATAGCCACATTGAGAGATGGCCAAGAATTTTTCTTCGATGGGGAGAAGAGCAGAAGATAGAGATCGGGGAGGCGGATTAATCATCGACCCTAGATGGTCGGAGGAGCACCAAAAATACCCAGTTTGTGGGGCGACTAGGTGCCAAGTGCTCGCCATATAAGGCATAAATGCCAGCCGAGGCATCCCATGTGTGCCGCCCTCTTCCAAGAATGGGACTTGCGGTACTCGTGGGGCGGTGACGAACCAAAAATACATTACAAATGAAATAAAACTGTGATGCACGCCAAGTGCAAGACAAAGTCCACCGAATTGAACTTGAATAAAGTGGGTGCATCGTGCCCACAGACAGACGCAGAAAGTCGTCTGCTGGTGACGACTGAAGAAGTCGAATTAAAATTCCCAAATGCTTTTGCGAGGGTTCGGTTCTGTTTTTGGAGCAGACACAAGCGACAAGTGTTCCGAAAAGCACAGAGAGGGAGCTCTATAAATAGGATTTGTCAAAAACCACCGAGTCCAAGTCCGAGTGGCTACCATGCCACATGGATGATCGTATCGTACCGATCATGACGAGGATTGTGCTGCTAATGAAGATGCTTTCCCATGGCCATGAGTGGTCCGAGCGGAAGCTGAATGGCCCTGGGGCAGCCACTCTATCTCTAGATCTCTATTATACTTGAATTAAAAACACATCTCACCCACACCGACCCAGGAATATCTTCGATCCCTGTCCCCATCCTTCCCCCGAGATATATCGTATATTGACGACATACAGCTGATCGCGCCCGTTTGGTCGATTTTGGTCGATGATGAAAGCGCTGGCGCTATTTTCCTTCTGCTCTTTTTTCTTTTTCATCCTCTAATTTTCTACATTTTTTGTCGATATATATTTTTTGTTTTTCCTATGCGCTACCATTTCGTGTATATATAAAATAACAGCGTTAAAAATAAATCCATACAAACGAAATGAAACGAAAGCGGGCAGCACTGAAATTATTGAACAACATATTCCCCGATTATGATTGTTGTTGTTGCTGCTGCCAGTGTGAGGGTGTGCGGGTGTGCCGATTTGGGTGTGTTGGTGACCTGCAAACCGAACAGAAATCAGTTTTAGAGCACACCATAAATGTCCGCGTCACTTTTGGTTGTTGTTGCTCTCCTCCCTCGCATGGGTAATAGCCGGCGATATATGCAATTGATTTGGGTGACCCCAAGGGATCCAAAATGGAAGTCTAGGGAAACTCAAGTACCATGGGAAATCGCATGAAGTTGTATCCCATAATGCTAGAAATATTTCTAATATTTTCTTTGAATATCAAATTGGCATTACCTATATAATAATTAATACAAAATGCTCATAATGATATCGTAACAAACAATTTAAGCTTATATTCAAAATTTGTTCAAAAAATGGTTGAAATATATTGAAATTATATTGGAATTGATATCGAAATATCAGTAAAACTTAAGAACAGGAAAACAATAAACTTAAGAAATGATGATTTTTGACCAAAATTAACTATTTTTGAGTAATATTTAAATTAATAAATTAAAAATAATAATAATAACAATTAATATTTTTACCAAATATTTAAAAAATACAACAATAATGAAAATATATTGCTTTTTTAAAAGGCTTTCTTTTTTTTAGAAATATTTTCCAAGGAAATTGGTATTTTGTTCCAATAATTCGGCAATTTGTAACCGTTTTATTTTTGTTTCGGGATGTAAATTTTTAAAAAAATGTCTAAAAGACTCATTGGGTCCACCCAACTCCCACATAGACATTCCAAGGAAGAGCATCTATACAATTGCCGTCTAGTCCGCTTTATCTTAGCCTCTACGCTCTGTTCTTGAATATTTGCGCTCGCCCTGGAGGCGTACAGTGCGGCAGACACAGACTAGGCAGATATATAACCGACCCGTAGATGTGGGAAACAATACTCGATGGAGCGCATATCCGAAAGTATTTCGGTCTGGCCAGTGGACACAGATATATGTGCGGATTTGGCATAGAATATTTGGGTCTGCATATACAATTTGCCACTTGTCTGCCTTCGTTTCTGACCGATTGCAGGCAGCACGTGAATGACTAAATATTAAGTTATGGCTGGGGATTGGGATGCTCTAAGGAAATGTTTCGGCTGAAATACGATAGGATTCGCCGATGCCCAATGCCCGTGGAAAATTCCATCTCCAGGCAATCGCTTGTGTGTATCCATTGTGGGCCCCTAAAAATAAACCTCGCCTGCACTCCAAACCCTAACAAACGGGAAATCTTTTCCTCTTCCCCATTAACACAAATTAATGCATTCCAGAAATCACAATCTGAATCGAAATGGTGTGTTTATATGCGTTCGCCTGACCTGATTTTAGGCCTCCGAAGCGAGAAGAAGGGCCAGGGGTTTTCGGAGGGACAGCCAAATGGCAGATGATGAGTTTGCGGCAGCTGGACAGTGGTCAAAACTGGAGCTGTTAATGCGCTAAACAAATCACCGGCCATCGATTGTGATGATTAGGCCTATTAAGGGATTGTGGCCAACCCTTCACTCGCTTGCCCCTTTGTTTTTCCCCCTCTGTTTTTGTGCGCGACTGCGAAAATCCAATAAATAGCGAAATGCATGTGGCAAACTAATTTGAAATTAATTCACACAGAAATCACGGGAAATATGCAGCCACCCCCGCAGTGGCCCAGGCACTTTGATCAACTCTGTCAATTGCCAAATTGGCAACTTAATAAAAATTCCGTCGAAATTCATGGGAATCCAAGGCATTTTAAGCGACCGAAATGGGGGTGGTCCTCGGGCTAGCAGCCCTGTGAACCCAGTATATATCCTATACACTCAGAAAAAATACCTTTAAGAAGTCTAAGTCGTCGACATTAAGCCAACACACAAAAAGAAGCGAAGGGGTTGCACTGTGCATACAATTTCATGGAGTAGCCAACTACAATCGAGCATTTACCATGCAAGCAGAGCCATAACTGGTTGGGAATTATAGCGTAACCAGATCAAAAAATTAGAAAAATAATGAAATTCAGTTTTTAATAGTGGTTTTCTTCTAAAATTAAATTTTAATTTTTGCCTTTAAGAAAGTAGAACAAACTTTGACTGCAACAGCACAAAAAACAAGACATATTTTAATATTTTTATTTAAAAAAAAATCTCTCTTGACTTATTTTAATGAAGAAAGGAATTGCATATTTAAAGCAAAGCTTTCTAATAACAAGAATTGTTTTTACAATAAAATTTGTAGGAGTGTATCCACAACTCTATCGCCATGTAGAGCGGCTTGTTGCCTTGGCTTTGGGCGTAACCCCCGAACCAACCGCGCCTTTCATCCTCATCGCGCCATCGTCTGTGTGCATTCCGCTTGAGCTGTCAAATGCGCATCGCAACTGTATCTGTATCCCTCGTGAAAACTGAGTTCCAATCCTCATCCTCAGCTCCGTGGTGGCCACTTTTTGTCACCCATCCTTTGCCGGCTCAATTGCAATTTGTTTTCGTTGATTCCCAGCCTTCGACCTCAGCTCAGTGTTTATTTAGGCCCTTGGTGTGGGTGGGGGTTCGGTTGTGGGTTGGTGGGTTTGGTCCTCGTGGGGAAGCTGGATTTTTGGCATTGGATAATTCACACAAATGAATCCCTTTAGTGTTGGCAATTGGCGCACGTGCACTAAAACAACAAGGTGGATTCGCTGCCCAGGATACGTGATCGTTATTAAAATTCCTTGGTCCTGCCACTACTGGTGACATCCTGTCTCCTTCTCTGTTTTTCCTTTTCGCTCCACCGACTGCACATTTCGCTTGGCTTTATTAAATTTTGATTTAGCCATTTATATAATCTATTTGCAATTGGCTTTATTTTCGTTATTCCAAAGAGCAGCGACAAAGTTTTTCTTTGCCATTTGACTGCCGGTTGCCCTGAGGGTCCTTTGCCAAAGGGACGAAGTGGTTGGTCGGTGGCATAAATGGTCACACAGTAACACTCGTCCTTAGTCCAACATTGATACCCTTTTAATTAACTCTGAATTAACAGTTGAGTTGCTTCACGTAATTCGAAACAAAAGGGACTGACATAAAATGTTTGACAAAAAGCAACAAGCTTAATCTTATATTAAAAAGAAATATAAAAAATACATTACTTGCAACAATTAGGAAATGCAAAAAAAATAAATATATATTATTGAGAGAAAAAAAGTTTTTAGAAGAAAAAAGACTTTGGTTTAGGTTATTTTTTGGTAATTCTGTTAAATTAGGTGCCCCAGCAAAAAGCTTACTGCTTTGTGCTAGCCAACCACATAAATTTCGTATATTTTTAAAAAATTATTTTTTCCCCAAATTATAAAATTTTTTCACTTATTTTGCCATAACGTTCAAAAGTTCAAGTTTTTTGTTTTGAATGAAAATCGATTGGGATTGCCATTATATTAATATTAATAAATAAACCTACTTATACTTATGATATAATTGATTTTCTTAGACCCGTTTTATCGTCCGCTTGTTAAAGTATGGTTAAAATCTTGAAAATTTATGGGAATTTAGAGTTTAAAGCCTACTTTTTATAAGCCTTATATTTATAAATTTGGTTTTTATTTGAATTTTTTTAGTTGTAATTAAAAAATAATTGATTTCAAGTATTGAGATAAAATAATGTAAGTACAAATTGAATTGTGAGTCAGTTCTAATCTGCAAATTAGTTTCCTTATTTTGGAAATTTCAATTATTTAGAAACAGGCAATACTACTTGAAAATATGCCCTACTTTTTTCTCTGGCAACTCTGGAGAAATACCTTGCTTGTTGTCATTTTGCCTAATTTTAGAATGGACTAAAAATAATTCGAAAATAATCCAATTCTATTGATAAAGATCTTTTGGCAATTTAGGTTTCAGGGATTAGTCATCCCTCTCGATAATCTCAGGATCCATCTTATAGGTATTATATATCTAAAGATCAAAAGATATATACAAATGTATATGTGTGCGAACATACAATTTTATAGTACAGAGGAAGAGAATGAATATGCATTGGGCCTCGGCTACAATTTAGCGACATCGCAAGCCATTTGTTTTTCCATGTAGTATAGCAACCGAACCGCACTACATATACCTCTGTGTGTATGTATTGGGATATAGAAAGAATTGGGTAAAATTCGTCGAGAGTGAGGAGGATCCATAGAAACGATTGGCCTCACCGGATTGTGCCATAAAACGTAAACATGCCCCACTTAGATGCAGACCAAAAATAGACTGCACCAAACCTAATTTAAATGGGAACCCTGCAAAGCCGGCATGTAACGGTTAAGCAGGGTCCGATTCTATATAGCCTAACCCCTTGTGCCCCCTTTTTTTCGTAAATAAACAATTAGTTTAATTAATGCTCATTACAAGGGGCGTGGGCAGATCTTGCCAGAGAGAGCGCAATGAGAAATATGACCAAAAATAGAAACGAACCGAAATGAAAGGCATGAAGGTGCAAAGGCTGGGAAATTATAGAGATCTGTATTCGTATATATATATCGAAAATAGAAAATGAATTTATTACGACATGAGAAAAACACGAAAGTTATGAAAACAACGAGGAATACGAG